>VBSM01001265.1:68376822-68390556 GCA_008086735.1 Cheirogaleus medius | reverse complement strand
AATATTTGTACCCCCATAATATGCTGAAATAAAAAAATAAAAAATAAAAATAAAGAGTTAAGCCACTGATTCCAACTAAGGCCTAGGGCTCCCTGGCCACCAGGGGGCAGTCAACATGACTTCATATTTCAGTTAAATGAGAAAAGTGGGCTCAAATGCAGCCTGTTGGATTGTGCAGTCTGGTTGCTGTGTGGGGCTGGCAAAATGCAGGCACCAAGCCCCAGGCCTTGGGAGCTACAGCGTGGCAAGGTGGGACTGAACTGATGCCAGCCCCAAAACTGCCTAGGACAGCAGTCCCCAAACATTTTGGCACCAGGGACTAGTTTTATGGAACACAGTTTTTCCATGGGTCAGGGGGGGATGGTTTTGGGATGATTCAAGCGCCTTATATTTGTTGTGCAGTCAAACCTCTCTGCTAATGATAATCTGTATTTGCAGCCGCTCCCCAGCACTAGCATCACCACCTCAGCTCCACTTCAGATCATCAGGCATTAGATTCTCATGAGGACCACACAACCTAGATTTCTCAAATGCACAGTTTACAGTAGGGTCCGTGCTCCTATGAGAATCTAACGTCCCTGCTGGTCTGACAGGAGGCGGGGCTTATGCGGTGATGTGAGCAATGGGGAGTGGCTTCGCTCTCTTGCCTGCTGCTCACCTCCTGCTGTGTGGCCTGGCTCCTAACAGTCTTGGAATTGGGGCCCCAGGCCTAGGAGACCAGGCTGGCCTGGACAGCAAGTCATGGGACAAGACTGGTTAGGAGGCGCCACAGGGCTAGACAGATGGTGGAAGACCAGCTTGGGAGAACAGCCTCAGATCCCCACAGAGTGGAAACCATAGACAGAGACCCCCATCAATGTGGGGTTCCTGGAGGACCTTGGTAGGGAGGGTTGCCCCAAACAATGACTGGTTTTTAGACTTCTCACCAAGCTTGGCTGACAGGAACTCACAGCTCCCTTGGATTTGCTTAGATACTTGTACTTAAGTGTCATGGAGCAGCCACACCAAGTACACCTTTCCCCTTCTTACCTGCAGGATGGGCTCTTCACCTCCTCCAGGAAGTCTTCCGCATTGCCCCTGAAGCTGCCTCGTGTCCATGCTGCTAGTAGATCACTGACTACACTGCTCCCGCAAGCTGAGTGTGCACAAGCATCTCCTAGGCCAAACTGTGCCCATCCTTGTGTCCCCAGCACCTAGTGGCATGCCCAGCACATAGCACATGTTCAGGAAACATTGAAGGCAGTGGGGGTGGGATGGAGGGAGGGAAGGAATCTCAGGCTGCTCAGCCACCACCAAGCCACCTCCTCCACCTCACCTCCTCCACATCAGCAGACCCAAACCTCCCCCAGCCACGCCACCACCTCCTCCAGGCCCTGCCACGTGTGCCTGTGACACTCGGGTACTCACCACCATACTTGAGTCCCTGAGAAGCAGCAAACCATGTTGGTCACAGCCCAACCTCTGGCCAGCTTGCCTGGGTCCAGATCCTGGCCCTGCCATGTATTAGCTGTATGACCTTAGATAAATTGTTTAACCTCTCTGTGCTGCATCTGCAATTGAGGGGCTCGAATAGCACCTATTTCATGTGGTGACTGTGAGGGTTAAATGAGCGGAGTGTGTATTTGGAAAGACACGTGGCTCTTAGTAAATGCTATATTATTATTATTATTGCATTATGATTATCTACTTAAAAACTCATCTCTCTACTAGACCAGGAGTTCCCTGAGGGTGAGAACTGTGCCTGGTTGTTTTCATATATCTATCACTTAGCACGGCCCCTAGCCTGGCTTGTAATAAGCATCAACAAATGATTGATAGATGGATGAATGAATGAATGGTTCAGATTCTAGGTCAGCGCATGGTGCCATGGCAACCCTGTGGAAGAGAGAAACTGGAGCTACAGGCAGTGCTGGCTTTAAGACTGCTTGGTAAATGCCAAGACGTCCGCAGTGGGCTGGAAGAGCTGGACCTGAATCTCCAAGGCTGCTAAGGCCTCACTGGAGGATTTAGAGGCCCCAAAGTAACAGGATTAAGACAGTAGGATATTAGAAAGGGACAGAGACAGAAATAGCTGTGTTTCCCTTCCACTTTCCTCCTTTTCTGCATCAGGGCCCTCTCCTCGCCTTCCCTTTTCTCTTTCTAGTTACCTCTTCCGCCCCTCTCATACTCAGGAAGAGCAAGACATAGCAAAGAAAAGTGCCCTGGGTCACGACTGTTGTGTAGGTAGAACACGGACAGAAAAGGTAGATTCTGAAATAGCCACACGGTTTTATTCAGCCACCCCTCCCGGCCAGCACTTCTGCGGGCAGAGAAGGCATTAACACTTCTGTGCCCCTGAAATAAATGACGAGGGAAGAACTGCCACCCGCGGGACAGCCTGCTCTCCAGATGCCCATAGCGGAAGGCTTTCTTTTCTATTTCATCAGTTCTTCTTTGGTACAAAACAAAAAACAATAACAACTCACTTGAAATTTACAACTTTCCCTATTCAGAAGTTCAACTGTGAAGCCCACTTTAAATACTCCGTCCCAACTCAGGTCTCAGGTCCGGAGCGCAGAATCCCTGGGCATCCGCATGGTCTATCAACACAGCCGAGAGAGGACATTGCTCCACGTCGGAATGTGAAGTCAAGGGCCCCAGCGTGCTCGTCTGGGAATCTCATTTCATTCCTGCTGTGCACCGCAGGCTGGTAGGTGTGACAAATTGTCTTATCTTTGTCTAACCTTTGTTGGACCCGTGCTTGCTTCGGGGTTTAACTTTAATATATGGCTTCAGTTTAATAGCAAAGTGGTTGTCTTAAAATGTCAGATTGTAAAATGCTGAGTCATTCACCAGGAAAAGGCTGGTCTGGAGTAGAAATTAGAATCACTGGGGCACACAAAGTAATACCACATATATTCAGTCTAAATAGCGGGAGACGGAGCTTAAGTTCAGATCAAATTTAGACGGCAGTGCTGAGCTCCGACGCAACTGTTTGCTCTGAAAGACAAGAATGAATCAGACAGAATGATCAGGCAGCAGTTGAAATCTGGTTCCTCCTGAAAGTAAACACTGATGTTCAACATTTTATGTACTTAACAACTGACTATGCTGTACTAAAAGAGAGCAAAACCACGAAGAGAACCAAGCAAATAGTGTTCCGGATATAAGAAGTGATAGAATCCTGACAATAAGCCTAGAAAGTTCTTTTAGTTTTACTTTATAATTGTATTTGTCTTCATATTTACAAGCAAATTACACTCCACAGTAGTAACTGTTTCAGGCAGAATCATTTATTTTATATATAGATATATATATATATGTACACACACACGTATATATACACACATATATATACACACAATGGAGTTTTATTCAGCCTTAAAAATGAATGAAATTCTGATACCTGCAATAATATGGATGATCCTTGAAACCATTCTGCTGAGTAAAACAAGCCAATCACAGAAAGACAAATATGATATGATTCCACTTCTATGAAGTACCTAGAAGGGATTTTTTAAGGAAAGTTTAATTTTATATAGTAAATTTCAAATGAATAGATGATTAGGATAAACAAAATGTTCCTTTTCATCTCTGGCAAAGAGATGACTATGCGTGTTTTTTCTAGTGGTTCTTTTTTTTTTTTTTTTTTTTTTTTTTTTTTTTTTTTGGTAACCAATAAGTAAATCACTAAGTAAATAAGCTCTATTCCCAAACATTTCGATTATATTGATACTTGATTTCTTAAATATTTGAATATGACTTTCATACTATAAAGGATGTGATGAACAGTTTAATTCATCTACTTTCTTTTCTTATTATTTCACAGTATTAAGGGGGTACGAATGTTTTGGTTACATGTATCATTTCTGTAATGCTTGAGTCACGGCTATAATTATGCCGATCACCCAAATAATATTCATTGTACCCATTAGGTAGGTTTTACACCCCCCCTTCCCCAGAATCATTATGGAATCCTAAAATCAGTAGGCAAAACATGATGAGAAACAGGATATCTATAAAGTAACCCCCTACAAAGTACTTTTTAATTAGAAAAGTAAAAATAGTAACTTTACCATGGAGAAACCTGGCAGTTCCCACCTTAAATGAGAGGTCAAAGTTAACATGACCAGTAATAGAACAAATAGACCACGTGGTTCCTCATATGATGCTCTGGGAAGGATACCACCTCACTTCTGTGGTATTCTGGCCAAAAATGCATATCCTGGATCTTAGTCACAAAGAAACATCACATAAACCAAAATTAAGAACATTCTAGATGATAGCTGGGCAGTATTTTTCAAAAATGCCAAGGTCATAAGAGACAAAGAAAAACTAAAGGACTATTCCAGACTAAAGGAGACTTAGGAGATGTGACAACCCAAGGTAACATGTGGTCCTGGATTGGATCCTGGAACAGGAAAAGAGCAGTGGTGGAAAAACTGGCAAACTCTGAATCGTCTACAGATTAGATAATAGTATTTTATAAATGTTAACGTCTTGATTTTGATCATCACACTGTAAGTCATACAAGATGTCAATATTCAGGGGCATCTGGGCGAGGTGTGTATGGGAATTCTTTGCACTATTTTTGCAACGTTCTTCTTAAGACTGAAATTAATCAAAATGAAAAGTTAAAAAATAAATAGAGCTTTAAGTGAATTAAAGGATCTCAATTTGGCAATTATAAAGATATTGGGAGGTCACTCTGCTCTGCAAAGCCCCTACTCCCTAGTCTCAGAGAAAAAGAGTTTGGTAACTGTGAGACATAATAATCAAAAATCTATGGATCCAGCTAGATAAATAATGAAACATGGCACAGTTCTTCTTTTTTCTTGCCAAAATAGTGTAAAATCTGGAAATTTTCAGGATAGACAGCACAAGCTTTGGCGCTACAAGAACTGGTCTGAAGTACAGCTGAGTGCTGTTTTCCCACCAAGCAAACACCACCACTGGGAAGCCAGGGGGCTTTGGCTGGGTTTCTCTTAGCTCCATCTCCTCCCCCATGAAATAGATGCATCTCAGCACCTGTGCTAAGAGATGTGAGAGGGCAGTGCAGACTGAGTGTCACTGTCCTCCCGCTGCACAGAGGGGCAGAGCAATGCTGCCACGCAAGGAGGTGCATCCCGGGCATGGCACCACGGCTTGCCTGGCTGGAGGGAATCCCAGACTGAGTAACTGGTCTCACTCTGAGACAGCCGTATTTGAGGTCTCTGGCCTCCGTCACCGTCCCTCCTGCTAGGGTTTCCTCATCCCACTGAGCAAGGTCTGAGATGGACAAGGGTCCTCTGCAAGGGACTGGACAAGCCCCACAGTCACCACCACATTCCTGTTATTTGGGACTTCGAGTGCTAGCTCCCTGCAGCCTCCCAGTCCACTTCCACTTTCTCCTCAGCGTGCTCCCCGCTGTCGGGCTGCTCTGTTAGAGGTGCGATTTACATGTCACATCAACGACCTGGTGCCACAGGTGGCAAAGGCAGAGACTCACGATGCGTGGGTGGCTAGGTCTGGCAGATGAGGAAACGGGCGAGCTTGGGCCCCCCAGGACTCCTTCACGTGGGGACTTGGTGGAAGCCTGGTGAGGTGTCCCTGTTCCATCCCAGGCCCAGCCACAGGGAGATGTCATTCATTCAACACCCACTATACTCACACCTGCTGCCGCCAGCTCATCATCAACCCTCTAGGGTGCAAAAAGAAATATATTTATAAATATGTATATATATGCTTTCTGTTCTTGAGGCGGGCACAGAAGCCTACAGTTCCTGCAGGCTCCACTTTCTCTGGCTCACAGGGCAAGGGCCAGGCAGGCAGCATTTGTTAGTGTCGGCCCATCAAAGTCATTTTCTGACCTGGCCGCTTGTCTCTTACCTGCCTGCTCCTGCCTGCCAGCCTGTCCTCTGAGGGCAAACGGAAAGCGGTGAGGCTGCCTCCCAGCCCTCTGGGTGCTACTCACCCTCTCCCAAACAGCTAAGTCGACAGGTGTTTATTGAACCCCTCCTGTCTGTCTGTCAAACCGCCAAAATGCTGTCAAAGGGATCTGCAAAAGCCTTCGAAGTCAGACAAACTGAAATGCAAGTTCTGCCCCTAGAGCTCGCTAGCTATGCCTCCTTGGGTGAGCCATTACCTTTTCTGATTTCATTGCTTCATCTGTATAATAGAGCCAATCATATGTACCTTGCAGGGTTGTTCTGTGGCTCAAGTGAGATGATGTCTATAAATCACCTAGTGCAGGGTATGGCACATGCTGGATATTCAATAAATGCTTAGTTCCAACCTCCTTAATAATACGATTATTGTTTATTGCACATACCAGTCTCTGATGTGGGCACTGTACCTACTACATCATCTCATTCATCTCATGGTAAACCTACGAAGTAGCAATCTTCATCTCCTTACAGGTGAGGAGATGAAGGCTCAGAGAGGTCGAGTAACTTGCCCAATGTCATACAACCAGGAAGTAGCAGAGCCAGGACTCAAACCTTCTGATCCCAAACACAAGGCTTTCTGGTCTTCACAGCATGGCCTCCTGCCTGCTTTGCCGTGCCTGAGGACTGGGCTGACGTCAACAAATGGGGCGACTGGGAGATCAATGGTTTAACCACTCTTTCTAAAGTCCCACCTCTCCTCCTCACATCCAGCTACAAATCTCTGATAACCGTTGGAATTTTGTTGGAAAGTTATGAATAGTCCACGCAAAGCCAAGTAATAAAGAATGCCTTCTGTTTATAGATAGTTGATCATATTTAAAGCACCTGATGATACACAAAAAAAATTATCCTCATTTTATAAATTTAGAAACTGAGATTTGGGTTTATGTATAAAGTTGTCTAAAATCTTGAAGTTTTATGTAAAAGGCCACGTCAAGAATAAAATCTAGGACTTCTGACTCTTAGGCCAGTGCTCGCCCTACATTGCTAACTTCAGCTGAATTCCATTGAATGTATCAATGAAAAATATCTTCCCATTTCTACTTCCATAGAAAAAAGTAATGACAGCAGAATCCCACGTCCACTTGTGACTGGTCTGCTTTAGAACTGAAGGAAGATTTCAGTTTCCAAATAAAGCCACTCCTAGAAAGAAAGTTTACAAAATGTGGATTTCCTATTAAAGAGACTTTCTGATTAGAGGGGCATGGGAACAATGCCAAGGGAAATGTAATGAGAGACAGCTGGAGATGCAGGTGTGCAGACTTATAAATTCCTCAATAATTCTTCTTGAGAGGCCCCCAAGACCCAGTAGCACAATGGGAAGACCGGTGCTCCATTCCACTCCATTCTACCACAGTCCTAGGAGGGGGATCATGGCCAGGAACTCCAGCTCCCCTCAGGATTGAATCTGATGGGATTTATTCCCAGCCAAGAGTGGTAGGCACCTTTACCTTTAGGGACTTCATTCTCTGAGAACTGTCCCCTTCAGTGGAGCCAGCAGTCATGCTTGTCCCCCAGGTACACAGACACGCACATCCACAGTTGTCAGGACTAGGGTGGTCACCTAACTCACACCAGGCCCATCAAATTCTCTCTCTCCCTGGCATCTGGAATTTGGACTTCAAGGCATCCAGTCCAGCTGAGTGGGATTACTTGAATGGAGAAGAGGAAAACTCAGGAACTACGAGGCATCCATTTTACACCATGCACTGGAGAAGCAAACTCACATGTCCATAATGAACAAGGCTTCGTTTACAATTAAGGTCTCCTTTAGACTGAAGCAGAGGAAGAGAATGAAAAATGGGTGTAGATTCTTAGCAACCTCAGAGCTCCTAGTCTCAACTCTTAAAAGGCTCAGCTGTCCATGAATTTTGTAAGACACTCCAACTTTCCCCCCACTTTCTGTAGTTGGTTTCTGTTATAAACAACACAAAGTACTTTGAATGAGATCCCAGGTAAGAAAAATTACCCATCATTTGATGACTGTTTGACTTGGCTACCTGCTACCAAAAGAGGTCTCACTCCCTCCTACCTCCTCCAAAAGCCTCTACAATGAGATTTAGAAAAGTATCTGAAGGTAATTTTGGAGTCAATCAGTGGACATTTCATCAAGTGGTTTAAGGCAAACAGACCAAATGAATAAGTAAAGTGAACTAATCCCTAGACCTAATTTTTAAAAGTAAAATAAAATCAAGTCCACTTAGAGTTTCAAATGGCATCTGATTAGAAGTTCCTGATGAAATATCTCTGACCTTATCCCTAAATTACTTATTATACAGAAAAAGACAAAAATTCACAATGCTAATAAAAATGAAAACTAGCTAACAACCTGTTACCAGAATCTAAAAGGAATTTCTATTAACTAAATAAAGCCAATAAAGCCAAGCTGCATTGAGACAAACCATGCTTCACCTTATAAAACAGAGTAGTCCCATCCACCTGAAAGATGATGGAAAGACTTTTTCTTTCTCTCCTACTTTCTACCCCCGCTCAGAGACCCAGAACGAAGCCAAACAAAAACCTGGCTCTTTGCTGTGGGTGCTACTCTCTGGATGCGCCAGAGAACTATTCTCTCTCTCCCAATCTACATCCAATCATAGAACGAAGTTACTGGGGGACCACAGAGCAGGAAAGGAAGAGGACTTGCAATGGCACATCGTATTTTGGAAGGTATTTTTTCCACACATAATGCTTTATAGGCAAGACAAAGGCAATTTGTGCTGGAGAGTAAGATTGGCACATACTCCATCAGTTCTGAATGTCAGAGAAGAGGCAGCAGAAGTGGGAGGAGATCCCACATCAGCTCAGCAGAACTACACAAGATGAATGCCCATCCATTCTGGGGACTGCTAGGAGCTGTGCACCACAACTTGCTCTTCAGGTACAAACCTAGGAATAGGGCAGTGAGCAAAGCCAAGGACAATCACACAATCACACAATCCACACTTCCTCTCTGAGTTGGCATGCACCAAGTCTCCATAGAGCTCTACTTGCTTAAAGGTAAATAAAGTAGAGGGGGTGAATCTTCATGGGGCCTACGGAAAACCAGTGTCACGTAAGAGAAAGAGAGCATCACCCAGAAGTCTAAGAAAAAGAACACACCTCTGAAGACGATTTACTATAGAAGCCAGAAGAAAATTTATTTTAAATTGGCATCTATAATATGTAAAACATAATATCGCCATATGAAATTGAAACTGAAAATCATATAGAAAACAAGCTGAGATAAACTGGTATCAGGATAAGCTTCAAAGACTGGCACCTGGCTGGGCATGGTGGCTCACGCCTGTAATCCTAGCACTCTGGGAGGCCAAGGCGGGAGGATCGCTTGAGGTCAGGAGTTCGAGACCAGCCTGAGCAAGAGCGAGACCCCTTCTCTACTAAAAATAGAAAGAAATTCGCTGGACAACTAAAAATATATAGAAAAAAGTAGCCAGGCATGGTGGCACATGCCTGTAGTCCCAGCTACTCGGGAGGCTGAGGCAGGAGTTTGAGGTTGCTGTGAGCTAGGCTGATGCCACAGCATGCTAGCCCAGGCAACAGAGTGAGACTGTGTCTCAAAAAACAAAAAAAGACTGGCACCTATGATGACATTTTAGGTTCTTACAAAAATATGGTGGGGCTTTATTTATGCCAGGACTATCTGCAATTCTTTTACAATAAACAATGAAGCAGAACTTTTAGAACATCAAGAGACAGCAGTTAGTTAAGAGTGGAGTTTTGAAAAATATATCATCCAAAACGATATTAAACAATGTTCAGATATTATCCACTCAGATTTCAGCCCCTTACTCATGAGAGTTCTTTTTGTAAATGTCTGAGCAAATAAGATTACCATATATACCTACTGGGGAAGGATGGTATTCTGAAACTTTTTTTGATGGGGGCAGAAATCATGAGAGTGTTAGAATTCAACAATAATTTAATACCCTCATTTGTGATCCTTTCATTATCCAAGTTACTTTCTTTTTTCAGTAGCAATAGTAAATAGTTCAGAAAGCAAAATCCAGGGTAGTTTTCATAAAAATTTTACAACAATTTTGTGAAAATCTTTTAGAAAAGGTACATGGTAATTTCAGAATATGCATTATTAGCTGTTGTACAAATACATCCAACATTTGTATCTTGGCTGAAATACCGTAAAAGCTCATCTGTCACATCTGTCACTTACAAAATAGCCCAAGGCAAATATTCCCTGTTGGCAAGAGCAGCTCTCTATCTTTGAGCAACCAGGCTAACAAAGGTTCTGCCATCTTTACCATGAGACCTCCAAGGTTGTCATTTGTCATCTCCTGGCCCTCAGCTGGAATGAGGAAGAAGAGCATAAAGGACAACTGATTGAAGGCTCTTATGGAGACGTCTTGTAAGTCACACATGTCATCTCAATTCACATTCTGTTGACTTGAACTCAGTCACATGATAAATATTAGGAGGCTTCAGGCCTATAAAAGAGAATTTGGTCAGTGATCTCCAAGAACAGATGTAAAGAAAATTAGTTGTTGAGTCAGTTTAGTAGTTAATACTAGTGAAAAAAAAAGAAAAGAAAAATGTAATATTTAAATTTAAAATATAAAATGGAAAAAAAAAAGAAAATTAGTTGTGATTAAAAAAAAACTATTTCCGAGAATATAAAATTATTAAACAATAATTAAAAGCCATATATAGGAAGCAGTAAATGAGTGGACTGGACATAGCAAAAAATCAAAACGTTAGAGAAGGCAAACTTGAGAAACACTTTCAGAATGCAGAGAAAGAGCACCAAGAATTGAAACTATCTTATTTCCTTGATCCTAAGATGTCTGTTTTTCCACATGTCAACACTTCTGAAATCAGATTGAGCCTTAAAATCAGTGGCATCTTATAATCACTGTGGACCACGGAGCTGTCATGTGAGGTTGTCAAGGCCGGGGCACGGGTGAAGTTGGTCTCAGCTGCTCACATTGTTAGCACTTTAATTGAGTTGTATACATTGTTGTGATTACATGTGAGTTTAATTGCCATTTAAAATGTCTTTTGAAAGATTACACTATGGTTTGGCATTGAAACAAGAAGTTATTGTGTATGCAGAAAGGCATGGAATTAGAGCAGCAGGATGTAATTTGAGATTACTGAAGCAAATATCTGTTATTGGACCAATGACTATAATTCTTTTTTTTTTAAGAAGAATCAAGTGCTTTACAGGATCCAAGAAAGGAAGGTATCCGTAAGAAGAAGCTGTGTCATGTTTTGTAATGAGATGTATGCAAAAAGAATTGCCTTTCACATGCCAAACAATGCAACTGAAGGCAGGAGAAACTGCCACGTCCCTCAAAATAGATGAAACATATCAAAATAAAAGAGAGGCTGGTGTGATCAACTTACCAGTTTCACAGGACTGTAATTATGGCATTATATAACAGTTTAATTGGCAGCATTTTTTTCTTTCTTACTTGTACATTAAATAATAGTGCTTCTTGCAACCAATGCTAGCTTAGATTCAGTAAAACACAGAAGATGATAGCTATGAAAAACCAGTAGAGATTCAGCCTAAAATGTTTCTGAAGAACAATCCAGGACAATAAAAAGAGAAACAATAACTGAAGATATAATTAAAGAAAACTTTCCCAAAAGGGATGGGAAGAGAGGAAACTGAAAGGAATTAAATGGGTTCACCAGGTTTCCGGTGAAAGTAACCAAGAGAGATTCATATCCAGAAATATCTTGATAAGTTTTTAAACTATAAACAAATTTTTAAAAATGTTTTCTGGCTAGCTCAGTGGCTCATGCCTGTAATCCTAGCACTTTGGGAGGCCAAGGTGGGAAGATCACTTGAGGCCAGGAGTTGGAGACCAGCCTGGGCAACATAGCCAGACCCCATCTCTACCAAAAATAAAAATTAGCAAGGTAGTCTGTAGTCCCAGCTACTCTGGAGGCTGAGGCAGGAGGATCATCTGAGCCCAGGAGTTTGAGGTTTCAGTGAGCTGTGATTGTACCACTTCACCCAGGCAACAATACTCTGTTTCAAAATAAATAAAAAATATATATGTGTGTGTGTGTATGTGTGTCTATATATATACACACATAAAATGTACATTCAGACCAAAAAGAAAGAAAGAAAAAAAGGAAAAAAAAGGAGATGGAATATCTATAAATGAATAAAAATCATGGTCTTCTCTACTACAATAGAGCAACAGCTACAGAGTTTTGACATGGAAAACAGACTCAAGAACTTTACTTGCAAATAAGTTCTAGTTTTTGAAAAAGAAAAAAAACAAAAATGCTCAGAATGTCTGCCACTAACATATTCTTCTATAAACTACTTTAAAATATATTCCAACCACCCAAGTGATGAGTTAAAAGTAAGAGCTCAAGAATGGGAAAATCAGAGTGTAAGAAAAGGCGCAGTGAACACTGAAGCCAATTAAACATAGATATTGGTCTGTAATAATTATTTAAATATGGTTACAAGACAGAATATAAGTGTTAATACTCTAGAACCAAGATATATAGAATATCAAAAAATAATTTAATAATAACCCAGATCCCAAATGCATAAACTAAATAAACTTCCAAGTAGGAAAGGGAAACAGAGGGAAATAAAAGTGTACAAAATTAATCCTACACAGTTGTGAGCCTAAAAATATCATTTTATTCTTGACTTTCACAATCGCAGAAATGTTAATTGGTGCTCACCATACATTTTTAGAAACACATTACATGGGAGTAGGGGCCTGTCCTTTAAAATATAACGTAAAACTTCACCCCTGCCTCAAGGTATTTACAGCCTGAAGACCTCTAGCCAACACACAGGATCGGTTTTAATTTGTTACAAAAATAAACAAATGTTAAATTCCTTGAAGAAGCCTGTGGAGAACCAGTCTTCAAATGCCATTTCAGCCTTACCACCCACCAGTATTTTCCATTCCTTCTCGTAATGATTCTTAAAACCTGGTGTGAAAGGACAGCAGAGTTCCTGGTCACTACCATGTGACCAGGAGGCAGAGTCCCTCTGGTGTCATGACAATCCACAAACTAGATTGGCCTTGTTCCACAGTTAGGCTGCTGTGGTTGAGGAAGAAAGACACAGAAATCCAGACTGCAGGGAAGCTCTCACACTAACTATCATTACCAACAGCACTGAGGCCCGAGGTCAGTACCAGATATGCACCAGATATTTTCCAACCACTATTTAATTTAATGCTCACAACCACCATCTAAGTAAGCACCATTTTTCCAGTTTCACAGATGAGGAAACTGAGGCTCAAAAATATTGTCTTCCAGAATTACACAGCCAGTAAACAGATGGCAGAGAGGGATCTCCAAACCAGGAATTACTGGCTCAAAAATTCATTATATCCTACCACACCACTTCCTTAATTCAAAGAGAGAAAGTACAAGGAAAGGGAGTGAAGAGATTAATTTTATAATTTATCAAAGTATTAGTACAGACGCTGCCTCTTTTACAAAATAACACTAATAATGCAATGAACTGAACTAATCATGCTAGTACCTCATTACCCTCTCTACAACATTCACCAAGTGAATACAGGGCTGCTCGGGGACAAATGAGCTTTCTCTCTAACGTAAAATACTCGGAGAGATTCCCAGGGAGCGCCCTGGTCTCTACGGCTTGATTAGCAAGTACCAATTAAGACGCCTTCGCTCCTCTTTGTGCCCTGAGTACCCACAGATTGGATTAAGCCATTGACTCAGCCTAAGAAGTTCAAATTGTAAGGCACTGCCCCTTCCTAGGGTGCTGAGGCGAGGACAATCTTTAGGACAAAAGAATGCACCCCTAATGGTGAAATTTTAGACGTCAGCAAGGGAGGTGTTTTTCATCCTACACACA
>VBSM01001265.1:68360489-68376722 GCA_008086735.1 Cheirogaleus medius | reverse complement strand
TTTTTAATTTGGATTCAAATGTCAGACCCACTGAATTAGAATCCACAGGACAGACCCCAGGAAACTATCTTTGCAAAGTTCCCCCAGGTGAGCCTAATGGTCAGGCAGGTTGGGGACACACCCACTTGGACAATCTAGATGACCTTTTCAGGTTACCCAAGTACACACACATACACATACACACACACACACTCCTGAATGTATGAAAAGACAATATCAGGCCCTGTGCTTGGAATGCAAAAGGTTTCAGAAGAGCTTATCATCTAGTCGAGAGGTTTCCAACCATCTCTGTTCATGGTGCCCTAGTGTCTCAGTAATTTTTTCACAGTACTCCTGGGCCAAAAGAAATACCTAACCGTTCTGTGTATTAAATAGTTAGGCCCCATGTGAGAAGTATTTATGTCCTAATAACGTGGCAGCCACTAGAAAAAATAATGCATATAAATTGATTTTTAAAATGTTATTTTTATTTTATTCTTAAATAACCACAACTTTTTCCTAATGGATTGTGTGTTCCTGTTGGGCACTGCACAATTTCTCAAACCTTGGAATCAGATTAGACGCTGCCATCCACATTTCCTATGCTATGTTGATTTTCCCATGGTTCTTGCTTTTTGTCACAGCAACCACTGAAAATGCAAAAGACAAAAATCATAAAGATCATAAAGACACAATGTTATCAAAAAGCATGTAGGGCAATCTAATGTTGAAACTGCAAACTATCTTGAGCTAGTTAGCAGTTTGCATAGAGCCTGACAGATGTTGAGTGTTGCCTTAAGCCTTTCAAATACCCTCCGTGGAGCCCTTGTGAATTCACAGCAGTGGCCCCAAACACCCTGGGGCAGAGTTTGGGGATATTCATGGACCTCACTCCTGCTCACCATCTCAGCTCACCCCACACTCCCCAGACTCACAGTGCTCCCGCTGCAAGCACCTTCTTTGTCCGTTGACTATACCAAGCACTTTCCCGCCTCAAGACATATGTCCTTGCTGTTTTCGCTTCCTGAAATGCTCTTCCTCTGGTCTTGACAAGCCTAACTCCTTCTCAGCCTTCAAGTCTCAGTTCTAATACTGCTGCGCTTGCTGAAGCCCTCTCAGGCCTCCCACAAAATCACCTCTACCCTATCAGCCTGCTTCCCTGTCTCTGCAGCTCCTATCACTGAAATTATCCTGCATAGTTTACTTATTTTCAAGGTGCCCCACCAGAATGTGAGCTTCATGAGAACAGACACTTCTGTTCATCACTATCTCCCCAGAACCCAGAATAATGCTCAGCCATAAGTGGACAATAAATAATTGGTCCATGAATGAATGCAGCCACCACACCCAGCTCAGAGAGAGAAAGGGTAGGAAGAACATGCTTTCCCTTTGATCTTCAGAGCATCCTCTTAAAAATAGATATTGTGGATCTCATTTAATAGATGAGGAAGTCGAGATTAAGAGAAGTTAAGGGTTCGAGGCTGCACAGCTAAAGTGGCAGAGCTAAGATTTAAATTGAGGTCTACCTGACGCCAAAGGCTGCTTGTCATAAAACCACATTAACATCGTGTTGTATATCTTAAATACACGCAATAAAATTTATTTAAAAAAATTTTTTTAAACCACATTGCTCCCTAGGGACTTTAGTTATTTGCCTAGTGAAGAAATGGAGCCTGGGGACGAATGGAGCCCCAGAGTCCTTCTAGAAACTGGCCCAGGTTAGCATTCACCCTCCCAGAGCCTCAGGCCCCCGCCTCCAGGACAGAACAGCAGAAGTGACCCCCTGGAAAGGTCTTGTCTTGATTATTCCTCCAGCCACGGCCGATACAAGGAGCCTACTTGCAGCCATATCTTCTGGCTGGCTCATGTTCCCCTGTAAACCTAATGACACATGTAAGTGTCGTAGCTGCCTCTAACTGCAGAGCTCCTGTTGATCATCCTGACAGGTAGAAGGCCAAAACACATGTGGCCGCGATCAAGGATTGGATGATGCCCGCCTTGCACTCTGCACTGCCCTGGGTGCTAAGGGATCGCATATTTTAGACAGTCCCTGCGTGGAGCATGGATTATCCTGCCACATTCATCTGCAGTCCCCAGGGGGTTTGGGGTTCCTATGACTCCCTGGGAACTGTGAAGGGGACACGCAGGCCAGAGTTTGGGGCTTGGGTGGCTGGACATTGATTTGAGACCCTCATAGAAGAGAGAGATTTATTTGTTCTGTAAAGTCAAGGGACTTGTGCTTGCCAATTTCTTGCCTTCATAAAGCTTGGTTTTACCATGTTACTATTAAACTGGGTGGTTCAGGCAGGAAAAGATGCCTTTTCCCCCTCCTCCCTTACTCCCCTTGGCCTGGCCCAGCTAACTCCTGCTTATTCAAGACTCGATTGTGTTGGTGCCTCCTCCGGGAGGCCTGCCCTGGCCCTGAGACTGGACTAGCTACCTCTCCTCCGTGCTCAGAAGACCCTACGTATAACTGGATCCTGGCCCTCGCCACACTGCATCGTAATTGTCTGTGTGTGGGTCTGTCTTTCCAACCAGGGTGTGAGCTGTCCTGAGGTGGGAACTCTGACCTAGTCACTGTCGTTATCTCCAGCCCTTGGCCTCAGGCCTGGCTCCTAATAGGAGCTAAATACACATTTGGGATGAACGAGTCACTGGATTATAGACCACACGTTCTGACAGGTGGTGAGGAAGATATGATCACCATAGTTCTCGTCTCTGTGCTGCTGACAGTCATAAGATCCCAGAAAAGACCTTAGAAGTCACTAGCTCAGCACACAGGTACCTGCATCCTGAGGTCCCTGCACCGGGAAGGGTGGCCTGCCAGAACCGCAAAGGCCAAGAGAATCACATCTTAGGAAAGCCTTGGCCACAGGCTACGGTCATTTCTGAAGGCTCTGAGCCTACATCACTGACCATTTAGAACAAACTGTTCATGACTCCACTTCATTATCTTCTCCCTGGGGTCAGAGCCCCAGGCACCCCTGGCCCTGCATGGGGTCACTGTGATCACTCCCTCGTGGGCTTGTGACATCACCTGTACAAGCAGCAGCAACCCCTGCCTCCTTTACAGCAAAAACAGCTTGCGAAAGAAATTGTCAGAAAAGCAATTAACATGAGCCTGGGTAGAAAGAAAGAAGCAACAGCTAAGAACAAAGGAGATGGCTCTTCCCAGCAAAGGCTGCGGTCACCTGCCCCAGGGAAGCCAGCGCTGGGAGCTGGGGGGATCGGGTGTGAGTCATCAGCCTGTCGCCCTAGTGCTTTACTTCAGAAGTGCAGAGCACCCCTTTAGTCATGAGCAGGAAGCTGGGCGGCTGTGGGGGCCTGAGGGCCCACGGAAGCCAGTGATGAGAGAGAGACCCCCGCGCAGGAGAAAGGCAGAGTCTCTCCACCGCCTGCAGGAAACGGCAGCTTCTCGGTGGCTGAACTTGAAGAGGCTAGAGAGAGAATAAACACAAGGTGCAAGAGCAGAGCACACTGAAGGTCGGGGGAGAAATGAGAGTCCGAGAACAAGGAAAGAAGAAGAGACAAAGAGATGAATGCAAATGGAGAGGTGGGAACTGAGCACTTAAAGAAGAGTTGTTTAAAGGAATGAGTTTTCACACTCAGTGGAGTCCTGAGAGCGTGAGGGGCCTCCTTGAGGGGGAGGACTATGAAAGCATAACTAGAATTTTCTAGGCCTCACCCCCGGTGACCACAAAGTCAGACCACGTTTACTTTCAGCTCCCAGACTGTGATCCTCTAAGCACCCACCAACCCAACTGCCAGCATGTCCTTCCTGCAGCGGCCTCTGGGAGAGACCATGGCTGCCTCACAGGGACTCAGGAACCAGCCCCTGGAGGGAAGTCCTTCTCCTCCAGCCTCCCCGCCAGGCCACACCATGGCACCCATGAGCTCACTGCTCTGCGAGGCACAGCCGCCTTCCGCCAGGGGCTTTCACCAGGTCTGCGCACTGGCCCCTAGGGAAGACCCTGCTCTGGTCTCTGCTTCTCTGTCCTTCTATGGGATCCACCCTTCTCCAGCGCCACACTTTCACCACGATTCTCCTGGAGGATTGGAGGTGACAGAGGGACCTACATAGGGCCAGGTGAAGCCTGAGGCCCCTTACCCATCTGTCTTCCACCTCATGCCCACCCACCTCACAGGGCCAGGGGTCATTTGTCTCCCACCACAGAAATAACCAGGCACCTTCTAGCTCTGGAGTCTGGGTTTGAGGGAGATGTGGCCTCACCCCAGCCCAAGGCCTATCTCCCAAAGCCAATACCCCAAAATCCTAGATTGTCTCCCTTCCAGACTCTTCCCTTCCAGAGGACACTGCCCCCACGCCCCTGTAGTCCAGATGGGCTCCAGCAAGACCATCTCGCAATGTCATACACTGGTACATTTCCTGAAGTCCAGTGATTCTGTTCTTAAATAACCTTGTGGGTGGGACATCAAAGCTCAGCTTAGGTGAGCTAAAATCTCAGTCCAGGTTCTTTTTAGTCTCTTTTCAATAAATGTTAAAATTTGGGGCCCAATTGCACTGAGGTTCCCTTTCACATGAAGATGCCTGCTAAGGTTTGGATGTGGTTTGTCCCCAGCAGAACTCATGTTTGAGATTGGATCCCAGTGTGGCAGTGTGGGAGGTGGGAGGTGGTGGGAGGTGTTTGTGTCATGGGGGCAGATTCCTTGTGAATAGATTAATGTCCTCCCTTGGAGTGAGTTCTCACTCGCTCAGGAATGGATTCATTTCCATGAGAGTAGGTTGTTAAAAAGAGTCTTGCTTCCTTGGTTTCTTTCTCTTTCTTCCTCTCTCGCCATGTGACCTCCTTACACGTGTCTACTCCCTTCCACTTTCCGCCATGAGTAGAAACAGCCTGAAACCCTCACCAGATGCAGCTGCCCAACCTTGAATCTTCCAGCCACTAGAATCATGAAGCAAATAAACCTATTTTCTTTAGAAACTACCTAGCCTCAGGTATTCTGTCATAGTGACACTAAAAGGACTAAGACAATGTGAATGGATTCTCTCCTCGAAACTGTCAATTGAAAGTTTTGGCTTCATAGTAAGACACTGTGTGGTCTGGCTCTGCCCGTTCTCTCTAGCCCACCTTGGCTACTCTGTCAGTCAACCCTTCCCTTGTCCTACCCACCTCCCACAGATTCAACCAACCACAGATCAAAAATATTTGAAAAAAAACCATAAAAATAATAATACAACAATAAAAAATAAAACAAATAAAAATACAGTATAACTACTATTTATAGCATTTACATTGTATTAGGTATTATAAGTAATCTAGAGATGATTGAAAGTATACAGGAGGATGTGGATAGGTTACACACAAATACAGTCAGCCATGGTGCACGCTGGGGATTAGTTCCAGGACCTCTATACCAAAATCCAAGCATACTTAAGTCCCGCAGTGGGCCCCGCAAACAGACAAACTTTTTTTTTTCATTTCAGCATATTATGGGGGTACAAATATTACGGTTATGTATATTGCCCATGCCCCCCTCCCCCCTCGAGGCAGAGCCTCAAGCATGACCATCCCCCAAACATTACACATCCCACTCATTATGTTTCAGACAAACTTTTTGTGTATATGAAAAGTCAGCTCTCCATATACACAGGTTTCGAATCTCATGTATGCTATATTTTCAATCTGCCATTGGTTGAAAAAAAGTTCCTGTATAAGTGGACCCATGCAGATCAAATCCCTGTTGTCCAGGGGTCAGCTGTACTGTGCCATTGTATGTCAAGGACTTGAGCATGCTCAGATTTCGGTATCTGCGGGGCTCCTGAAACCAATCCCCCGTGGATACCAAGGATAACTGTAGTGGCAATATCCACTAAAGATCAACTTAATATAATGTGACAGTTCTGAGTTCTAATGTACTGAGTATTCCCAGTGAGTAAGTGCCCGGGGCCTCCATTCAACCACCTATACAAGACAGGTGTGGCCTCCCTCTCTTCCAACAGCTTAGTCACCTCTTTCTTCCTTCTTTTTGCCCCTCCCTCCCTGCTCCTTCAAGGCACAACAGAGAGTACAATAAGGAGCAACCCACACTCAGTAGCAAGACTCACCAGCTGACTGACACTTGCCTCTCAGGCACCTTCTCCCTCCCTGCGTACTCAAGGGCTAGACCACATCAGTGGTTCCCAATCCTGGCTGTGCATTAGAATTGCCAAGGAAGCTTTTAAAACTTGAAAGACCGAGTCCCATGTCAGACCAATTAAAATCAAATTTCTATGAGGTGAGCACCTCTAATTTGGAAACTAAATCCAGTTCTCAGATTGCCTTCATCAAACTGTGTTTTTCTGGTCATAATCCAGCCTAGTGTTGACTTCACTGGGCTTTGCAACTTATTTATAGCCCAACACCTAGGACAATAGATATCAGACTTAGTAGATGCTCACTTTTCCTTCTAAGAGGTTGCTGTCATTGTGAATAAAATTCCATGTTTCCTGCACTGGATCTCAGAATAAACAAATGAAATTTTCTCTAAGAAAGATAAAACTAAGTTCAGTTGCTTTTTGTTATCCTATGGAGTCTCCAATGGATTCATGTAGTGAAAAGAACATAGGCTTTGAAGTCATTCAGACCTGGCTTTGAACCTCAGGTCTGTCCCTCCTTGGCAGTGTGGCCTGAGCATATGACAGATTGCCTCCCCCTCTAATCAACATGGCCACTTTAACCACAGGCAAATAGCACCCCCTGGAGTATTACAAATACACAATTTGTGCAGCCAGAAACAGCAACCCTGGCTGAACCTCTAAGCCTAGTTTCCTTAGCTGTAAAATGGGAGTAATAACAGTTACAATATAATTTGATGCAAAAGTATGAACAGTGTATGTAAAACAGTTAACATAGCACTTAATGTATAAAAAGTGCTCAGTAAATGTTAATTTTCTCCCATTTTTTCTCCAAAAGTTTTCTATATCCCCATTTGTGTCCTCTGAAGGGGAGGGACCCCTATTCAGCAGCCACATGAGACCCTTGCAGGACACCTGTAGATACAAGGCAGTTGAGATGGACGTGGTGCTCAGCTGGGCCCCAGCAAGGCAGCTGTACAAGTTCCTCACTGCACAATCCTGAAGCCCCTTTCACTTTACAGTCATCATAGATTTCTCTGGTTACTACAACAGTTTTCTAGAAGATGTCAGGGGAGTGTCTCAAAGAAATAGTATCTTTTTCTAAATTCAAACAAATTTGCCCTATTAACGAGCTGCAAGGTGCCATCCCTACTCCCTGGTTCTTCTGCCCCAGTGTGACATTGGCCTTCGTCAACCAACCAATTGACCTGCCCACAGGTAAGTCCTGATGATGCCCCTCTCAAGGGCACACAAGCCATTTCTGAAGCTTCCATGCTGTGGGAGTTCCTAGGCCTCTCCAATATAGACCAAATCACCCAGACAAGAGCTCCAACTCCCAGCAGCACACAAGCTTCTGATGGGACAGCCCTGCAGTGTGCCACATCCATATTCCCTTCTAAAGGAAAAGGCCCACCCTCAGCCCCTGCTACAGAGGCATCCCTGGGCAGTTCTGTATTTTATAGCAAACCCCCCCCCTTGCCCCTCTAATTGCAACTGGAAGTAGACTCCCAAATAGCCCATTGTCAGGCTGGCTAGAGACTTTTGATGTGGCTCAGCACGAAAAAGGAGGGGCTCGGATGTCAATTAGATTTCTATCTCAGGAAACAGAACTGGGAAATGCCAAAGAAATAAGTCAGTTGGTGGTGAGAGGCGAGACTGAAATATCATGAGGTATAGAGAGTGGGGAGGGGCTGGAGAGACCATGATTTGCATGGGGTGAGCCAAAGTTGTGAGTCGGCAGAAGCTGGATGCAGGGAAAGGCAGGAGCAGAATACAAGGCGAGGGAACTGTCACCGCAAGAGGGACTGGAGGACCTGCCGGCTTAGCCAGGTCACCCTACTGGGGGAGAACCAGAGCAAAGATCCCGGACTCCTGCTGTAGCATGACCTCAGGTCCCAAATGCAGGCTCTGCAGCTATTTTTGCTCCCTGTGGCTTCACTGTCCTTTCAACTACATCCCCTACTCACCTGATCTGGTGTGAAGGTATCTGTTTTCTCCAACTTAAAGAACTCAACTCAGCCACTTCGCAAGTAGAGGCAGACAAAGAAAATCATAAAAAGAACCAATCAGTAAGGAAGCCACCTCAAAGAAGAACGACTAGTCTAGAGTTTCTGAAATAATCCTAATTAACATGCATCTAACCATTTGCCAATTTGGTCTTAGGATAATTATGAGAAACATAGGAATTGAAGCCGAGCTCTCTCTGTCTCACCAGTCACCACTGCAGAATCAGTTCATTTTAGTCAGAAAGCCAGGTGGGGGACTTTGCAACCTACAGCTCTCCTGGCCGCATTCCAGGGGACCTTCTTGAGCTGTAAAAAAAAATCCTTGCTGAGGAAAGGGCAAGGGAGGAAAGCATCTTGAAATGCACCCTGGCGGCCGCTAGAGGGAGATGCTTCCTCGGGAAACATTTCCCAGCCAGGCACGATTCTCGGCTGAGACCAGAGGATGTGAAGGGACCTGTCCCCCTTCTCTCTCTTTTAGAGAGGTGATGAGGCGACTTCTCTGGACCCGAATGGGCTCTTCCGCCACCTTGGTGAAGACAAGGCCGTGTTTTACAAAGTTCGTGTAATAACCCAGAGTTCAGGAAGAGCCGGGCAGCAGGAATGGATGCCATCTGGAGGCGGAAGATACAAAGAGGGAGCCAGAAGTCCAAGGCTACCCTCGAAGAGCCGAGAGGACAGGGGAAGGGCACGTTTGCTGCTTCAAGTGGCAGAGCTGAGACCACGACTGGGAGCTACGGGGAGAAACTCAGCCGCTCAGTACAAGAAGGGCTCCTGCAAAACAGCGCTGACCAACTGTGAGTGAGCTGCTGGACAGGGATCTACTCGAGCTGACCCTGACCGTCTTTGGGTGTGGCGTAGAGGGGCCGCCGGCACTGTGCGGGAAGTTGTCCTCACCCCTCTAAGATCCCGGCTGTCTCTGAGAAGCTACGGGAGGGAGAGCAGCAGCCCTGCGCCAGCCACACTACCGCCCACCGCCAGGGGGCGCTGCTGCTCTGGAGGAAGGCTAACCCCTGAGGTGTTCAGACCCACGGCTGGAGGGCTAAGTGACCACCCTCGGCTAAAAGACTAGCTGTATGTCAGGATAGCTCCAAACACATCGCAACAGTAGGCAAAATATTAAAAGAGAAAAGCAAAAGATACAGTTGGGCTGAAAACGATATGTATAAACATCTCTTTGGATCAGAAATGGAAGAGAAGCCCAAAGCTGTGAGCAGGGCTGAAGCTACAGGATGGGGCCAGGTTCCAGGTCTGGAAGCTGGCAGTAGGGTCAGGGAGCTTAGCTCTAACAACAATAGCATTAACCAAAAAAAGAAAAACTAAAAGTGCTCCAATGCTTAAGGTCGACCTTCGGTGGGGTTATCCCCAATGTAGAAAAGAGGCTGAAGGTATTGCTGCCAAATGCTGCCTGTAGTGACAGCTTCCCAGGGGAGGTGGAGAACGAGCCTCTCTTCCAGAAACCAAGCCCAGCCACCCACTGTCCTATCTCCAGTGTCTCCAATCATAAGCCACCCTCACAAGGCCTGTTTCCAGAGTTTCAGGGGGGCAAGAGGAAGCAACCACAAAACCACTAGACAGGTGGAGTTGAACACGTAGGAAGAGAAAGAAGAAAAAATTCCAAAAGTCTCCCATTCCGAATGAGCCTGCAAATCCAAAATTACATAATAGCCAACACCATCGACAGTCTGAACGTGAATCAATCCAGATGGAATTAGTTTTAGGAAACAACATAACAAGCATCCATAAGTATGTTGAGGATGTTCAAGAGATAAATGAAGGGTAGAGTCTGTCATGCAAACGAGGGCAAATGACCAAGCAACACATGCAGCCAGAGCAGCACCCCTGGGCTGAGCTCTCAGAGAGGACCAGGAGGACATTTGCAGGTCCTCATGGCCCTTTTCTCCTAGGGCAGCACAAGAGGTTTAGCATGGCCAGACATCAGAGAGGGACCCTGACTCTCAGACTGAAGGACTTCGAAGCCATCGCCTCTTCCTGGAGTAATCAGAGGCTGGGTGGCAACAGCAGTGTGATATGGCAGAACCTGGGCTCGGTGTTCTTGATCTGGGGAGCCCAAGCACTCCCCACTGTGAGCAAGACTGAGGGTGACGCCTTGCGGTTCCCACTGTACGGCTTAGCAGCCTGGTGGCAGGCATTTGTGTCTGGGGAAGCATGTTGTTGTCCAGTCCTTGCTGCTGACCAGGACTGGTTGTCATAAGCGCTGGGCCAGTTCCTATGGATCCCTGTAGGAGGATTTCTGGAAGACTCGTTTTCTGGAAGGCTAACCTGTAAGTGATCAGTCCTAGACAGGTTGACTCTTGCCTCTCAGTATCCATTTCAAAAGAAACAACAACAACAAAAATATGAAACCCAAACGGATAGACATGAAAAAGACTTTTTTAAATATTAGAAATGAAAAATATAGTAATTAAATTTAAAATCTCAACCGTCATAAAAATCTCTACACTGGTCACAATCAGAGAGGAAATTAGTAAATTGAAAGGCACCGTAGAATTCACCCAGAATGCAGCCCCTGGCACAAAGAGATAAAAGGTATGAAAGCTGAGTTAAGATGGCAGGTGATCTGGGAGGCTCTAACAAACATCCAGAAGTTTCAGAAAAAGAGAATGTAGGGAACAGTGAGTGGGAAGTTCTAACACCCCCCACCCAATGCGTCAGCAGATTCTCTTGACTCATCTTCAAATCATATTCTGAATCTGACAACTTCAACGCACTCCAACCCACTACCATGATCCTAGACACCACCATCTCGCACGTTCTAACTGATCTCAAGCCCCTTTATGGTTTAGGCTCCACACAGGAGCCAATGTGATCACTTTGAAAGATAAATCTGGTCAAATCACTCGCTGCTCAAAGCTCTCCAGTGGCTGCCAATCACATTTAGCGCCAAGTCCAAAGCCCTTACTATGTTCTCAAGTTCCTTCACGATCTGACCAGTGAAGAGCGCGCCAACGTTGTCTCTCACTCCTAGCCTCCTGCTCGCTCAGCTCCACTGCACTCACCTCCTTGCCGCCCCTACAATGCTAAGCAATACTCCCATCTCATGGCATTTGCACTTGACTTTTCCTCTGCCTAGAGGAAACATCTCCCGGTTAACTGCATGGCTCACTTACCTCCTCACTTCCTTCAAGTCTCTGCTCAAATGACCCTTCATCGCAGAAGGCTTCCGATCCTGTCTAAATACCACACTTGCAGCCCCCATCACTGGCGTTACAGATCAGTGGACACAGAATGGGCTCTTCAGCAAATGGTGTTGATATAATTGGTTATAAATTGGATTCTTGTCTCACACCATCACAATAATTCATCCCCGATAAATTCAAGACCCAAATGTAAAAGCAAAACTTCTAAACTTTAAAAGAAAATATACCAGGATATCTTTTCAAGACCTCATGAAGAAAAAGATTTCTTAACTAAGTCCCCCCCAAAAAAAAAAATCCCACAGACCATGAGAGAAAAGATTATACATGTGATCATGTTGGAATTAAAATTGCCTGTTCAACAAAACACATCACAAAGAAAAGTAAAAGACAAGCCACATTTTGAGGAAAGATAGAGCACATGTAACCGACAAAAGTTTAGTATCCAGCATTATAAATAACTCCTACAAATTAACAAGAAAATGGCAAACAACCAAATCAAATGAGGAGCAAAGGATACGAAGAGGCACTTCATTGAGCAGGAGGTCAGAAGTCCACACTGTAAACGTGAGAGAGAAATTAAAAGCTTATATTCACCGACATAAAGGAAATGTACCTTTAAGCAGTGATACACTGATTCAAACCAGATTTGCAAAAGTCAAAGCCTGACAATTCCAAGGATTAGCAGGGCTGTGGAGCAATTCCAGCCACTGCTGAGAGGAAATGACATTTAACCTGAGACCTGAAAAACCTCGGAGCTTACATGGGGTGGTGGCGGGGGAAGAGCTTCCAGGAACTTCTCCATGTGAGGCTAGAAGCTGGGAAAGAACTTGGAGAAACCGGGAGGAGGGTGGTATGGGTGTCATTTGCCATCAGAGGTGGAGGTAGGAGCAGTGTGCTATATGCTGCTGAATAGCCTAAGACAAGGTCAAGATCAGAGTTTGCAGGGAAAGGGTGTGAGACCGGCTGAACTGAGCCACATGCAGAAGAGATTCTTGGTGACACGTATAAGTACACTCCCTCCCTGCCTTCCTTATTCTCTGTCTCATAACGTCAGATATGTCCAAGTGTTATGGGACCTGAAGCTTATACCATGTGGAGGGCCCGTTTTAAGACAAAGATTCCAAAAATCACAAATTCCAAACAGGTTAGCCCTGTGCAAGTGAGGTGAAGGTTAAGCACCATTAGCTTCATGGCAAATCTGGTTCTGCTTATACTTACCATAGTTTGCAGTAATTTTGCTTCTTTTTTAATTGCTTGTCTGTGTCACTAAACCAGATGGCCCATGGGGGCCAAGACCATTTTGCTCACCACGAAGCATGGAGCTTATCACTGACTAGGTGCTCAATCAGTACTCATGGGATGCATTAAATATATAAAGCCCGCCAGCCCCAAAGAGTAAAAATAATGTCCTTGGGATCTTCCTCTGCTCTGTTGCTCAGAACTCTGGTCCCTCTGGCCCTGGGTTCTGCAGTCGGGAATCATGTGATGGAGGTGCAGGCCTTCCCCAGCCCTCCTCTCCTCTTCTCTCCCCACACTCCCTTCCCTCTCCCACGAGGCTCAGCTCCTCCTGAACATTCCCTAGGCCTTTTCACCACTCTGCCTCCAAGCCTGAAATTCTCTTTCCCTTCCCAGCATGTCCAAATCCTACACTTTCTCCAAGGTCCAGGCCAAATGTCTTCTCCTCCTCATCATCATCATCACCCTCCTCCTCCTCCTCCTCCTCCTCTTCCTCCTACTCCCTCTCCTCTTCCACCACCAAGCACCCAATAGAAATAATCTCCCCTTCACCTCAACTCCCACAGTCCATTATCTGTCCTTTGCTTATGCTGATATCATCACTCTCTACATCATGTTATTGCTGTACATGGTCCTTAAACCCTCTGCCAAGGATAAGCTCCCGGCAAAGGTCTAATTCACCTTCATGTCTCCTCCCGCCCACCCACTATCCAGATGGAGAGTGCCCTGCACTAATAATGCTGGTTGAATGAATGAGAGAGTGATGAATACATGACTAAAGGCCAACCCCAAGAGCCTGGTCACTGATTGCTCCATAAATATTTATTGAGCCCCTATTATGTTTAGGGCAGGGTGCTAGAAAATCCATTAGGCAAACTTTGCCCCCAGAAAACTGGGGGCAGTTCTGAGGAAGAGCTTCTGGGGCCTCAGGAAAGATTTCCACAGGCATGTCACTGGGCTAAGTTGGTGGGACAACATGAGGCTGGGGACATCTCTGCCAGTAGAGCCAGAGGAGCACACACCACAGTCCATCAGAACTCGGAGCTGAGCAGGAGGAGAAGTGAGCAGACACGAATGCCCCTCACCTCCCATCTTCTCCCTGCTCTTCCACAGCCCACCCCACCACCCCACCACTACCCCAAGGCTCCAGCCAATCAGGAGCCCAGAGGCCCTGGGTAAGCTCTCTCCATTAATTAGCGTTGCCAACGGTGAACACTGATCCAGCCCCCACAGGGTACACGGAGGGCTCTGTAGACCTTGCCCATCCCTCCTGTGGCTTCCTTTGCTTCACCCTGATACACGAGGATCCATGTGCTCAAACCAGGCACATTTCAAACCCTAAGGAATTCCACGTAGTCCACGGTTTGGCCATCGAAACTAAAGGTTCCACCATTTCGTCAAAGCTCCACCGGAGCACTCGTCTATTAATTTTGCAAAATCGTTTGGCTGCCACTTCGTGTTACTGTCAAGGCAGAATGGAGCCTCTAAGAATATCTCTTGAGAGTAAGCAATGCAGGATGTTCCACATTTTTCAGGCCTGATAATATCAGAAGAGCCTCTCTCCTTTCACCTCCGACACACACCAGGAAACGTGGCCGCACACATCCTGTATTCAGAACGCTGTGTTTTGTAAAGTATTTACCTTGAAGTAAACATTGGACATGAAAGAAATAAGCTCATAGGGATCACATCACACTTGGGGCGACTCCCCAACACAGCAGTCTAGCTCTAAGAATGAGCTCCAGTAAGCTGCTCTCTTCCTTCCCCCCACAAAGACAACTCAGTGATGCCAGACATCTAGCATTTTCATTTCTTAATTTCTGCCCCAGAATGTGATTCTGTTTTCCCTATTTTTGGAAGAACGTTCAAGGATAAGAAGTCGAGGCAGCCGTCCCCAGGACTGGGTAAAGTTTATGAGACAAGCAAGTGCGTCCTGCTCTCTCATGCTTGATCAAATGCTTTGTGAGTTGTTACTTCGCTGTCCCACTGTAGACTAGGCAGGAAATGCCACGTGTGGAACCAGACAGCAGGGTAGGAGCAGAGATATTGGAAAAACAAGAGTGGTTCCAGGAGGCTGCATCCGTAAGACTTAATAACTAATCAAGGGCGTGGTGGTGCACGACGCCTATAGTCTCAGCTATGGGGAGGCTGAGGTGGGAGGATCACTTGAGGCCAGGAGTTTGAGGCTGCAGTGAGCTATGATTCTGCCACTGCACTCCAGCCTGGGCAACAGAGACCCTGTCTCAAAAAAAACAAAACAAAAACAAATCAATAAGGGGTTAAAAGGAGGAGGCATGGAGGATGACACCCTGGATTCTGGTGCTGCGATTTGCCAAGGCAGAATACAGGAGGAAAAACAGGCATAGGAGGGTAGGAGGAAAGCAATAGTTGCCTTTTAGACACACGGAGTTGGACATGCCTGCAGGACATCCACGTACAGACGAATAGCTGGTCGCACCCGGGAGAGAGGGCTGGGCTGGAAACAATGCAAAGCATTTCCAGAGATACCATTGTTTTCATTTAATGAATAAAAAAATAGAAGTTGGAGAAGTAACTTGTTCAAACTTGTACTGTAGAAAGTAGTGGATTCTGTTTGACAACTAAACTGCCTGGGAGGGGAAGGAAGCAGAAGTCGCTTCCCAGGAGAGTTGGGGATGTTATACTGGTGACTCCAGGGATCTGGGGACTGCCCAGAACTAAAGCAGCCCCTCTCCTGAGCCCCATGGCCTCAAAGATAGACTCATCTAGTTGAAAAAGCACTGGTTCAAGACATATGAGACCTGCGGGTAATTTATATTACCTTAGACAAGTCACTTTCCCTCTCAATGCCTCAGTTTCCTCAACTGTAAAACAAAGTTCAACATATCATCCCTAAGGT
The DNA here is from genome assembly GCA_008086735.1 of Cheirogaleus medius. Lineage (NCBI taxonomy): Eukaryota > Metazoa > Chordata > Mammalia > Primates > Cheirogaleidae > Cheirogaleus > Cheirogaleus medius. Next base: position 68,361,389 of record VBSM01001265.1, on the reverse strand, counting down.
TATAATTCTAACATAGATAAATCAGTAATTCATCTTTTTCAAACTCCTGACCTTTTTTTTTTCTTTTTTTTTTCAAGACAGAGTCTCACTCTGTTGCCCAGGCTAGAGTGCCATGGCGTCAGCCTAGCTCACAGCAACCTCAAACTCCTGGGCTCAAGCGATCCTTCTGCCTCAGCCTCCCAAGTAGCTGGGACTACAGGCATGCACCACTATGCCCGGCTAATTTTTTCTATATATTTTTAGTTGGCCAATTAATTTCTTTCTATTTATAGTAGAGACGGGGTCTCACTCTTGCTCAGGCTGGTTTCGAACTCCTGACCTTGAGCGATCCGCCCACCTGAGCCTCTCAGAGTGCTAGGATTACAGGCATGAGCCACCGCGCCTGGCCTCATCTTTTCAATTCTTTAATTTTTTGATACAAATCTAGAACCATTTCTTTTCTAAATATAGTACTTTGTTTCTGATCACAAAATTAATATATGTTCACCATAGAAAATTTGGTAAAAGGGAAAAAGCCAAAGCAGGAAATAAAAAATCACTACAATATCACCGACTAGAGACAACACTGCTAACATTTTCCTGTAATTTCTACTGGTCTTTCCTTTACTGTGCAAATATAAATATGCATTTTTTTAACTTAAATTGAGTAATAACATCCACTACTGAGTGTCTGCTACCTGTCAGATATTCCAAGTGCTATACCAACATCTCACCAATCTTTATAGCAACCCACAGGGGAGATATCAATGTCTCCAACTCACAGAAGAGAAAACTGAAGCACAAGAAAAAGTCAAGCAACCTGTCTGAGGCCATAGAACCAGTAAGGAACAGACCAGAATTCCTAACATACCAGCTTTCTGAACTATCACGTTGTTTTGTGACTTTCCTTTTTTTTTTTTT
>VBSM01001265.1:68305516-68352461 GCA_008086735.1 Cheirogaleus medius | reverse complement strand
GAGCCACCGTACCCGGCCAAGTTTTTGTAAGGATTAAATACAATACAACAGCTAGAAAGCAACTGTCTAGCAAGGTTGGGCTCCAGAGGGCTCAAAAATAATCACTTATTTCCCTTTTTCCCCTCCTTCCCTGGAGAGTGTCATACATACCTGGTTTATTTTTGTTTTCTCCATGCCATCCAGGAAGCAGATCTCAACTCGGGCCGCACCTGTGGGGCTTTCAAAAATGCTGACATCCAGGCCCCGCTGCACACCAACTAAATCAGAATTTCTGGCTTGAGTGCATATATTGTAAGTATTCAAATATTTATTCATAATAAAGGTGATATATTATCTTTCACATAATTTTTACTGATATCAAAAATATAATGGTAATTATGTTTATATTCATTCTAAAAATATGGTAATATTATATTAATTATCAATAATAAATACAGGGCAATATACGTAACCTTAATATTTGTACCCCCATAATATGCTGAAATAAAAAAATTCACATAAAAAATAATAATAATAAGTACATTATAAATAACTTAAATCAGTGCTCATCTCCAAAACACATCTATTATATTCTTAGGATGCACACTTTTCACTAGAATTTTTTAATTTTATGTTTTAATTTCAAAGATCATTGTCAAATATCTTTTATATGTTATTTAAAAAAAAACTTACCTTTGAAGTGATAATCCTCAACTGAAGGGCATGCTCATAGAATAATATTTTCATTTCTTAAGTCAGTGTTTCTCAAAGTTTGAGGAAACAGCATACAAATAATTCTCAAAGTAACATATCAATAACAAATATTATATGTGACAAAATTGCGTTTGTACACAAGGCTAGAAATAGAGCCTATTTGCTTCAGGAGAGTAGGTACTGTCATTTGTTTTTGTTGATAAGAAAGATAAACTGCTATAGTATACGGACAAAATTTAATTGCTACTACATAGTATCAAATCAAGGGAAAATCACAGGTCATGATTTATGGCAAAAGTTAGTAGCATTATACTTACCTGGCAGGGGAGATACCATGATCACGAAGGTGGTTTTCCCAGGGCGAGGCTCATCCATTGCACTCCGGATGTGCTGACCCCTGCAATTTCCCCAAATGTGGGAAACTCGACTGCATAATTTGTGGTAGTGGGGGACTGCGTTCGCGCTATCCCCTGGAAAAAAAAAAAAGTTAGTAGCATTTAAGGTAATTAAATAAATTAAACGATGTTCCTGTGATTTAACTAATCAAATAATAGTGAAAAGAGAAGGTATAAAGCTGGATTCAGGGCTGGTTTTGAGGAGCCATGTTGTAAATAATTAGGCCACACCTTGGAAGTGTGCACGACACCAGCATCTCATAAACTCCATGGGAGCAGGGTTTGTCTTCTTCTCCCAGTGCCTACAACAGTACCACACACAGAGACACTCAGAAAACATTCCTGAGATAATGAACCCCACCTGTCTCTTATTATCCTATCCTTTCTACTTTTCTTTCCCCTATAGCCTTAACTTCTTATTAAATCTTTTATTTCTGTAAGCCACTTTAAATCCTACCTGAATAAGGTAGGGTATTAGAAAATCAATACACTTTTCAAGAATCAAACATAAGGGAATTCTGGTGAGTAGCCAATTTCCTTGACTTTGCCTCTGGAAAAGCGTCTCCATCACATCCTTGTCAGACCACCACACTGACCCACAGCTCCTCCTGGGTACTCCAGTTCATGCCCCACTGATGAAACTGTCCCATATTTTTTCACTACTGAGCTCTTTGGTTAAAGAGTAGGGACAGTGGAGTCATATTTCTTCATAAAATGCTATACCTTTCAAAGAAATTTCTAAGTGCAGCTAAACAGAAAGTAAGAAGAGCCACACACTCTCAGTCCCTGACCTGGGCTTGCTTAGCTCTATTCGGGGGCCCTGCAATGGGCTTCCTCTCAGGCAGAGTTCTTGCCTCTGGAGAGAAGAAGCCACACTGGCTGTGTAAAGAGTATCCAAACCTTCCTCTTCCTCTGCTGGAGATACCTGTCTTAGCTCCTCCTCTATTTGGGGACTGGGAAGCACTGAGTCCAGACTTCTCTTCTTGTCTCATTTCACTTCCTCACCTACCAATCCCCTTTCTCACCAGACTACTAAGTGCCCTCAACACTGATCTCTGCCTAAACATGAATGAAATCAATCAATTCATGATGGATAACAGGCTTAAACCTAAGGCATGAAACTATAAGAATTCTAGAAGAAATTGTTGGAAAAACTCTTATGGATATCAGCCTAGGCAAAGAATGTATGAAGAAGACCCTAAAAGCAACCACAGCAACAACAAAAATAAATAAGTGGGACCTGATCAAATTAAAAAGTTTCTGCACAGTCAAGGAAACAATCAATAGAGCAAATAGAAGACCTATAGCATGGTAGAAAATATTTGCATGCTATATATCCAATAAAGAGCTGATAACCAGAATCTACAAAGAACTCAAGCAAATCAGCAAGAAAAATCAAACAACTCCATTAAAAAGTGGGCAAAAGTCATGAACAGAAACTTTTCAAATGAAGATAGACTAATGGCCAACAAACACCTGAAAAAATGCTCAACATCTCTAATTATCAGGGAAATGCAAATCAAAATCGCAATGAGATATCACCTATTTCCAGTGAGAATAGTTCTTATCAAAAAGTCCCAAAACAACAGATGCTGCCATGGATGTGGAGAGAAAGGAACACTTATACACTGTTGGTGGGACTGCAAACTAGTAAAAACTCCATGGAAAGTAGTATGGAGATACCTCAAAGAACTAAAAGTAGACCTACAATTTGATCCAGCAATCCCATTACTAGGTATATACCCAAAGGAAAAAAAAGACATTTTGTGAAAAAGACACTTGCACTCGAATGTTTATAGCAACACAATTCACAATCACAAAAATGTGGGAACAACCCAAGTGTCTTTCAGTACATGAGTGGATTAATAAAATGTGGTAAATGTATACCATAGAGTACTACTCAGCCATAAAAAATGGTGATCTAGTATCTTTTATAACAACCTTGATGGAACTAGAGACCATTCTCCTAAGTAAAGTATCACAAGAAAGGAAAAACAAACACTGCATGTACTCAATACTAAACTGGAACTAATCGATCAACACTCAAGGGAAATCAAGCAGGTGGGAGGGGGAGGAGGGGATGGGTGAATTCACACCTAACGGCTACAATGCACACTATCTGGGTGAAGGGCACACTTATAACTTTGACTCAAACTGTACAAAAGCAAATTATGTAACCAAAACATGTGTACTCCTGTAATATTCTGAAATTTTTTAAAAAATGAATGAAATCAACTTCTCATTTGGAGGGAACTATAAATTCTAAAAGGAAGAGGAGCTTAAAAGATCTAACCTCCCACTGGGTGCACAAAGAGTCCTTGAATACTCTTCCTGAGACACAACTTCCCAGCTCCTACTTAAATGCCAGCAATCCCTGCTTTGGCTTTTTGCCACAGTGACACAAGGCATTTCTGGAAGTTACGATGCAAAATAAATCTTTTACATCCCTGGTTTCCAGACTTTGGATATTAGGGACCTAGATAGGGTGCCAACGTTTTATTTTGTTAAATAAGGATATTCAAAACTAAATAGCTGAGGGAGTGGAATCTACCATCTATAATCTATAATGACCGTAATTTCATAAAGGAAAGGCCCTTCTAACAACAAAATGTCAACATGCTGTAATATCAGAATAAAAGGCAGGCCTTTGAACTGAATGAATTTTTCTTTCTTTTTTAAAATATCACCATTCTGCCCTCATTTTTGTTATTCCATGGAGACAAGTGAACAGTTTATCACGACTGTCACCAGCCTGGAGTTTGGCAACACTGACTATAAAGTAGGGGTTATTTTCCCCTAAGGCCATGTGACCTCAAGCAGCTCACTCCAGACCACTGACCGCTGCATACAAACGATGCCATGTGAGGAAAGCACTGTGCGGGTCCAACTGTGCTCATGACACACAATTGAGGATTAAATGAAGGCACAGATGTGATCAACCAAAAATCTTGAGCAAAACTATAACAATTAGCTATTGCAATAGTAAACTTCTCTCCAAGTTCTATAAAATGCAAATAGACTAGGCAAGAGTTTCAAATGTACAACAAAGTATACACATGCCATACTAAAATTAAAACGTACACTGAATACACCTGCATCTAAAATGCTAAGTAAAGCAAACATGTATTAAGTAGATAGCAGAACTGTACAGTGGAGAAAAACACACAGCCACTAGGAAGTAGGTCGGGATCTAGCCCTGCCTTTGCGACTAAGTGGTTCTATAGCCTTAGGCAAGTTGTTTAATCTTTCTGTGCTCAGTTTTCTCAGACGTAAATGAGGGAGTTAAATTAAAATTATCTCTTAAGGCCAGTTCAGCTTGAACATTCTTACTGTAATACATGGTAGTGTGTTCCCTCTCTCGGAGAATTTGTAAGGTCTCTGGGAATGACAAAGACAGCCTGCATCTTGTAAAAAGCTGACCACTACTTACCCCCAAAGCACAGGGATCCTCCCTATGGATACTCACAAGCATAACACCCACTATGCTGCACCAAAGAGCCAAAGGCACAACCCAATTAGTTCATACATCAACAAGTGTGGACTTGACCATTCACTGTGGGCAAACAAATGAGAGTAAAACTCTTCCAGGCCACTCCCTCTCCCTGGTCGCCCTTCTCCCTCCGGTTAACACAGTGACCTGCCCTGAGCAGTGAAAACTACCACTTATGCAGGACTGACTCTATGCACTATCTCTTTTATTTGATTTAATTTTATTTTTTTAGAAGCAGGGTCTCACTCTGTCACCCAGGCTGGAGTGCAGTGGCCCAATCATAGCTCACTGCAGCCTTTAACTCCTGGGCTCAAGCGATCCTCTCACCTCAACCTCCTAAGTAGCTGGGATTACAGGCATGTGCCACACCACACCCAGCTAATTTTTTAATTTTTTTGTAGAAACGAGGTCTTGCTATATTGCCCAGGCTGATCTCAAACTCCTGGCCTCGAGCCATCCTTCCACCTCAGCCTCCCAAAGCTCTGGAATTGCAGGTATGAGCCACTGCCAGGCCACACTGTCTCTTTCAAACCTTAACACAATCCTGCAAGGTTGGTCATACTATCTCCATAATATGAGTAAGAAACTAAGGCTCAGGCAGGTCAAGTACAGTCCAAGGTGACAACATGAGAAGGAGGATTCAAACTGAGGCCTCTCAGAGGCCTGAGGCCTCTAATGCCTATGCTCTTTCCCCATGTTTGCCATGTGGCATCCATCGCACTTTGACACACCCAGGAGACTGGATCAAAAACCCCAGGGCTCCTCAGACAGATGATCCACTGTCCCAGTGGCCACTTCTGGCAAATTTAAGGGAATCTTCATTTAGACTTTGACCTTGGAAGACCTCTCCCCTCTGATAGCTCTCCTTCCCAGAGAGGCCAACGATGCATTGAAGTGCCTACTAGACCTTCTACAACATGAAGAGTCTCAACATATAAGCTCTAGGCAGACTGGCAAGTTTGGGGTGCACAATACAGTCACAGGACCTAGCTTTTCCTACTTCGACAGTTAGTCTGACATTCAGTTCCAACCTGGTTTACTCAGATCAGTTGCTAAAGCTTTGCTATTCTAGGTGTGGTCCATGGATCAGCAGCTTCGAGGTATCACCTGGGAAGGAACCTGTGAGAAATGAGGCCCCACACCAGAGCTACTGAATCAGAAACTGCGTGTTAGCAAGATGCTTCCACTCACTTGGACACACATTAACCTTTTAAAAGAACTATTCTAAAATCACCTATGGGGGCTGGACGCTTTGGCTCACACCTGTAATCCTAGCTCTCTGGGAGGCCGAGGAGGGAGGATCGCTCAAGGTCAGGAGTTTGAAACCAGCCTGAGCAAGAGCGAGACCCCATCTCTACTAAAAATAGAAAGAAATTAGCTGGACAACTAAAAATATATAGAAAAAATTAGCCAGGCATGGTGGCGCATGCCTGTAGTCTCAGCTACTAGGGAGGCTGAGGCAGAAGGATTGCTTCAGCCTAGGAGTTTGAGGTTGCTGTGAGCTAGGCTGATGCCACGGCACTCCAGCCCGGGCAACAGAGTGAGACTCTGTCTCAAAAAAATAAAAAATAAATAAAATCACCTATGGGGCTCTTTAAAAGTATAAATTTCCGGGAACTAGAGTCCAGAATTCCAGAGAAGAATGTGGAGGAGGACATGGAGGCCCCCAAAATGTGTATTTTGTTTTAAAATTAGTTTTCCTCAAGAAAAATCAAGTCCTTTCCAGCTAGAATCAAAGAACAACTTTGTTTTGTCAACAGCTGTCCCTATAGCCATTAGACACTCCCTCCTCCCTGGAGGCCATGCCAGTGTCTTTACACAAGCCCTCTTAGGCTGAGCTCCACACCGCAGAAAATGAACGGAACAACTCTGCTTAAATCAGTTTTCTCTTCCAAGTTGTTCCCTATTCCCCCAATCCTATGTCCCCCAATTCATAGGGAGGCTAGACTACTGCCTCATGTCAACAGCAGGACTCCTATATTTTATTTTCTCCTGATCTATTGTCCTAATCTGGTACAAATAAGGAAGGAAGGAAGGAAATTAACATTTGTTAAAAATCTACTATATGTCAAGCCCACCCCATCCCCCAAGACAGTTTATATACATTTCTCATTTGATATACATAAATGTATGTATATGTTATATTTATACATATAAATTTTTTAAAATTTAGGTCATTATACTTTTCAATGGCAGAATTTCTATTTGGTTCTTTTTATCATCTCTATCTCTTTGTTACCTTTTTTTCTTTTTTTGAGACAGGGTCTCACTCTGTCGCCCAGGTCGGAATGTAGTGCAGTGGCACCATCACAGCTCACTGTAACCTTGAACTCCTGGGCTCAAGCAATCCTCCTGCCCCAGCCTCCTGAGTAGCTAGGACTACAGATACGCACACCACACCTGGCTAATTTTTCAAAAAATTATTTTGTAGAGACAGGGTCTCACTGTTGCCCAAGCTGGTCTTGAACTCCTGACCTCAAGCAGTCCTCCTGCCTCGGCCTCCCAAAATGCTGGGATCACAGGCATGAGCCATTGCGCCCACCCTCTTTATTACTATTCTTTATTTGGTGAGGTATCATTCTCATGCTTTCCTTTAATTCATTAGAAATTGTTTTTTTCTAGTTCCATGAACATATTTATAAAGCTGAGTTAATGTCTAGTAAGTCCAACATTTAAGCAGTACCAGGGACGGTTTCTGTTGACCTGGGAGTTTTTTTCTTCTGTATAGGCCATGCTTTGTTTCTTTGTATGTCTTATAATTTTTGGTTGAAAACTGATCATTTAAAAAATATAATGTGGCAGGTTTGGACACCAGACTTTCTTCCCCTCCTTGGGTTTGTTGTTGCTATTTGTTGTTATTGTTTTTTGTTGCTGCTGCTACTGCTTGTTTGGTTCATGACTTTCATGAATTAATTCTGTAAAGTCTGTATTCTTTATAAGATCTGACCACCAAAGTCTCTGCTCAGTTAGCTCAGTAGGCAGCTAATGAATGAATATTTATTTAAATGTCTTGAACCAGTGGGTCTCCCAATTTTTCCCAAGCAATTCTTTATCTGTGTTTTGGGGTTTGCCTTCAGTGGTCATATAGGCAGTTTACAACACTGCCTTAGCCTTCACTTCCTGCTTGTGCAGAGCCTCAAGGTAGCCAGAGGTGAGGGATTAGGAATTTCTCAGGTCTTTCCTGAGCATGTGCACAGCCTTGCACATGCACATGACTTTCTAGAGTCCCAAGGATTTGTCCAACCTTTTCAAAGTCCTCATGGACATCTCATTCCTCAGTGTTTTGAGGGGGGGAGGATTTTAAAATATTTTTTGCTCAGCCTCTTGTTATCCCCAACTAGAATCACTGCCTCAGGATGCTGCAATGTTTAAAATTTTCCACTGATTATTTTTGACAAACATCCTGGCAATATGGCCTTTTGCACAGAAAAAGTTCTGAGTCAGGTCAAATTAAAAAAAGCCCTGAGAAAACTGATTTATAGGCAGCTTCCTAACAGGTCACATATGACAGTTCTCTAGAGATGAGGCTTTTTGGAAAGCTCCAAACCCATTCTGTTCCCTTCCACTGGCTTCCAGTTTGCTGATGATCTTTACAGTGAACCATAGTTGCAAAGTTGTTGGTTTCCAAGTTTACCATGGAGGTAGGGCAAGGTGGGTAAGACTGTGGCAATTTAAAATGTAACAGTGCTCACTGTTCTTAATGATATTCAATCATTTTTCCTAATAAATGTTCCCAGATTGTTGCAAGCATTTGGTTAATTTCCAAAGCTCTGAAAAAGTAGATTTTTTTTTTTTTTTTTAGATAGGGTCTTGCTTTGTCACGTAGGCTGGAATACAACGGCATGGTCATAGCTCACTGCAACCCTGAAATCCTGGGCTCAAGCAATCCTCTTGTCTCAGCCTCCTGAGTAGTTGGGACTACAAGCATGCGCCACCACACCCAGCTAATTGTTTTTATTTTTTGTAGAGATGGGGTCTTGTTATGTTCCCCAGGCTGGTCTCAAACTTCTGGGCTCAAATGATCCTCCTGCCTCAGCCTCTCAAAGTGCTGGGATTACAGGCATGAGCCACCATGCCCAACCTGAAAAAGTTGATTTTCACCATTTTTGCTAGTGTTTTCATCACTTTTACAAAGTAGTAGATTTTTCAGAGGTCTTTATTCCACCATTCTGTAAGTGCTTCTCTTAAAAGAACATTTAAAAATATTACCTTGATTCTATTCTACATTTTTTTGTTTTCTTTCTATTCACAAGGCAGCATACTTCTTTCCTTTTCTCTTTCAGTGAGTAAATCATAACATTCAGAAAGGACAATATGAAAAAACGTATTTTCTGATTTTTTTTTTAGTAGTTTCCTTGTTCTATGGTGCTATGGAGAGCAAGGTAAACCTAAGCTGTTTTTTTCCAAAGAAATAAATATAAATCCAGAAGCACAGTCTTTCTAGTTCTATGCTAGTCATGAAGTGAACTGGGGATTAGAGACTTATTCAATTAAAGAGGGATAATAGAAGATATGTAATATTCCAAGAAAAGAGGGTTTTATGCCTGAGTTCCCTGCAGGGAGAAGAACAGTGCTTCTAGACGGACGAGGCATATGATGATTACACAACTCTGAATTCCATTTTGCTGGTATTTACCCCTTCTGAATAACAGATGCTGAGACGCAAAATAAAACCATAACGAGTACATTCCTCTTCTTGAGCAAAACTGGAATTGGTAAAAGATCATGGGTGACAGGTAATGGCAACTGGTGATTCATTCCCCGTGATACCTTGGGCCAAATTTCGGAAGCCAGTGTATTTTCAGGAGGGGCGGAAGATTTGCATGGATGATCTCACCCAGAAGCTGCGGCATATAAACAGGAGGTGAGTTATCAGTCCTACCCAGTTCCAGGCTCAGCACTTTCCAAACAGATCAGGACCATGGCAGGCCTCCATTCCATGCTGCTGCCACTGGCGCTGCTTCTGTGCCTTGGACTGCAATTTTCTTCGGCCACCTCTGCAAATTACAGTGACAACTGTGTGGTCTTTGATGAGGTCTTCACCACCACCAGCCCAGGCATCAGGGTCAATTCAGACACCTATGAAAGCAACAAACTCTACACAGGTGAGTAGAAGCTACCATTCTCTCTGCTGTCCTTTGTTCTCTGAGGGGAGTTAACCAGAATTTTTACCCCTAAGCTCGATTACACAAAATATGTTTTTTAAAACAGATGCGAGATGGGGGAAGAAAGAAAATGAGTTAGACTATGTGAGAGAGTAGACTGGGACAGGGGGACTGTTTCTGCATGTCCCCTTTGAACCTGAGCCACAGGAGTCACAAAGTCCCCACACCCAGATTAACTGAGCCTCGGCCACTGTCGCGCAATGGATAGCGCATTGGACTTCTCTGAGCCTCGGCCAAAGCACCACAGTATGTAGTCTTTTCGCATCCGTTCGACAGAACAGTGCCACTGTGGATGCTCGTATACTGCACAAGTCCAGGGGGTACTCTTAGCATTTAGTCCCTGGGTGGGAAATCTAGTGAGCCACATAGGGACAGTATTACTGTCCCACTTTATATATGAGGAGCCTGAAGCCAAGAGAAGTCAAATGACCTTTTCAGGGTTTCCCAGCTAGTGAGTGGCAGAACCAGCTCTCGAATCTTAGTCTCTTTATTCTTAACCCAGTGCTTTTCTTGGAGGTGTCTAGTAAGCATTTTTATAAATATCCTTTTTTGCATCAGCCAAACCTACAAGACAAAGAATATGCTTTTTAATGAGTTTCATAATAACAACATTAAATATGGTGCTTTACATGTAATGATGGCCTATTCTTACCATTATCATTCCCATTTTGTAAATGAGAAAGCAGAGGCAGAGATGCTAAGTGATTTACTCAGGTCACAGAGCTACTTAATTAGTGGAGCTGGGAGATGAACCAGCATTCTAGCTTCAGAGACCCTACACTACATACCTTCTCCATTGTAGTATGGAGAGCTGATGCTTCTATGTGCTGGGTATGTTTTAGGGGTAAATGCTATTATCTTCCCTATTTTACAGATGAGAACTGAGGCATAAAGAAGTTAAAAATGTACGCAAGGTCAATAATGCGCAACATAGCTAATATTTGAATCTAAATAACACAGCCAAAATGTGTCCAGCTTTGTCCACACAGACTGCTCAGCTTCAGAGCCTTCCTTCCCATCAACTGTGTTATCCTGCCTCTCTTAAAAGTCTAACCAAATCTTGCAGAGACTGGCAGGGTGATATCCACACTTGTGGTCTAGATTCCAGACTTCAGCAGGTGGACAGCCACAGCATGCCTTCACACACTCATCCCAGCTTGTCTTTTGTTTTAACTTTTTACGGAGGCTGCCACCAAGTGCTTCAGTTGTGACAGGGCTAACTATGCCCCACTGCCTCAGCCAGTGAATATTATCTTGACAGGGCAGGGAGGATAATCTTGTAATTCAAGATGAGCACCCAGTAGACATCTGTGTGACCTGGGAAAGGACCTGGTAGGGTCAGAGGCAAAAGAGATTACAAGCCCCTGAGGCAAGACTACAAGTCTTGAGGTGAGAAATTTTGCTATTGCAATGGAAGAAAGAGGAATCAGTCTATGGCCACTCCACCCTGAACATGCCTGAGCTCGTCTGATCTTGGAGAAATCAATCATGTCGGGATGCTGGAGGAGGAGACAAGGGAGCCTTCTGACAGTGCAGAGATAGGAAAAGGAGGGGCAATCTCAGCAGTTACAGAGGCGTTAGGTGGAGCAAGGGAAGGGGAAGGAGGAAAAGAACTAAGGGTCCTTGAATGCCTGCGCATGCCGTGCACCCCCAAACTTCATCAGAGTCCATCTTAGTACAGAAACGTACTGTGAAAGCTTTGTGGCGAAATGACTTACTATACGTATGATTTAAGTTGAAGGTCAAAATCCTACGCCCATGGAGCTGTGACGTGCCAGATTCCACACCTACAGCCACACAGCAGGCTCCACAACTACCTTGCAGAGTGTCCTTGCCAGAACTTGGGACTTCTGGGAGCCCTGAGTACACACCCACCCAAGCCAACAGTTCTTCTTCATCTTGGTTTGCAAATTCTTTTAAACTTTAGGGTTCTATCAACATTGGTAAACCATGTATAAATGGTTTGGTAGGTCCCAGGAGACAAGTGCAACTCAAGCAATATCTTAGAACCGGTTGCCTGGGGCTTTTTGGTATCAGTGAAAGAAACCCTTAATACAGTGACATTTACATTAAGACTGTGCTGGGCAAGCATCTGCCTCCATTTCCTTTTTTTTACCTCTCTGGGCAACAGGGACATGATTTGCCTGCCTTTCTTCCTGAACTTTCAGCTTTAAGGGCACCATACAACATCGGATGCATGACTTTTTAAATCGATCTGAGTAGTTATTTAGTGCTCGACACGGGGCTGGCCAAATACTGACACAGATGAAACCACAGAGCATACCACAGGTCAGAATATAATTAAATGCTCAACTCTGCAGTAAAAACCATCAGTGTTTCAGGAATGGGAGGAAAAGAGGGCTAAATTCGTTCAGAGGTAGGAGATAAATAGGATCTTGGAGTAGAAGGGGGGACGGTATGCATGAGGAAAGGAAAGGAAGGATTCCAGACTAGGGGCAGGTGCATTTGCAGAACAGGGGGAAGCCCGGCTGCCCCTGGAGTGGGAATACAAACAGCAGGGTAAGGCTTGGTTTGTCAGGTCCTAAAAGCCACGTGCTGGGACTGTCATCAACAGACCAGAGGCAGAAATAGAAGAGCAGAAATGTTAAGATGCTCTGAAAGGAAGGATGCCTTGAAGGTCTGGCCAGGAGTGTGCTCCGATGGATGTGTTGTGGGAGGAAATCTGGTCTGGCCACGGCATGTTGCAAGGCCGCCTGAAGGGAGAAGAGCCTAACCAGAAACCAGATAACACAGGTGGCAGGAGGGAAGAAAGAAGGATTTACACCAGCGCAGAAGGGAAAGCAGAAGAAAGGAGACAGAGCAAGGGCACATCCACGCAGAGCTGACAGACTTGATGACTGTCTGATGACACCATCATTCTTCACCTTCCACTACACCTGACCCACAGATCTAGGACAGACGTCAGGTGCTCACTGAGCAAGCCAGGGCCTGTTGGTCTGTGTCAGCCGAGCCTGACTGGCACAACTAACAATTAGAACAGAGAAATGTAGTGTGCTAGAACTCATAGAATAACAGTTGCAATTTGGCCAGTACCCACCATATATTAGAATCTTCACATTCTTCTCTTTAATCCTTCCAGGAACCTTTCAAAATAGGCATCGTGATCTCAGATAATGAGGGATAACGTCATTATCCCCAGACCTAGAGCCAGGCCAGGTGCCAACGTGGGCATTCAAGAAATATTTGTGGAGTGAGTGGTGAACACTAAGGAAACCAGAGCTCGGAGTTGAAATGACTTGCTCCTAAGCGTTAGGGTCAGAATTCAGATCCAGGACTGTCTGACCCTTTTTGTGCCACCTGATCAATTTTCTTTGCTTTGTGAAGAAGCCTTGAAGCAATTTCAGGTGGCTGAGAAGGCCCTGGGGAGAACATCACCTATAGCATTGGGGAATTCACTCACAAGGGATCTTCTGAGGGAAGAAATGGAAAGATTGAAATATTCTCTTTAAATACCCTGCCCATTATACCTCAGAAGGCTGAAAGTAACAAGTGAGATTACTAAGTGCCCAGGAGGGCCCCTGGTAGTTCGTGCTAGGATGGGGCCCTGCATGGCTGAGTGGAACAGAACCCTAGGGGCTCCTCGACAGCTACCAGGATCGGCCCCGTGGCTCACAGGCACCCCTCCTCACACCCCCAGCAACACACACCGAGAGGATCAGAGGATCAGCATTTCTGGGGCCACAAAACAGGCTTTGCTCTCACCTGGCCCACCTGACCTTTCACACACACCCCCGCACCCTCCCCCCCCAAAAGAGGCCCAGCAGGCTTTCCCCCTCATCTGAAGAGAAGGAAAGGGATTCACTCCCAGGACCTCACTCCAATATGTAGCAAAACCAGAGCCAGAGGAGAGGTTTTCTTTTCCCCCTCTTTTACTGTAGAAATTTGGAAAACACAAAAAAGCACTAGAAACAAAGTAAAAATCATCTGTAATCCCACTACCAAGAAATCACCATAGTTAATATCTTGACGTATTTCCTTCCAGACTTTCAACTTCTTTTACAAAAATGGGACCATACTATATATACATGCTCTTTGTGATTCTCTTTATTCACACTTCATTTCGGTCCCACTCCTCTCATCCCGTGAGCGAATGTGGCTCACCCTGCACAGGTGGCTGACTGTTCCCTCACCCAAGACTGTTCCCTCACCCAAAACTGTTTCCTCCTAGTCTCGGTTCTAGTGAGTGACGACGTCAGCTCCGTGATCCTGCGAGCAGTGGACAAGAGCAACAGCACCGTGGGCTCCTGGCAAAGAGCAGACAAGCCATGCAACGGCGGCTCCCTGTATTACGTGAAAAATTTACGAAACATGCTCTTCGAGGCAGATTGGGTGGCTCCTAATTCTGAGAACATAACTGAAGTCGAACTACAGTAAGAACCTATCTTACTTTGCTGTGGGCTTTTAAAATGTCATATTGGGTTTATGCAGTTTTACAGTGACCTTGGAGGTCTGAAAATACTATCCAGGTGTGACATGGAGAATTCAGCAGTTGCACTTCGTTTCTGCCTCACCACGTTCCCTGCCATACCTTTCATCTATAGGAGATTGCACACACACCGCACAAAAACCACACACCACACACACAACACCACACACACGGCACACACACTACATATACATCACACACTGCACACCACACGCACATACCAGTTATGATCAACACACACAGAAATAACTGAGCAACCCTTTTTGTTGCAAATTCTCCATATTCAGACTGGAGAATAATCTTGTAAAGCATAGATTCATTCTGGAAATAGCTAGCTAACAGAAAGTGCAATGGCTGTGTAATAAAACCGGCTCCCTTCTGTCATACAAAATTAACACACAGATTCTGAGGTGAGGCCACCTGGGAGCTCAGATTATACTTTAACTCTAAACAGCCAATAAGGCTGTCTGTGGTGCTTTCCTGATCTGAGGAAAGAATTAGGGAGCCCACGATTAATTTCCATGCATGTGCTAATAAGCAAGGACCTTTGACATAAACTCGCTAGAACTCTGAAGCAGTTCCTAAGAAACTAGAAAATTCAACATAAAGCATTTCTCCTCCCTGAAAACAAAAGTCAGTCAAAAGAAAGACACTATTAATCTCAACACACACACACAAAATAAGTTAATAAAACTATAAATCTTACGTTAGGTCACTAATCTGAGCTTAATTAGAGGAGGCAGGGTTGGGGGGGTTGTTAGAAATATTTCTCCCCCCAATTCCCTGATTTTTTTCTCCCATTTCTCCCAGATCTCATATCTTCTCTACAGCCTGCTCCATCGTTTCCCAGGAGTGAAATGATGAGGTCTCTTGTCCATCTCCTCCTTCCACAGTCTCTCTGCCTCCCCTACTAGGGGAACAGAGCCTGGAACACTGCAAGAATTTAATGCAAATTCCTCCCCTTCCCTCCTCCCTCCCTCTCTCCCTCCTTCCCTCCTTCCTGCTTTCCTTCCTCCCTCTCTCCCATTTCTGACTTCCTGGAGGATCCCAACCTCTTAATTCCTTTTGTGTTCACTTTCTCAGCTAGGGATTTGTTGCTGGGTTTACTTTGGGAGCCAAATGTTGGGAGGTACTTATGCTTTCAGACTGCCGTTTTATACTGAAAGGGCAGGTCTGACCATCAGGCTGTGTTCACTGTGAACAGCCAAGTCTTTGTGGAAGCTGATGATGATGGTGATGATGCTGTCAACCCATTCTTCCCCCTCCTGCCCCACTCTGGCTTTGGAGGAGGTATTATTACGCCCACAGAGTGAGCCGCAAGAGGAGAATCCAAAGGGAGCTGCCGTAATCCAGCCTCACTATGACAGCAGTTGCTTAGAAGCCAGCCATGGGCTACTAGGGATAGGACTTTCTTTTCATCTCACCTCATTAAAGCCTCCACAACCCATGCAACAACAGATAACAGACAAAACAGCGACAACCTGCAAGACAAACAGCACAACTCCACTAACAATGTGGCCTCCAGACCCCTCCCCACACACACACCTGCTACAACACGCTGGCCTCTCTGCGTGTTCACATGGGCACATATGGCCTTGGTCAGCAAGGCTAGCTCAAGGGGAGGGGAGCCCCTCACATCCTGGGGGACGCAGAAAGCAGGGAACTCCACAATGATGGGTACTGTGCTGGGCAGGGCACAAAAAGGATGGTGAAGAGGTCCCTGCCCACAAGACTTTACAATGAGGTTAGGGAGGCAAGGCCTACACAGAAATAATTACTGAGCTTAAACACCACTTCCTTGAGAAAGCATTCCCTGAACTCCCAGATCAAGTACGGGCTCCTTGTTATACACGCTCATAATCTCCTCTGCTTCATCAGAGCATTTATCACAACTGTGATCAATTACTTAACTCGTTAGTTGATCATTCATTTAAAGTCTGGCCGCCTGAAGAAAATGTAAGTGCCGCAAGGGTGAAAACCAGGCCTGTCTTGTTCAGCTACTGCCCCCTCAGCACCAAGCGCAGTGACTGACATGTAGTGTCCTTTCATGAACTATTTGTTGCACGTATGAACAAGGGACTGGTATAATAATGGATCCATTGATCTAGTAACAACAGACCAAGCTGTACAGGTCATTTAACCAACATCAAGCACCTACCATGTGCCAGGCATTGTTGACAGCAGAACCTGCCCTCAAGAAGTTGGTCCTCCCATGGGGAGAGAAGCTCATAGCAAGTCAGAGCAGGAGGTGGTCACGGCTCCCTGATGGAAATCTGTCTGAGTTAATGACAATAGAGAGAAACAACTTTATAGAGAAGGTTGCCATTGAGTTTATGGGCAGATGTGACCACGACAGGTTTTATAGGCAAAGGGACTGGCTTGAACAAAGACCTAAGGTGTGTACCAGCCTGTGGGAGTTCACAGTGGTGAAGTTGGCGGTAGAGGAATGGGAGAGGTCATCTGGAGGTTAAGGTCATGGAGGATCTTAGTCAAGGCAATATAGAGTAGACCAATATTTAATGATCTGCTAATTGTGCCATAAAGTAAGCACAAAAGGAATTAACAGGTTGGGATCCTCCAGGAAGTCAGAAATGTGAGCTGAACTTGTGAATTCCACGTAAGGTTCTCACCATTCTCTCTCATTGATTTGCCCTCCACAGAGTGTTCACTGTCCATCCCCACAACAGGGCCACGCTGTCTTCTCTGAAACTGAACAGCAAAGGTGAGTTCCTCTGCAGTCCGTCTGCATATCTGGCAATGCACTCAATCAGTCTGGAAAGTGACTTTGTGGACACCCTAGAAAAGAGGGTCTTCTTATCGCGTGTTACCCAGATAACAGTTGAGTCTCCCAGCACCTAGAGACCTACCTAAGATTTGCCCACCCCCTCACCCCATGCCCTGTGGAAACCATAAGCCCTTCCCAAGATTTCTGCAAATTCCCAGGGGCCTTATATTCCCACGGTCACGTGTGGCTCCAAATTCCCGCTTCCACAGGGGCTGTTTCTCTTCAATACCACGTAGACACTGATAGGAAAATTAACATCTTCCTCAGTTTCCACAAAGAATTCCCACTTACACAAGGCCTTCATGGGTAAAGTAGACTTTAACCAAAGAGTTTTAAAGGAAATCGAGGTGGGGGTGGGGAGTTGCACAAAGAAGGTTGATGTCATAGAAATCTCAATAATTTCCTTCGTTCCTTGGTTTTTAAAGTGGCCTTTGGCCACCACCACTACCGCCAGGAAGTTCCACTGGTTTTTCACAGGCTGTGGCCTCCAACCTTGCACCTTCCTGAGGCTCCTCTGCCCTCCTTCTCCGTCTCTGCCCTCTTCCTTTTCTCTTACCTCCCTCTGAGGAGCTGAAACAAATTCAGGAAATGAGGTTCAAAAAAATAAGCAACTTGTCTAAGGTCACACAGAAAGTAAATGGCAAAACAAGACCTCCTAGTCCATATCTTATACTTTTATCCCACTTTTCTTGGATTTATAACAAAACTATAAAAATAATCTTTTTTCAATGAATTTTTTATTTTATTTTATTTTTATTTTTTTAATTTATTTTTATTTTTTTTGTTTTTCTAGCAGAGGCTGATTAGTGAGGTTTAATCAATGAAGTTTTTAAATTCAAGATTTGACCAAGAACAAGAAACATTAGTCTTTCCCAGTGCCCCAAAACAGGTCTTCCTCATGAGCCCCTAAGCACTGAAAAACATCTACTATCATGTCCATTTTCTTGCCAGTCATAAACTATAAAATGTGTTCAAAAGGAAGAATTATTATTTTTTTTTTTTTTTGAGACAGAGTCTCACTCTGTTGCCCAGGCTGGAGTGCCATGGCATCAGCATAGCTCACAGCAACCTCAGACCCCTGGATTCAAGCAATCCTTCTGCCTCAGCCTCCCTAGTAGCTGGGACTACAGGCATGTGCCACCATGTCCGGCTCATTTTTTTCTATATATTTTTAGTTGGCCAATTAATTTCTTTCTGTTTTTAATAGAGACGGGGTCTTGCTCTTGCTCAGGCTGGTCTCAAACTCCTGACCTTGAGCGATCTTCCCACCTCGGCCTCCCAGAGTGCTAGGATTACAGGCGTGAGCCACCACACCCAGCCGGAAGAATTATTTTCAACAACAAATTTTAAAGTGATTATGCCTAATGAAACTATTATATGAAAGTCTTAACTGTTTCCTTGGTGGCTTCCCCTTTGTAAGAAGACTAAGATGTTATTTTCTTCCTCAAGGACATTTTTGAGATGAATAATTATGTAAATGCTAAGAGGGAAAAAAAAAGGTAGTTTCTAGTCAGGACCCCTTAGCTCGAGGTTAGTAAAATCCAGTTTAAAAAAGAAAGCAAGCCAGGGGCGGTGGCTCACATATGTGATTCTAGCACTCTGGGAGGCCGAGGCGGGTGGATCATTTGAGCTCAGGAGTTCGAGACCGGCCTGAGCAAGAGCGAGACCCCTTCTCTACTAAAAAATTGAAAGAAATTAGCTGGACAACTAAAAATATAGAGAGAAAAAATTAGCAGGGCATGGTGGTGCACGCCTGTAGTCCCAGCTACTCGGGAGGCTGAAGCAGGAGGATTGCTTGAGCCCAGGAGTTTGAGGTTGCTGTGAGCTAGGCTGACGCCACGGCACTCTAGCCCAGGCAACAGACTGAGACTCTGTTGTCTCAAAAAAAAAAAAAAAGAAAGAAAGAAAGCGGTTGTGTGCCAACTTTCTAGCTCGGTGGGATGCCAGAGAAGCATCCGTCCTGGGGAAATGCTTAATGAGAGACGACAATGCCACTGATCTGGAAGGCATCCTCCAGGCAGACAGAAGACTACACGGGCCTAAGTAAATCACTGGACATTTCCCTTTTTCCTCTTCCTTATACACTCCTCTAGGGCCCACTCAGACCCTTGGAGTTATCTCTGCCAAGCTCCAGTTTGTCCAGGATCAGACAAGCCCCCTGGACTACAGGCCTGGCTTTCTCTGCTTCTCTGCAAGATAACCTCAGAGAACCAACGTGTGATCCGAACCCTGCATGTAAAAATAACCAGTGCCTTAGAAACCACAGAAAGAGTCAGGGGTTTAACACATTAACTGCCATGGGAGTTGTATTTAACTCACGCTAGTTTTGAGCCCGGGGCCTCATGAAGCCTATGAAGACTCAATTCTCTGAAACAAATTCAATAAGTATGTTGTGAGCCACACACAACTCACATGGCATGCAGTGTAAAAATTGATTCTAGTGTCACGTGAGATGCATATAACTCACGTGCAGAAAACAATAAAAAAAATAACGAATATTTCATTAAATTAGAAAGGATCGTTTTGTTTTGAAGTTTTTATTCTATTTTCATAATAAAACACCACAGCTCCAGGGAAAAAATTTTTGCCTAGTGTGGCAGTCCATGTGTTAAACAGGGCATCTTTCCACTACCTTTAAAGGAGGGATAGCAGTCCTTGGGTCTGGATAGTATCCAGTTCTTACGAGCCCTTGAAATTAGCAAGAAAATAAAATTGTGCCATTCTGGATCTTATTTGCACTGATTAACCTAATATAATATTAAGGACATAAAGACATTTGAGGGAAGACTACCTACTCCAACAATAAATTCAGCAGTTGCATAAATTCAGGTCTATGACCTATTCAGGTCATAAATAGGTCTCCCCCTCACCTTGTAAGACTGTGCAGACCTTAAGGGAAGAGAGTGTTTCTTCTTTATTTTTGTTATTAACACCTGTACCCTCTAGCATTCCCCCTCCCCTGCACACTCTTGGCACTTGAGAAGTATTTAGTGAGTTTTGTTCATGAATCTGGCTCCCGCATCCCATCAGATTAGCCTCCTTTCTGAGTGCCCACCTACCACTCAGCAGAAATTCTGATGCCATTGGTTATTTTCCAGTGACAACCACAACCACAACCTTGACCTCCAAGACTTCTACGACGACCTCAGCCTCCAAGATTGCTAAAACTGTGACCTCCAAGATTTCCACAACCAAGCCGACCACACCCTCAACCCTAACCACAACCAGAAGCTTGGCCCACAGAGCTGTCAACAGCCCCATCACAGATGCCATTTCTATCCTGCTCGCTTTTCTCATCAGCAAACTTGTCTTCTAAAAGAAAACTAGGGAAACAATTGTTCCCGCCTCCATGGCATCCTCCTACATTCAGTTCCAAGCCTTGGAAATGCTTGGAAATTTGTGTGAATGATGGCTCTACATTCCCAAACGTACAACTCAACTGCCACTGCTTCAGACGAGAACAGAGACCAGGGGGCACTCACTGGTGGGCTGGGGTGACACAGATGTTCAACCGGATCTTTCAGGACACACATTATGCTTTCTGTAAATATTTAGACCTGGCCTGAGTACAGCAACCTACATTTCTGCTTATCAGCTTAACATGTTGATAGCCGATTCCACAGTCAACTGAAACTTTTGTTTATTGCCAAATGATTCCTCTTCGCCCCCTGAGTTTCTGTGGGTCAAATCCTTCCTTGCTTTCAAGATGATCTCAGATTCTGACCAAACCCACTCAGGTTACACGTAATTTCTGAGACTCATGTGACTCAACAGGAAAGGAGAAAGGAGAAATAGCCCTGAGGCTACTGGCAGATTCCCATTTTATCCACACCAGTAGGTTTTGAAGGGCAGGAGAATAGGAATGTACCATGTTTGAGCAGCCAATGGTAGGAAAAAATTATGCTATAAAGGCATTTTTTTCTATATTATACCAAATAAATTATACTTCAAACAAGAATAGTGACTGTGTTAAATTCAAATATGTCTTTAATGAGTGATTAAGTAAAAATATAGAGAATATTATCTAATTGCATTCATTTATGTGGATATCAAAAAATGAATGGAATGGTGAGTGTGTGTATGTTTTCAAGGCCAGACCTAAGGGTAAAATAATCTCAATTTTCATTTCCCTCAAATGCAAACTGGTCATTTTCCCCCTAATAGTAATTTCCACTAGGAAATGGGCAAAGTAATTATAGTATTTATAATACAATATAAAACTAAAAGAAAGCATGGTATTCCCAGTAATAAGCAATGAAGATTTCTTTTAATAATTATGCTAAATTCCAGGATGCCAACATCCTTTTCTGATCCCTAAAATTGTGTGCCTTCTCAGAGTTCTGACTCTGTTCCGCCCTCTCCTGCTAAGAACACCTTGATGATATTCCTCATCACTCCCTATTATAACTGAAGGAAGCCTCCTACACAAACACTCAGCCTGCTTATTCATGTATGTTTGGTTTAACTGAGTAACTGCCAAAGAGATAGGTCAGCTATGATTTTTTTCTAGCATTAAAAAAAAAAAAACTAGAATGAACTAAACAACCAATTTTCTCATCCAAGATTATCCCTCTAATTTGAGAGCTCAGAAAAGTGGCATGCTCCTAACCTCTTCAGAGGCGCTGCCCCATAGGTTGATTCCACACCAGCCTGAAGAAGGAGCAACAAGAGGTTCTCTCAAAAGTCCGAGCAATTTTATGGAACGAGGAAAAGCCTACAAATGTCCATTTAGTCATCATTTCCCTTATGCTTCATTACTGTTGATATTAAAGTACAATAAGAAATACCCTGGGTTTTGTACTACAAAATTTCCTGCTTTTGTTACCATTTCCACCCTCTCTCCTCAGAAAAAACATAGAAGGAATTTTACCAGAGTGTGATCCATACAGACAACACTTTCTAATCTAGAATAATGGCTACCCCCTACTGCTTCAGGTTCATTTGTCAACAAATAGATATGGAGCACCTACTTACTGCATGCCAGATGTTGTTCTGTGCTCTTGAGCAAGCCAAAGATCTCTGCCCCAGTGAACCCCCATCTCACAATTCCCTCACAAAGTTAAGGACTTTCTATGTGCTGACACTGTTGGGTGCTTCCATATGTGCCATGTGTGAAATCCTACATTTAATCCTCAAAAAAATGCACTACCCTCAAAGTTGCCTGGGTATTTATTTATGTTTTCAAAGATAAGAAGATTTGAGGCTCAGAGAAATTATATTACTGGCTTCAATCACAGAGCTAGTAAAAAGCAGAGCAGGAATGCAGACCTTCTCCAAAGACTATGCTCTCCCTCTTAACCACAATGCCTCTGAGTCAGCCTGACCTTAATTGACTAGCTGAATGATATGGGATAACAACACTTGCCCTGCTTCACTGAGTGTATAACAATAACAGTAGCATTAATAGTAGTCATAACTACTCAATAAATGGTAGCCACTATTATAATGTGTCTCAGTGTGCATCTCTTGGAGTTTATCCTACTTGGAGTGTGTTGAGTTTCTTGTATGTCCATGACTTTCATCAAATTTGGTAAGTTTTCAGTCATCGTTTCTTTATTCTTTTTGCTCCTTTCTCTCCTCTCCTTCTGGGACTCTCATGCATTTGTTGGTACACTTGACAGTGTCCCACAGGTCTTTGAGACTCTGCTCATTTTTCTTCATTCTTTTTTCTTTATTTTTTTTATTTCAGCATATTATGGGGGTACAAATATTACAGTTATGTATATTGCCCATGCCCCCCTCCCCCTCTTCATTCTTTTTTCTTTCTGCTTCTCAGATTGGATAATTTCAATTGATCTATCTTCCAGTTCACTGATTCTATTGCCTGTTCAGTCTGCTGTTGAACCCCTGTAGTGAATTTTTTATTTCAGCTACTATACTTTTCAGCTCCTAAATGTCTATTTGGGTTTTTTTTGTATAATTTCTGTCTCTTTATTGATAGTCCCTGTTTGCTCAGACATTGTTTTCCCAGTTTCCTTCACTTCTTTGTCCATGGTTTCCTTTCACTCTTTCAGCATATTTAAGACAGTTGACTTAAAAGTCTTTGCCTAGTAAGTCCAATGACTGGGCTGCCGCGGGGATGTTTCTATCAAGTTTTTTTCTTTGAATAGATCATATTTTCCTATTATTTTGTGTGCCTTGAAATTTTTTGTTGAAGACTAGCCATTTTGAATATTATAATGTGGTAACTCTGGAAACCTGATACTTCTTCCACCCCAGGGTTTGGTATTGTTGATTGCTGAGGGCTGCAGTTGTCCATTTGTTTAGTGACTTTTCTAAACAATTTTTGCAAAAACTGCATTTCTTGCTCTGCTCGGTCACTAATGTCTCTTTTCTGTTATCTCAGCAGATTATCTTAAATGCCAACATTTTAACAGCCTCTATTTTCATTAAGCATTGCCTTGGTAGCTGTAAGTTACTAGATTCCAGAGTTCTGAAAAAGATGATTGACAGTTTTTGACAGCTTAATGTTTGCTTCAGTGGAGGACCCACTTCTTGGAGCTCCTTATTCTGCCATTTTCTGTCATGTCACTAGGCAGCCAACATTTGACCTGCCAGGCCTTGTGCTATGCACTTTACATGAATCATCACATTTAATCCTCACAACAATCCTATGAGATCTGGCCATTTTATAGATGAAGACACTCAGCCCAAGAGGGAGATATAATTTGCTCAAAGTCACTTGGCAAATAAATAGTGAAGCTGGGTTTTGAAGCCTGGTCTAAACCGCTTCAAAGCCTGCGCCCTTCACCAGGACACCATGGGGGTTCCTGAGAAGCTCTTGCATCACCTGGGATCCCCCAAAACAACTGGCTCCCCTTGTCATATAACAAGGAGAGGGTATGGGTGTTCCTTGCTGACACAAGCAGTCTGCCTGCTCTAGCAGGGCTCCTCCATGCCCTACTTCTCTGCTGCCATCTCCAAGATAAACTGCAATGAGTCCTGACCCAACAAGCTAGGAATATGTTTTGTATTTATCTTTCATGGCCCAAACTGGCCCTCATCTCAGGTTCAGTGTGGAAGGTGTGATAAATATTGACTTTACCACAAGCTGAAGCTCCAACAAAGATATTCTCTGAAGATGGAAAATCTTTAGACTCAAAGAAATCTGAGTAGCTGAATTCAGACAAGCAGCACAGAAGCAGCTAAGCCAGAACACCGTATTAGGAGGCAGGAAACTTGGTAAATTCCAGTTCTGCTACAAAGTAGGAAGGTGACCTTAGACAAGTCGTTTTATCTTCCTTCGCCTGTTTTCTCATCTGTTAGATAAGGGTTGGCCCAGGTGTCTTGGCCCTCTTCCAGGTCTCAATGTTGATTTCTCTGTCATACCCAGACCTAGTTCTAAGGGTCTAGTCAGGAATGGTAAGTTTATGCTACCTCATGCCACGTCCATCTGACTGATTAACAGGAGTTTCTGGGGGCACTGTTTAGGATTCAGACGCAAAATCCAGGCTCAGAAGTAAAGAATATACAAAATATATTGAATTAGTGACATCTTCCTTGGACTCAAGAGGCAGGAATTGAAGCAGCACAGGTTCTAGGTATTTGCCATCCTTGGTCACCCCTTAAGTGAATCCAGTAAGTAGTAAGTAAGGTAGGTAGCAGAAGAAGAGTAAAGAGCTAAAGAAATATGCACATTCACAGTTACAGGAATAGCTAATCCTGATCCTCACATTTGCAATCAATCTTCTGATAGCAATTGAAAAGTGATACACCCCCTTCCTCCCCACCCGCCTTTCCCCCAGAAAAGACACGACTACAAGGGAGCAGGCTGTACCTCCTGTACAGAAAGAAGAGGTGAATAATAGACTGTTTATCACTCCCACACTCACTTGCCCAACCTTGTTTTTCCACTTTCATGTTATCTTCTTTGCAGCTCTATGTTTTACAAATTCAGTGTATTCATGTTGCTAGAAAGAGCAATTGCCTATCCAACCAAAGGAAGTGATAGTTCATTCTGAGAAAATAGGAAAGAAAATTGATGTGTTCCAAATCCCATTACCTCCAGAGTCTCCACACATTAGCAAGCATCCCAACCCTGGTCAACAGTCCAGCTACTACACCAACCATTCAGAGCAGGAGAAACAATTCAGGACACGCAGAAAATTTAGACAGTGTATTATTGTTATCAACCCCCACATTACTTTTTAAAGTAAATGTTCAAAGTTTAATAACCAAGCAAATTATATTATTTCATAACAGAGATAGATAGTACAGCTAATGCTTTTTTAAAATCTTTTTTTAATTAAAATATATTTTATCTTTAAATTTTTTTTCTTCTTTTTTTACACTGAAGCCATTGCATTTGAGACAGCAAGTGCTTAAAAGCATAAATTCTGAAGCCAGCCTACCTGAGTGCACTTTCATTGGATTTTTATTACCTGTGGGACCTTACACAAGTAACTTTACCTTCTGTATGCCTTGGTTTCTTCAAAGGGAGAAAAACAGCAGCTACCTCATAGGTTGTTGTGGGGATTAAATGAGTTAATATATATAAAGCACCTAGAACAGTGCCTGGCTCAAAGTAAGCACTATCTAAATAATTATCATGTAATGCCTTCAAAATGCATCACAAATGATATGCTGATGGACAAGAAAACCAAGGATTATAATAATATAAATATATGCAGACAAAATGGTGCCTAGAACAAGGACTGAAATTGCTCCACTGTAACTGCTGTTAAGAAACAGCTGGTATGTGGCTTCTCACAATCTTTCTCCCTCTGGCTCCATCTTCATCTCCACCCTTTGAGTTTCTAAGTATGTAGAATGTTTTCTGCCTTACTGGGTCAGCTTCCAGGCTCTCTCCTCTTACAGAGAAACTACACTATGGATAAAGGGGTTAAATTATTCTACATAAGGAAGACGGGCTTGGAGGGAGAAAGAACAAATGAAAAGTTTGGGTTGAGTATTGTGGAGGCTGAGATAAAAAGAAGCTTTAGAGGCTCTGTAGGCTCAAAGGAGAGGATACAGAATTTCCCAGGGGCTGCTCTGGGTTACAACCTGGTTCACCCTTAATGTCCTTCAGTAGATGCAAGTGAAAATTAGAATTATTTTACTTCTTATTGCTGTAAAACTGGAACATATGGACCACCCCTACCCTGATTTGATGTTACATCCATATAAACAGATGAAAATAAATGAAGTTAAACATACATACTTGAGATAAGTGGGAAATAATCTGACATATGCAAAAATATCTATAATTCATCTATGTTTACGTATATAACCTACATGGAAAAATAACTTTAGACCCAGATGCTTGAGTCCAACAAACTCAAAAAGCCTTTGGCTAAAATAACAAAATAAGTATATTATGCACATTTAAAGAGTTTTGGCAAATTTCTGAATAGTTGTTTTAATTTGAGCCTCTTTTTTTGTTGTTTTGTTTAGGCTAAAGAGACCTAGGTTCAAATCTCAGCTCTTCCACTTACTAGGTGACTCTGAAAAAGATTCTTTATCTCCTTAGACCCCAGCTTCCTTATGAGTAAACTGGAGATGATTCCTACCTTAGAGTCAGGGTGATCAAGACAATAGACACATTGTGGCTGGCATAATATTAATTCACAACAAGCCAACAAATGTCAAAAAACCTGAAGTTAGTTAACTACACAGACATCAATATGATCTCAAATGAGAATGGACTGTTATACCCCACAATTTGATTAAGTTGTAATTTTTCCTTTTTCCTTTTCTAAACACAGTTTTCTCCTTCAAAAATGGAGCTTTGACTTTCCCCCTAATACTCTGGGAATTACTGAGGGTTATTACGGCAACAAATCAGGACCTTGTTCACTGGAAAACACATATTACCTCAGTGTTGCCACAGATGAGTTCAGTTCCACTTTCCGCAAAGAACCTGCTCTCAGGGCCAAACAGACAGAATGATAAAAAGCATTCTTTCCAAGATGAGCTGAGGCTCTCTCTGCCTGGGGCAAACCTATTCTGAACAGCTGGGGGAGAAACAACAGTTCTGTGCAACTTTACCGTCTATCCTGCTAAAAAGGGAGCCCCTTGTCAGTGAGCCTCTGAGTTAGGATGGTTAACTACTGACGGTGTGTCATGAGGACAGCTATTTACTAAAAGAGCTTTGCTTCAGAGTTCTAGCTTATCTTTACCTAAATTAGTAGTTGAAGGCTAAAATGAACTTTATCCACAAATAAAAACGGAAAATTCCCAAGATAAAGTTAGCCAGATAAACAGATTTGGAGGAATACTTAGGGGATTTTATTTTATGTTGTGGTCTCTACACTGAAGTGCATAAAGAATAACACCTATCTGAAGTATGCTCAAAAGCTTGGTATTTGTAAACTAAAAATAAAATCCTAAGCATCCTGCTTGGACCCCTCTCGGCCAAGGGGACCCCAGAAAAAAAGTCTTAAAACTGAGTTCCAGGATGCTTTGGGAGCTATAAAGCACAAACTATACATGAGCGTTTTCTATTCATAAATATTCATTACTCCTCCTATAGCTTGTTAAATATGTGCATCTGGCCCCACCGCCCCACCGCCTCCCCCCACCCTCTCCTTTAAAAGCGAGAGTAAGCTTTCAGGGGTAATGGGGTGAAGAGACAAGATTCACTCTTTTAGAAAGATCCACAGAATTGTGGGAGAGAACCAAAGTAAAAGTCAGAGACCACTTAAGAGGCCATGTCAGTAATCCAGGCAAGAAATGGTGGTGACTTGGACTAGAGAGGTGGTATCAGAAATGGAGAGAAAGATCAAAAAAATCATTATATATTTTGGACGTAGAACCACTAGAACTTTCAGACAGATTAGATGTAAGATGTGGGACAGATTGGGGGGGTTGGGGGGAATCAAACACAACTCCCAGATTTCTGGCTTGAAAAAAAATGAATGGATGGTGGACGGGCAGGCTTTGAAGAAGAAATCAGAAATTCCTGTTTGGAAAAGTTAAGTTGGAGATGCCCATGAAACACAAACCAGTGGTTCTACCTGTGATCAAACGAAAATGTTAACAGGTAAATGACAAGACTAACCCTATTTCTTCAGGTTGTCCCCAGCCACCTCATATCTATTAAGGTACTTGTGAAAAGTGAAAAGGGTTTGACAACTTGGTTCATACTTATTAGTACACTAAATTGGAAAATTTCACTGAATAAACTGGTTTGATGAGGGTGAACTTGGGTTTAAGTGCTGGGACTTGTTTCTTGTGCATCTTTAAGAATACAAGCCTTACAAGCCAGGGATGTCGTTTCAGTGTTCTACTTCTCTTTTTTTAAATCATTAATTCTTGTCTCAATGGCTGCAGAGCACTTGAGGGAGTGGGGTCTAGATTTTTGAAGGAAACAAACCAAGTTTGTTATTGTTTGCTACTTGAAAACAGAACTGCTGCTCTGAAAATCTTCCAGTGCAAGAACCACTTTCCTCTACTTTTCTTTTGTGGTGTAGCCATTCTCTTTGCAGCTATGTGGAGACTCTAACAGTGTTTATCTGGGACATTTTCCAAAAGTGTCTTGCAGGAGAATCTTGCTATAAAGTTAAATTGTGTGAAACTAACAATGATTTTTCTATGTGCAAGGGAGGCTAGAAATATCCCAGACATAACAAAAGCAAAATGAATCTGTTTCCCAACTTTAAGATAATTTCAATTCCAGGAGGAATTTAAAAGTTGGGAGCTTAAAAAGCCAAACAGATCACTTATCGTAAGTCTAGTGTATTAATGGCCACATGTACACAACTGATCGAAGTATTCTGGCTATTTTTATAACCCACTGGTGGTTACTACATCTACTAAGGCAACACAAACGATAGCTAAGCTCTGACCATTATGTTCACAGAGATATGGTGATTATATTTTTTCTTAACTTCTCACCTTAGAGTTGGTTTTAATTTCAAGAGTTGTGCATCCAAGACTTTTATATTTCCCTAACCACAAACTCTACAATTCCCACTGTGAATAACCACTAGGTACTCTGATATTTCACTCCTGCAAAAGGAAATGTACTTTACTCCCCTGCATCAAAAAGGGCATGATATTTGTGAGTAGCAAAGGCCAAATGGGAAAAAAAGAAAGGGCATGATATATATCTACCTCTCCAGCCTCATCTTCAGCTATCTCGATGTCACACCTGACACACCAGCAATGTATGTACAATCCTCTCCTCCGGAGGACTTGCTTCTAAGGAACAAAATACAGAAACAGTGATTCGGTTACAAACAACTGTGCCTTCGATCCTGCGGGCACTCTCCCTCGCCCTCCTACCTGCTCACTCTGATGAAGCAAGCTGTCATGCTGGAAGATGTTCTATGAAAAGGCCTACATGGCAAGAAACAAGGATGAACCGATGCCTCAGTCCAACCACCCGTGAGGAACTGAATCCTGTCACCATGTGTGTGAGTTGGGAAACAGATCCTTCCTTGTCAAGCCTTGAGATGACTGCAGCCTTGGGAGTGACCCAGAGCCAGAAGTCCTAGCTAAGTCGCCCCAGGTTTTCTGGCCCACAAAGCTGAGATAATAAATGTGTGCTGTTTTATGCCACTATGTTCTGGGGTAATTTGTTATGCAGCAGTAGATGACTAACACACTCACCCAGCATGGTGGTTATGAGGAGAAAATGAGGCAATATAATAAGCATTTAGCAAAATGCCTGACACCACTGTAGGCATTGCACGTTAGCTCTATTTTCCTTCCCCTGTCTAGTTCCACTGCCACCACTACAGCCCAGCACTTCAGGTCTAGATTCCTGCAACAGCTTTACAACTAGTTTCCTTGCTTCCCTCGGTCCAGCTGGTTATCTTCTTTAAAAAACAAACAGCTCCCTATGCCTTAATGGATAAAGACTAAATTGACATTCAAAGCCCTCCAGCCTGGCTGTCCCCACCCTATATTTCCAAGTTTATTTCCTATAATACTCTCACATCTCACTACCACTCTAGTAAGATTAATCTATTCACTATAGTCCAATTATACTTGATATATTCTTACCCTACTAACCTCACTAATGAAATTTTACCCTTTCTGTACTCATCTCCTCTTTTCTCCTGAATTCCAAATCACCACTCTCCCTATGCCATCACTTTAAGTACCATTCAGGACTTACCTCCTCCCCTAAGCTTTTTCCGTATCTCACCACACCATAATGATCTTTTTCCCTCTCTAAATTAATAATATTTATTCATTTGGTATTTAAAATCATCTAGATATAAAAGAGGTAAAAGTAACTTCAGAAAGCATCTAGCCCAAGGATTCATTTTACATGTTAAGAAAATTGAAGCCCAGAGACGAACGTGACTAAATCGTAATAGCACTAGGACTAGAAGTCAAGCCTCAAAATTTCCAGGTTATTCAATTCTAAAAATATTGACTAAGTGCCCATATGTATGTAAGGCACTATAAAATTTCAACAGTTTCTACCAATATGCCACTCATTTATTTAACAAAAAATTATTAAGTACTATTTATCAGATACTCGGCTTAGAATAAAAATTTTGCCCATAAGGAATTCAGGGTAATGAAAAAAAAAGGCCAAACAGGTAAAGCAATAATTACAATATAGCTTGATATGGTCTGTGATAGCAGGTTCTCGAGAGACTTAGAAGAAAATCACCTACACATCTTTGGTCCTTCCAATCATTCACTCATTCATTCACTCACTCACTCACTCATTCACTAGACAGGGGGGAGGGAGAAGCAGAGAGACAGAGAAAATTTTTACTTTTCTAAAGAGCAAGTAGGAACAAAAGTTCTCTTGAAGCAATTTATGAACAACAAGCACCTGGAGTGTTAATGTTACTATGAAAAGTAATGTTTTTTCTAATTGATAGCAGATCTTCAAAATTCTGCACTTTTTTAAAATCTGGAAATATACATACATTGTCCCTTTTTTAGAGTCTACTTTGGAGTCAGAAAGACCCTAAGTATTAAACATTCAGTTTACAATTTATTTGCTAAGTGATCTAAGTTGCTTAAACTAGATCAACTTTAAGAGAATACCTATCTTGCATGGTATCTCTGAGAATTAAAACAAAGTGCCTTAATAAATAATATCTATCCTGTCTTTCAAGTAATCAATACAAAATAGTCTACATAGATAACATAAAATTATGTTTGATAACTAAAATACATTCAAATTTGAGTGGGCATGCATTACTGCCAAAATTTATAACAAATTTCCACAGTTACTAACTCTCCAAAATAAAAGTCTACTCCTTTGAAATTTTTCTAGAACAGTAATCAATGGATAAGTCCTCCTACTATTTTCAGGCAACAACATTCTGAGAATTCTTTGTATTATCAGTTGCTATGTGGAGAGAAAATTAAAACCCTGTATTTAAGAAAGTTAGAACACAAATCAGAACACAAGAGAATAGTTCTTTGTGCAAAGCAAGCAAATACATTCTTGTAGATTTAGTCATCCCAGAGATGAATACCAAGGATATAGTTCAACTTACATAGGGAAGCTGAATGATCAGAACAAAATGGGATCAATTAGGAAAAACTATATACAGGAAATGCTTTACAAAGTAGTAGATTATTTTTATGTTGACTATTTTAACAGGGTTTAAAACATGTTATTCTACAGTCTTCTGAGTTAAAATTATTCAGGTATATATAAGGTCCAGAAATCCAAAAAAATATACATAACAAATAATTTACTGATATTCCATATGTTTAATGTATTGCTCCTCACTAGCAATTCATAGTTTAATAAGCTGTGAAAAATTGCAATGAACAACGTGCTCTATAGCATTTCCATAAATCTTTGTACATGCATCTACAATGCATTGCCTCAGATGATTTGTGTGTCTAATTTTCATTGAATAAATTTGTGCCTTTAGCATACCCAAGAAGAAGTAATCAAGGAAGTTCAATCTATTAAAAAATATATATTGTCTCCAGGCTTTGTGGTCACTTGAATTTTATTTTTTACAAGATTTACCTACTCCAAGTTGTATGAAACATTTTTACCATTTATATTATACCAAATAATTCTAAAAATGAGACAATAGAGAAAACAACAAAAATAGATTTCTTTTGCTTTCAAATAATTCCACATCAAAAGCATTTCACAAAAATGAAGTGACTTTTAATCTAAAGATAAGAGACTTTCTAAATGACATTCAAGATATATTACAAGTTTGGTTTATAAGATTTAACAGGTCTTACAATGATTTCAATAAATCAGACACTCCAGAGCACAATGTGGAGGAGCAACAATCATGTGGTAACTGCTTAATATTCTAAGGGAATAAAGATCTTTTTCAAATACGGAAAGAAATTAGTCTTTCTACAATGTTAATCCCTAAGAGCTATTCTCCTTTATAAACTACTATATTATTGTCAGTTTCGTACACTTTTACTTTATAAAGAACTCCCATAGGAAGAACTTTCTGGAGGTTTTCCCAGATATATACAGCTACATTTTCAGTTGTGCTGTAGAAAAAAAGAAAGGAAAAAGGTTCAAAATGCAAATAATAAACAAAATTTCACATATAATATTTAGAACAGAAATTCTAGTTTTAAAAGATATCATTAAACTAAAACTTTAGAAATTACACAGCAATTAGATAAAGTAACGTGTTCAAATAAATTCTTCTTTCTTACTATCTATATAAGATAAGATAGTAACACCTACCTTACA
The DNA here is from genome assembly GCA_008086735.1 of Cheirogaleus medius. Taxonomy (NCBI): domain Eukaryota; kingdom Metazoa; phylum Chordata; class Mammalia; order Primates; family Cheirogaleidae; genus Cheirogaleus; species Cheirogaleus medius. The sequence goes on along the minus strand of VBSM01001265.1, from coordinate 68,319,882 downwards.
ACATCTGCAAAGTATGGCACATCCAAATCCAGATTCTTATGATCAAGGGGCTTCATAATTGCCTCCTAGAGACAAAACAAAGGGAAAAAATAATTGATTCCATTTGTGACTCAAATTCCAAATTTTTCCACCTAGGCCTCTAAACCTTACCCTATCATTTAGCTACTAACTCAATGCTTCTGAGTACTAGACCTGCATCTTACAAAGTTTAAAGTTGTAAGGCCCAGCTCTTTGTAATAATCAGGTATCCTTGTTACAGACTGCAAAGAGGTTGAGAAACCAAAAATAGAGAAGAACCCCTGGAGTTTTCTCATAACACAAGCCACTGTGGTTCAGAATTCAGTTTAACACTTCTAGAATTCTGTACAAAAAGACACCAAAAATATTTCTCCATAACACAGTCATACCTATGGAATAATGCCACAGTATCATTAGAACAAAGACCCAGTAAGCATTACATTTTATAACGCAGACGTAGACTGAAATTATATAAGTAGTTCTAAATTTCTGCTATGAGGAGTAATTTAAGAATGATCTTGGGCTCCTCGGAGAAAAAATATAAAAATATGTAAAGACTATTACTCCCTAATGCTTATATATATTAACATAACGTTTTTCCTTGTCATTAGCAAAGATTGAATTGCCTTATTCTAAGTTTTCACTTTTAGCTATTGTAAAAAATCTAAGCATCTAAGCATATGGAAAATCTAATTCTAATTCCAAATTTTTCCACCTATGCCTCTAAACCTTACCCTATCATTTAGCTACTGCGTTTTGCATCTGCTTAAAAAGAGATTCAGCTTTTGGGTTTTAAATGGTCACAGTCCTACTTCTTCACATATGGTGCCTTAAGAAACACACCTGAGAACTTCTGGAAGCCCCCGACCATCTGAGAAGGGCTCAGCTGTCCCGTCTCCCCCCAGGAGACATGACAGGACTCAGTGCTTCTCCCAGGGGCCCAAGAAAAATGAAACACTCTACTACTAGCCCTTCAGCCACCAGGGATGTCTCAATGCCATTTGCAGGGCTCTAACTTCACTTTATAAGCCATGAAGAGCCAATTTTACTAATGGGAATGTGTGGTGTCCTTCAGGTACACAAAAGTAGAAAAAAGCATAGAGAACCCCTCTTCTAATATTTAGTCATATGTTTGCTTGAGATCTCTTACATTGTTGTCTGATATTGTACAACACTTTTAGTATATATAATTTATGTCTGCAGTAAATGCAAGAACTCTGTCTTTATAACTTTCCTAAAGTATTTTGAGTACAGTGCTATTTGTTCTTTCACTCATTCTCTTATTCAGTTATTCAGTCGACAGTTATTGAGCAATTACTATTCTTTACCTCCTAGAAAAAGTAATGTACATACTCTGTGGGCTATGTCTCATTCAACTCTGTTTTCCTGGTACTTAGCTCAAAAACTGATATAAAGTAGACAAATTTTTTGAATATATGGATAATAAGTAATGTGAAATAAGTAAAGATTACTAATATCATTTTAATGAAACGAATGTCAAATTTTAGAAGAATAGTAAGTTGCAGAGCTGAAGTGAAGAATAGGTGAAATGACGGCATAATACAAACAGCTGGATGGAAAGATATCTACTCCCAACTTTGCAAATGACTAACCACATGACCCTGGGCAAGTTAGTTAACTGTTCAGCATCTCTCAATCTTCATCTATGCAATGCATAAATTGGTTTGGATAATCTCTAGGGTCCCTTACAATGCAAGAATTCTACAATGATGCAATCCTAAATTCTTTATTGAACACCTTCCTATGTGTTATCTCTATGATGCCCCAGTGAATTTATAATACAGCCAGGTGAAGAAGACAAGGTGGTGGTAAAATCTATGATCAAAGGTACAAGGAATATTCAGAGAAGGAACAGAAAGCTTCAAGGAGAAAGCTGTGTATTGAAAAAGGGTAGAATTTGTTAAATGAAGGAAAGCAGGATATTCCAACAAAGAATTCAAGGTGAGCATGCTTCATTTCTTCTCATCACTGTAACACAACTGTGACTAATTTCCATTAAGTCACCTGAACACCTTCAGAAGGCCATGAGAATAGTTCCTCCGATTACTCCCCCACACCCACACCCAGTGCTACTCACGAGTCATGGAACCTTAGGAGATACCTGGTTGAGGAGGTGGAAAGGGGGAGGGCACTAAATATTACTAATATATTTAGGGGACAGCAGATAATAAGCACCCAACATGCCATTACCTCCATATATTTTTTGAGGTCGGTCAAATTCATGATCATTCCTGTAACAGGATCAATCTAAAGAATAAACAAAGGTGAATATTACTCTAATAGCCTTTCCATATTTAAACCACTGGCAAATTAGTAAAAGCTGTTTAATGTGCAGAGATTGTGCCTACATTTGCTTCATCCCAGAGATAATCACTGATCTCAGCACAATGTACCATGTATTTCATTCAAGCATCCTTTTTATTGTATGGCTCTTCTTTAATGTCCACATATACCACATTCAAGACAACACTTGAGGAGAGGAGAAGCCCGGAATGGTAGCAGCTTACCACATACACAAAGGCCAACAATGAGGCAATACTGATTGGAACAGAAGTTTGCAATACAGAATCCACCACATTAGCTGAAAAAGGACAATCTGCACAAACCACATGAATAGTTTAAGCACATACCTCTCCAAGCACTGTCACCACAACTATGGGAAAGAAAACAAAACACCAAAGAAACAGCATGACATTCAACAGATTAACATCCAAGGACAAGTTAGCAACATAAATTATTAGATCTCTATCTCCCAAAGCTACATGTATATTTTCCCCTAAACACATTCTTTTAGTTAAGATCTTTATCAACAAAAGCAAGACTTAACCAAGACAAAGGAGCATAGTAGGAGCTTTGGCTAAGCACAGGAACTTAGCCAAGGACAAAAAGGGTATCAATTCTGCTTATGCTAGGGAGGATCAAGATGTTGTTCAATATCTGTTTTGTTTTTTGTTTTTTTTTTTGAGACAGAGTCTCACTCTGTTCCCTGGGCTAGAGTGCCGTGGCATCAGCCTAGCTCACAGCAACCTCAAACTCCTGGGCTGGAGTGATCCTTCTGCCTCAGCCTCCCGAGTAGCTGGGACTACAGGCATGCGCCACCATGCCCGGCTAATTTTTTCTATATATTTTTAGTTGGCCGGTTAATTTCTTTCTATTTTTAGTAGAGATGGGGTCTCGCTTTTGCTCAGGCTGGTTTCGAACTCCTGACCTTGAGCGATCCGCCCACCTCGGCCTCCCAGAGTGCTAGGATTACAGGCGTGAGCCACTGCGCCCGGCCCAATATCTGTTTATAAAAGTAGAAAATGCACATGCAGGTGTAAAGCTGCACACCAAGCTGGTCCAATATTGGGCAGTGCCCTTCTGGGCAAGCAAAACTGCCACTGGGCCTTAAACTCTCATCCCTTTACTCACATGAGTGTATACACAGCTTACAGTAATGCTTTGCAAATTAACAAATGCTTATATGAAACACTTGAAAAATCTTGATGATCAGTGCTTCACAAATAACTTTTATAAATGTACATATTTTTTAGTTCCAAATATCATTAGGTATTACATAAGTGAGTACACTGTCATTGAGATATCACACATCAAGTAAGAGGCAGTAACTAAACTAGAAATCCGAATCTTCTGACACCTTGTCTGATCTTTTTTACGCCATCACGCCACATGCTGTTAAATTCTACAGCTTATGTAGCTGCTTTTTGAGGCTCTCACCTTTATAATTGTGCCCATGGCCATTTGGATTGTTGCATTTCCCAAACAGTTTCAAGTTTTCTTCATCACCCAGAGATTTACTGACCAAAAAAAAAAAAAAAAAAAAATCATGACACAAGTATCGCACTCAAAACTCTTTCTCTGTTACCTACATTTATTGTTTGCTCTGGTCTTTGAAAAGTTTCACAATTTATTATTACTTTAGCTTACCAAATGGGGAGTCATAAATCACTTTGATTTCATTACAAAGCAATATATCAGAAACCAGTGTATGCTCCCTAATTAGACTACTGTACCATACAAATTAGTATATACAAAACTTATTCAACAAGATTCCAACAACTGGTCTGCTAATGGTCCTTCCATTTTTCAATTCAACAAACATTTACTGAATGCCTACAAAGTATTAGGCAGGCACTGAATGAAGCAAGAGCATATAATAATAAACACAAAAACATGCTTGTCCTCAAGTAGTGTAAAATCCCATTCCTCTCAGAAACTAAACTACTCATCCAGAAAAAGAAATTTTTTTAAATCTCATTTCTCCTGAAAATTATTACACCACCTGGTAAATATCCTCTTTAACAACCATGCTTTATTATGCAACTACTACCTAATGACAACTTTACCAATCTATTGAGGATTATTTAAATTAAATGAAATTTTAAAATTATAACACTTAGCTGTTGTTTCAGACAGAAAACAATTTACTTATTGAATTTTTATACCTATTCCCACTCAATCAACTTTGCATCTTCTATGAGGCCTTACTGCCATCGTATGTTTGAGCTTCCTGTTATACAACCCCTTTCTTTTTGAGATCCTCTTTACTATCCCCCCACTTTCTCCTGCTCATCCACTTCTTGCATTTAGAGTGCTAAAGTCTTTAGCTTTCTCACTTTACTCTCCACAAATGCGGCCAGACTGTAAACGCCAGACATGATCCATGCTGCATCCATGTTACCTAGCACAAGACCTGACAAGCAAGAAACAAATCCTTGTCCAGTGAATGAACGGATGAATCCTGTTAGACAGAAATGATTACCATCATTTCACAGAGGAGGAAACGGAGGCTCAGAGACTGGAGCTTGCAATCGACTCTTCAGTGAGTTCAGGCAGTCTGCGTTGTGGGGGGTTCAAATCCCAATTGTGCTGCTTGCACAGGAAACTTAACATCTGGGCTCATTTTATCTTTGGTGAAAAGGGGATAAAACTTGCCTTATTGTAATTATATTAGATACAGTCGTTAATGCTCCAGGCATATTATATTAGCTAACATTTATTGAGCGTACGACGTACTGTGTAACCTGGGCAAGTTTAACTCCGTTGAACAGCAACCCTTTGAGCTAAATACTAAGGGGCTCTGAGGGACAAAGAAGTCGCTTCTTGTCACTGAACTGAGAGTCCCTGCGCAGTCGGCGCGGCGAACCACCGAGCCGCACGGCCTCCTCCAGGGCGCGGCCAACTCTAGCTGCCACCGGGATTCCAGTCCTCCGCCCGAGAGGGCGCCCAGCGCGCCCGCGCCGTTCTGTCAGCCGAGCCCGCCCCCGGCACCGGCCCCCACCCCAGGGCTCGCCCGCGCGCACGCAAGCACGCCTCCCGGCCCCGCCCCCGGTGACGTTACCCGGCCGACAGGCGCCCGCCTCCCACCTTTGGAGCCTGTGGGCACACCCTACCTGTGCAGCCGGTGGCTCGCGCTGAAGGAGATGCAGCGGGACACTCGTGCCCAGCGGCGCCCGCCGCGCCCCGCCGCGCTCATCTTCTTCCAGGAACCTCCCGCGCGCCTTGGCCGGCGCCTCCTCCCTCCGCACCTGCGCAGTGCGAGCTTGCGCTCCTCCGGAGGCGCGCTTCCGTTTGGGCTGCGGCCAATCCCGGCCTCGGGAGTCTGTTGCAGGCGTCCCTCGCTACCTGAGTCTCTTCGGGTGGCTAGGGTTCCTAAGCTAGTTGACCTTGGAGCGGTCAAGGTGGCTGGACACTTAATGTCCTTGATTTTTATGTCTGCTCAGCCCGAGGTCACGCCACGTGTTTAGGGCCAGTCTGGGCACACTTTGGGTTCTCGAGTGACGTCTTCCAGCCTCCCTTCCCACTCCCTTTTAGAAAGCCCGGGGTTAGTTACAACAAAAAGCTCCAGTGGCTGGTCAGTCTATCAAATGAGCCCCGGGGCCACAGTCTACTTACAGCGTAAAAAGAGCAGGAATTTGAGAGCTTGAGTAGAACCATGGGGCTTTCAGAGATGAATCTACCTTTGTACTGTTGTGTAATGATTCTTACTAAGGGAAATTCTAAAGCTATCCTTATCCATAAGCATGCATGTACCCATTTATCACTCTGGGTTGGTATAGTGTGAACATTTGCACCCCTCAACACACACTTTAGCAATTCTCTGGCTAGTGTAGATACCTTGAGAGTGAAAGGATCTTGTTTCTTCCATCTACTCACAAGTGTCCAAACTACATACAGTTCCCAATACCATGTCACCTCTTGCCTCCATTCATTCTTTCATTAAATATTTATTGGGCATCTACTATGTGACCGGTACTGTTCCAGGCTCTAGGGTGGATAGTTTACATTGCATATGAGAAAAATCAAATGATGAAAAGCAGGACAAGTCAGTGATTAATAATGGACTAGGAAGTTTTCTGTATATTTACAAAAGGAAGATAAAAGGATGGGATGGTAGAAATATAATCCATTATATAAGCTTTCAGCCATTTAGATGTAGCTCCCACTTCACTCATACAATATTTACTGACTTTGTGTTTGGCATTTTTTGTCTCAGAAGGCTTTTTTCTTTCTTTTTTCTTTTTATAGTGAAATCTTTGAATCACAGAAGGCTAACTTCTATTACAAGATCCCATAAGGTACTCAAATGGATACATATTGGCAAAGGAGCCTCTATATCCATCCCCTTCCAGTCCTTATTCACACACTAAGAAAAAAAATGTTTACTTATCAACAACTAAATGCCAGGCGCAAGGATAAATAACAAACACATGGTCCCTGTCTTCATGAAGTTCAATTTAGCGGGGGAGCCAAACTCAGAAATAATATCATGACAAACTAAAAAACAAAACAAATGCTGCCTCAGAAAGTAAAAGAAGGCTTCAAAGTTGGGATGACCCTTGAGCTGGGGAAAGTTTACCAGGTGGATAAGAAGGGAATTTCAAGAAGAGAAGATAGTGTAAGCAAATGAAATGTGGAAAGGTGCAGCTTGTTTAGTGTATATTGACAAGCTCAGCTACAATGGGGAGACAGGACTGGAGACATTGATGGGGTACCAAATTATGAAAGGGCCTTGAACACTTAAGTTTAAAGGAAGGAGGCACCGCCCCCTCCTGGTCTCCTTTCTAGCTCCTCCTCAAGAGAAGGGAATTTTCATCTGCTTGCCTCACATTTCCAGGCACTATTTGGACCTTGTTTACTCACAGGCAGGCTCACAATGGGTTAAAAGTCCCAGACATGGTTGTGGCTTACTCTCTTGTGCTATGCCAGGAAAAAAAAAAAAAAACTGAGTCAAAATTTGTCCCCACCCCTGCCCCACGCCAAGAAGGCCTGGCCATCTTATTCACATTCTCTTCTGCTTCTCTCACCCACCTCCTGCCGCCCCCCCCCCTCAAGGAGTAAGCTGCCCCAGGAGCTGCCTACCTGTCTTTCCCTTTCCCCCTCAGTTGTACACCACATAATCCCTTTCCTTAAGCCTCTGATAAGAGTTGGGCTTAGGGACAGGAATAGACCCAGCCCATGCTTTGAGCTATGATCATATGCTCAGTCAATTTTACCAGTACTTTCTGCATTGGATTACCAGGCATATGTGCCTAGATTATAAAATGCCATTGGTCTTTTTTTGTCTTTTCCTTCAAGAACCTTACAGAAAGCAGGGCCAAGGCAAAATTCAGGTATCTTTGGGTCAAAAATCTTACAATTATATTGCTAACTTTTATATGTCTGAACTTCACTCCCTGTGTATTGAGATAAACATTTATAAGCAGAGGAAGGATGTGACAGATCTGTGTGTTTCCCAGCGGTCAACCAGAGTCTCTCCTTCACCCTTTGGATCAAAATAAGATAGATCAAATCTCCATGTTTGGTCTGAGGAAGAACAATGAATGCCTTTTCAGGAACTTCTGTGAAACACAGAGGGACTTACATTCTTATGGTTACCTTAGGTGCTGTGCTCCCGCATCTGCTGTATTAGTTCTGTTTCAGCATCTTCCTGCCATTCTAAACCTGCTGCTCTGGTCTGCATCTCATGAACTCAGACATAGAACTTAGCCCTTTTGTTTTATTGCCACAATGCAAACCCTGGCATTTGTATGTCTGGAATGCATCACTAAAGAAGATAGGGCTTTTGACATTTGAAATAACTCTTAAGGAAAATTAGAGTGGAAACTGACTCTGTTGGTCCAGGACTGTGCAGGGAGCCCAACCTTAAGTTCTTAGGTGCCCCAAATGATATGTCTGGGGCCCTTCTCCAGCAACACTCCCCATGCAGAGGAAGCACAGACAGTCCAGTAGTGGAGTTCAGCTGGGGGGAGGGAATGTAACTGAAGGAAGAGTGAATGAGGGATTTCGATGGTGTTGGTAAGAGTGTGGTTTAAGTAAAAGAAGAAAAAAGAGTGTGGTTTGGTAAAAACTGGGGTTTAGAAAACTAGAGATTATGTGGTCTCTAGTGCCACCTGGTGCCCAATTAAATGAAGAACTACTGGCTTTTCACCAATCTCTGAAGGACTATACACCTGAAGTGCCTGATTTTAGTGATATTCCTCAAAACAACCACCTCCCAAGGTGGGGGTAGGGGCGGGGTGGGGAGTGGTAGTGGGTGGTCCATAGGAGGGTTGTGCAGCTGTAGTAGCATCTGCTGCGGACAATACAGAAACAGCCAATTTAGAAGAAGCCTCCAAACATGATATAAATGACTTCCTATCCTCTGTCTGAGTACCTAGGGACCACCAGTAATAGGCAGATTGTGATGAAAAAAACAAAGTGCTCTTCTGATCTATATTCAGAGTCTATTACCTATGATCATTTATATTTCTTTTCCTAGGACCTTTGTCACCCACCTGTCTGATGGTGGTAATGACCCAGTTTTAGTTTTTCTTTCATGTATTCTTATTATTACCTAGAGGAAGAGATATCCAATAAAAGTAAATTTAAAACTCAACTCAAAAGGTTGTATCAACACCTCCTTAATGATTTCAAGGAAGAGCCTTAAGAAAAAATAAAACCATAATTATCTCATGAATTCCCTTTAATAGAAATTTAACACCAAATGTCTATGGTTTGGGAGATAGGGTGCCATTTTTGCTCTCTTTGTATAGAGCACTATTTTTAAACTTAGTTTCCAAGATCTTGTGGTTGTCCTATCAGATGGGTACGAAGGTGCCATGGAACCCATAAGGCATTTGCACAGGTACCTCTGCTCGGCCTAGTTCTTCAAAATTCTTGGCATCCAACACTAGGAGGAAATTGCTTTCATTCTAGAAAAGGAAAGACAACATTGAAAATTCCTTCTTTTTTAAATCAAAACTCTGTCTGTCTCCTCAACTGGGCTGTAAGATTCCTAATGGTGAGACCATGTCTTGCACATCTTCATATCTACCCCCAGCACCTAACACAGTGCCTTGCCCATCCACTCACTAAGTGTTTTCTGAATCACTGAACTGGGCTGAAAAGGAAGTCATGGCTATAGAAGTTCATACCTAGAGCAAAGAAATGAAGTTGTTTATATCAATCATTTTCATAGGATTTTTTTGAGTTTAATGATCTTTTTGCCTATTCCTTTCCAATCTCCTAAGAGACGTATCATAGAAACTCTTTCTTCCAAATTAGAAATGCCTCCATTTTGTGTTACTTTGGAGCTATTCAAAGGGCAGCACTGCAAGGCAGACAGAGATTTGCCCTGATCTAATTACAGGAGTGCCAAGTTCATGACATGAGGACAAAGTCCTCCTAGGCCCATGGCAGAAATCACTAATTGATCACAGCACTTTTCCCACTAGACCCTTAAAAGGCCTCAGAATTCTACACCCCAGGCAGCCACTAATAATTGATCAAAGCTGGTATTCAAAGTGAACCTATTTGTCATAAGATTGTCCTAGGTAAAAAGTCAGGTAGTAAATAACATTATTAAGACACTAGGCCAGGGCTTATGATATTGGACTTTGAGGTCATTTCATTGAAATTGGAAACACAGATGGTGGTATGAACATTAGACTAAAAGTCAGAAGATTTAGATTTAAATACTGGTGTTAGGCCAGGCACAGTGGCTGATGCCTGTAATCCTAGCACTGTGGGAGGCCAAGGATTGCTTGAGGCCAGGAGTTTGAGACCAGCCTGAGCAACATAGTGAGACTCCGTCTCTACAAAAAAATTTAAAAATTAGCCAGGCGTGGTGTTACACGCCTGTATTTCCAGTTTCTCAGGAGGCTGAAGCAGGAGGATCACTTGAACCCAGGCATTGGAGGTTGCAGTGAGCTATTACCATGCCACTGCACTCTAACCTGGGCGACAGAGTGAGACCCTGTCTCAAAAAAATAAAATAAAATATTACTGGTTTTACCACTATGAGATCTCACGCAAGTCTCTTTTAACTTCTTTACATTACAAATGTCACATGTTGTAAAATGGTATCCCACAAAGTTGTTTTGATGACTACATAAGATAATATGTATGAAAGTAATTTGTAAATAACAAATCCATATGCAAATGTAAATTATTATTATAGTCTTAAAAACAGAACTTTAAAATAATAATAAAATATGAATTGTGACAAAGGGTATGTAAATAGTAAGGAGAGGAAGAGAAGGGAGAAAATGCCATATTGGAATCAAAGTAAACTATGGACAGCATCAATATGCATCCTTGATTTATCAGATGGCACAGTGCTACTTTTCCTTCTGACCAGTGACATGGAAATACATTTACCTGGTTAGGTGTAATCACCACAGAAAGAATAACCCCACTATCTTCTTCAGTGGCTCCTGGTACTGGAACAAAAATGGGTTCTGAGGGATAATAGCCGTCTTCTCTCCAAACCTGCAAGTCCCCGAAAAAGTATTTGATAAAAGGCCAGTTGTGAGCAGGAAGCTTTCTATAGCTTTTGTCACTCCAAGTATGAATTTGGCTGTCCATAGAATATTCCAACAGTAAAAGAATCAGGGTTGCTGAGTTGAATATAGGAAAGAGAGAGAGAGGGAGATTTTGCAGCCCCAGATCCCATCACCAACAAACATAATTTGTGTAATTATAATTTCCCACCAACCTGAAATGTAGGTGTCCCAAGAAACTTAACCCCATTGGTTTCTCCCAAATTACCATCAAGATCAAGCGTAGACTTATTTTTCTGGGCTTGGGGTCCATTTAGATTCCCTACAGGAAACATGCCCCTGACTTAGATGATTTCATAGTTTTCAAACTTAATAAAAGAAAATGGCTGAGCTGCTTAAATATTAAAGGATCTCAAGAGCTACCTGAAACAAAACAAACTAATTCAAATGGAAGAATCATCACCTTCAGTGTCTTGTTCACCACGTCAACTTTGATCAGAGAATCCCCCACCAAATGCCGAAAGCCACAGCCATAGAAGAAATGATACTTTTTGCCACTGAATTGGCCATAGTTGATCTGCGGAAATTCAATGCCTCCTTCCTCCTCTAGGTCCTCGTGATGTAGATTCTCATGAGAGCACCAGATCTAAGAGAGATTCCAAAACGATTTGTAGTGGTTGCTTAATTCTCCATTATTTTCTTCTTACGTAGATCAGTGAGAGCACTGATACTCTATAAGAGTTTGTGACAGGGCATGGACACTGAGTTTCTATGTCTTTTTAAAAATATTTTTCCTCTTTCTGTCATACATATGGATGCATAAAAGATTATCAGGTTTTGTGAATAAGCTGTCCAATGGCGTAGGAGGTGGAAGTATGCCTTTTATTTTACTAAGCTAAGATATGGATAGCTGCACCATGATAAGCCTGTGGTAAGCACATATTATCTAAAAGCAAGTAATTACCAGTGCCGATTTCAAATGCTTACACATCCCACAACCATTAGAAAGTTGCATATCTCTGTTTCAACACACACGAAAGAAGATAAACATGGTGCTCATTCCCACCCAGTTTCTGCAATTCTTATGCAAATAATATTCCATGCTCAGCTGAATGTGATGAAACTTACTAGGCACTAAACATTGTGGAGAACAGTCAATGAATAAAGTAACATCAGTAAAGTTAGACTTACTAACATTAGTCTTCATATGGAGGGACTTCCTATGAAGGGACTTCATATCAAGTCCCTTCATAGCATACCTTTCCATCAGCCTGTTTCACAGCACTGGCTGAAGAATAGGACAATGGACTGAGGTTCTCTCCCTCAGGGGCATTCAGATTGACATTTAAGGGCAAAACAAATCTTCGAGGGAATGATCTGGCTGTTGAATTATAGACCTGTTCAGGAGGGAGAAAGAAACAGATGAAAAATTGTCATTAGTAGGATAACAGCATGTCCCAATAATTTAGACCCAGTCAACATTATTGGCATTCCTAAGTATTAATAATTATATAAATGATCATTTCCATTCTTACATTTATTTAACAAATATTTTTTGAGTACCTACTATATGCCAAGTACTGTTTTAGACACTGAGGATACAACAGTGAATAAAGCAAAGTCTTTGGCCTTACAGAACTTATATTCTAGTGGAGGAAGAATGACAATAAACACATTTAAAAATTATTAAATATTTATGTTATTTAATTAGCATCAAATAAACATATGATTATATAGTAAAATGGAGAGGGACTAGAGAATAATAAGGGCTGCTCTCATTTTCAGGTTTGGTCAGGGTAGACTTCTGTGCAGAAAAGAAACAACTTCACAGGGTTGGGTTGCTCAAACACTGCACATTCTCAAGAAAGGCCTGTTTTCATGACTGACCCTTGGTTGGCTCCTGGGAACTGAGTTCTTGGGATGTTCTGTCTGATAAGAGTGTTCTTGCATGTGTGAAGCCTTCAGCCGCACTGTAGTAGTTTGTACAGATAGTTTATGCTAACAGTGTGATTGATAATGATCTGGAACTTCGTAAAATAAGGTTAGTCATGTAGGGGCTGTATTCCTACATGACTGATCTCCAATAAAAACCCTGGACAAGGCCGGGCGAGGTGGCTTACGCCTGTAATCCTAGCACTCTGGGAGGCCGAGGCGGGCGGATCGTTTGAGCTCAGGAGTTCGAAACCAGCCTGAGCAAGAGCAACACCCCATCTCTACTAAAAATAGGAAGAAATTAATTGGTCAACTAAAAATATATAGAAAAAATTAGCCGAGCATGGTGGCACATGCCTGTAGTTCCAGCTACTCGGGAGGCTGAAGCAGAAAGATTGCTTGAGCCCAAGAGTTTGAGGTTGCTGTGAGCTAGGCTGACGCCACGGCACTCTAGCCTGGGCAACAGAGTGAGACTCTGTCTAAAAAAAAAAAAAACCCTGGACAACCAGGCTTGGGTGAGCGTCTTTAGGAGGCTACATTTCACACATTGTCACTAGTTTTCCTGAAGGAATTAAGTGCGTCCATTGTGCTCTACTGGAAGAGGATTCTTGGAAGTCTACACCTGTTTTCCTCCAGACTTCATCTCATGTGCTTTTTGCTTTTGCAGATTTTGCTTTGTATTGTTTTACTGTCATCAGAGTCATGAGTATGACTGTATGTTGAGTCCCGTGAATCCTCATTTCAAATCATCAAACCTAGAAGTGATCCTGGGAGTCCCCAACAAAACCTCTCTGTGAAGATGATATTTAAGCAGGAGACTTAAATAAAGGAAGTGCATGTTTCCTGACAATATGTGCTTTAAGCATATTTTCCCCTCCTGAAATATTGTAAGTTGGAAAACAAACCAGGCCATTTCCCCCCATATACCTAGCCCACATGATCTCCATCTCCTATAGAAATGTTTTTACTGAGTAAAGATTTAGTGCTATTCATAAGCTTCATAAAGAATTAGCTTTTAAAAAGTCACATTTAACTATATTTATACTTTTTTTCTTTTGCAAAACCATAGCTAAACAAAAAGAAACTTCAAATAATGGTGGATTAGGTAATATGGATCAACTACGCTATTGAGAACAACTGGAAAAACTGGACAAAATGTTTAAAATGGCTGTTCGAAGGCACTGGTGAGCTAAAAAGGCAGAGAACAATGGGGCAAGGTTTGTGAGAAAAAGAAACCCACAGAGGTGGACTACTGGGGCAACCTTTCCCCTAAGGATCTACACAGATGCTCAACAGCATTAGTCATTAGGGAAACGCAAATCAAAACTGCAATGAGATTTCCACTTCATACCCATTAGGATGGTTATTATTAAAAAAAAAATGGAAAATAGCAAATGTTGGTGAGAATGTGAAGAAACTGGAACTCTTATACATTGCTGGTAGGGGTGAAAAATGGTACAGCCACTGTGGAAAAGTTTAGCAATTCCCCAAAAAGTTAAACATAAAATTATTATATGATCCAGCAATTCCACTTCTAGATATATACCTAAAAGAATTGAAAACGGGGCCGGGCGCGGCGGCTCACACCTGTAATCCTAGCACTCTGGGAGGCCGAGGCTGGCGGATCGCTCA
>VBSM01001265.1:68286976-68305341 GCA_008086735.1 Cheirogaleus medius | reverse complement strand
AAAAAAAAAAAAAAAAAAGAATTGAAAACGAGAATTCAAACAGATATTTGCATGCCCATGTTTATAGTGGCATTATTCATAATAGCCAAAAGGTGGAAACAACCCAAATATCCATCAACAGATGAATAAACAAAATGTAGTATATACATACAATGGATTATTATTCAACCTTAAAAAGGAATAAATTTCTGATACATGCTACAACATGGATGAACCTTGAAAACAGTATGCTAAATGAAATAGTCCAGCTCTTACAGGGATAGAATCCTTCTTGAAATTATATAAGTAAATGAAAATCTTCACTAGAGGAAGCTAACATCACCGTGTCTCAAAATATTTCTATAAATTTTCAAACACAATATTCTGCATATGATAAATTACCAGCACATGAAAAGATAAGGCAACATGATTAAAAACCAAAATAAACAAGATGATAGGAACAGAGCCACAGAGGATCCAGATAACAGAGTTATCAGACTTTATTCTGAATATGTTTGAGGAAATTCTTTTAAATTGAGAATTGTGGCAAAAAAAATATAAATTGTGAAAGAGAACCAAATCAAAATTCTAGAACTAAAAAATGCAATTAATTTAAGAACTTTGTTATTAGGTTTAACAGCAGAATAGATATAGTTAAAGAACGAATGTTTAAGCAATAAGATAGATAAGAAAAAAATATTTTTAAAAAAAACTTTGCCTAGAAAAGGATGGAAAATACTAAAAAAATATAAGGGACAGAGGCATAGAGTAAAAGGGAATAATATATGTGTACTACAGTCCCAGAAAGCAAGGAGAGAAAGGATTTGACAGATTCAACATGTGAAGAAATAATGGTTTAAATTTTTCAAAAGTAATGATAAACACCAAATCATAGATTTAAGAATCCCTAAAAACCCCAACTAAAACAAATGAAAAGCAAAGTATATTGAGATCTCATAATACAATTGCAGAAAACTGAAGAGAAAATCTTAAAAGCAGTCAGACGGGGGAAAAGATCAACTTCTTCAAATAAGCAAATATTAGATTGATAACTGATTTCTCAACAGAAATTAGAAGACAATGCAATTATATCAAACATCCTTCCAAGAAGGAAGATAAAATAAAGACATTTCTTCTGACAAAAAAAACCAGAGATTTTCATCAGCAGCATTTTTTTAAAGGTGGGGTCTCTCTCTGTTACCCAGTACAGTGGCACAATCATAGCTCACTGTGGTAACCTCAAATTCCTGGGCTCAGGGATCCTCCACCTCAGCCTCCCCAGTAGCTAGGACTACAGGCATGCACCATCACCCTGGCTAATTTTTTTATTTTTTGTAGGTTCTGGGTCTTGCTATGTTGCCCTATGCAGTCTCGAACTCCTGGCCTCAATCATCTTACCTTGGCCTCCCAAATTGCTGAGATTACAGGAGTAAGCCACCACACCGAGCCCATCACCAGCACATCTGAACTAAAGGAAATACTAAAGTATGCTCATCCATCAGAAAAAAATGTTTCCAGATGGAAAGCTCAGAGAAGCTGGAAGGAATTAAGGGCAACAAACAAGGTATAGATATGGGTAAATGGGTAGTATTGGTAATTATGACTGTATAAAGCAACAATAAGAATAGTGCCTTATAGGGTTTAATAGAGAGAGACAATTAAAATATACAAGAACAGTAACATAAAAATCAAAAGTAGAGTAAGTAGAGTTAAAATATCACAGAGTCCTTGCATTGTCTGGAAAAGAAGTAAAAGGGCGAATTTATAATACACTTTGATAAATCAAGAATGCCCATTGAAATCTCTAAAAATAACTTCTACAAGAATAATAAAAGAATGTATAACTACCAAGCTAATGGACAGAGGGTTGGGGTTGGGGATGAGGAGGTGGAAATGAAATAATAAAATACACTCAACCAATCCAGAGAAGGCAAGAAATGAGAAAGAAAAAGAACTAGTGGCACAAATAGAAGCAAATAGTAAATGGCATATTTAAACCCCAACATATTGGTGATCAATTCAACTAAATGTCCCATGAAAAGTTAAGAATTAGCACAAATTTAAAATATATGTTGCTTCCAAAATTCACATTTAGAAAGATTAAAAGTAAAAGGATGGAAAAGTGATAGCATGTAGTCAGCAAAAATCAGACTTAGAGGCAAAAAGCATTACTCAAAGATGAATGTTCAATAAACTAGAGAGTTAAAACAATTCTAAATTTGTATGCACATACTAACAGAGCACCAAATATGTAAAACACAAATTAACATAACTATAAGGAGAAAAAGAAAAATCCATACTGAAAGGTATATTTTAATATACCTTTCAATAACTGATACAACAAACAGAGATCAATAAAGATAAAGATTTGGATCTTAACAGTACGACCTAATTGACATATATAAAACATCCACAATGCAAAATATACATTCTTTTAAGATATACATGGAATATTTTTTAAAAAATGATCTTATGTTGGACCATAAAGCAAATCTCAATATATTTTAAAGTAGTAAAATCATATAGTAAAATTATGCTAGAAATCAATGACCAGAAAAAACTAGAAAAAATCCTTCATGTTTGAAAACTGTGATAGTGATAGTAATTAGAACAATATGGTACTGCCATGAGCGTACACAAGTAGACCAGTGGAACAGAATACAGATTCCAGAAGCAGAATAATACATACACAGATACTTGATTTTTCTAGAAGATAATATAGGATAACATGTTCATGAACTTACCATGAGAAGATGTCTAAAACAATATACACAATGTGTTAGTCATAAAGGAAAAGACTGATATACTAGATCATATTAAATTAATAATGTCTATTCATCAAAAGGCACCATTAGCTCAATGTGGTAGTGTGCACTTGTAGTCTCAGCTACTTAGGAGGCTGAAGTGGGAGGATTGCTGAAGTGGGAGGAGTTTGAGACTAGCCTGGGCAACATAGTGAGACCCCCCCCAAAAAGGTATCATTAAAATAATCTGATAAAGGTATCTACAAAAATACCTATAGCAATTTTATACTTGATGGCAAATCATTAAATGTTTTCCAATGCTATCAGCACTTCTATTTAACTTGAAGTCCTAGCTGGTACAATAAGGCAATAAAAAGAAATAAAAGGCATAAGTATGGGAAAGAAAAAAGTAAAACTGTCATAGAAAAATTAGCCAGGTGTGGTGGTGCATGCCTGTAGTTCCAGCTACCTGGGAGACGGAGGCAGGAGGATCACTTGAGCCCAGGAGTTTGAGGTTGCAGTGAGCTATGATGACACCACTGCACTTTAGCATGGGTGACAGAGTGAGATGCTGTCTCAAAAAAAAAGAGAAAGAAATCCAACAAAAAAAGAGAAATAAAACTGTCTTCATTTTCAGATAATATGATTGTGTACATAGAAAATCCAAAATAATCTACAGATCAATTGTGTAAACTAATAAGTGAATTTAGCAAGATCTATGGATATTAGGTAATACACAAAATCAATTGCATTTCTATATGCCAGCAACAATCAGTAAATTAAAGTTTAGAAGATACCTTTTACAATAGTTTTAAAACATACAAAATGTCTAGGAAAAAATGTAGCAAAAGATATATAATATCCTTACACTGAAACTATAATGCTACTGAGAGAAATTAAAGAAGACCCAAATAAATGGAGAGATATTCCATGTTCATGATTGGAAGACTCAATGTTGTAAAGATGTCAATTATTCCCAAATTGATCTATAGTTGCAACATGATCTGAATCAGGGTTTTTTTTCCTTTGCAAAAACTGACAAGTTGACATCAAACTAAAAAGCTTCTGTATAGCAACAAAATGAAAAGGCAACCTACAGACTGGGAAAAAATAACTGGAAGTCACATATCTGATAAGGGGTTAATACTCAGAATTTATAAAGAACTCTTACAACTCAATGGCAGAAAAACAAATAACCTGATTAAAAAATGGGCAAAGGACCTGAACAGACATTTCTCCAAAGAAGACATAAAAATATTCAAAAAGTATGTGAAAAGGTGCCCGAAATCACCAACCATAAGGGAAATACATATTAAAACCACTATGAGATATCACTCTATCACCTAAAAGACAAGAGATAACAAATGTTGGCAAGGGTGTGGAGGAAAGGGATTCCTAGTACACTGTTGGTGGGAATGTGGATTGGTACAGCCATTACAGAAAACAGCATGGAGGTTCCTAAAGAAATTAAAAATATAGTTTACCCTAGAACAAAATGGGGTTTGGAGTGTCAACCCCCCACAAAGTCGAAAATCCACATATAACTTTTGACTCCTCCAAAACTTAACTACCAATAGCCTGCTGTTGACTGGAAGCCTTACTGATAACATAAACAGTTGATTAACACATATTTCGTATGTTACATGTACTATATGCTGTATTCTTACAATAAAGTAGATTAGAGAAAAGAAAATACTATTAAGAAAATCCCAAGAGAAAAAATATTTATTATTCATTAAGGGGAAGTGGATCGTCTTAAAGATCTTCATCCTCATTGTCTTCATGTTGAATAGGCTAAAGAGGAGGAAGAGTTGGGGTTGGTCTTGCTGTCTCAGGGGTGACAAGCAGAAGAAAATCCACATATGTGTAAGTGGACCCACAAATTTCAAACACATGTTGTTCGAGGGTCAACTGTAGAACTATCATATGACCTAGTAATCCAACTCCTCTTTTTTTTTTTTTTAGACAGAGTATCAACTCTGTTCCCAGGGCTAGAGTGCCCTGGCATCAGCCTAGGTCACAGCAACCTCACACTCCTGGGCTCAAGCGATCCTCCTGCCTCAGCCTCCCGAGTAGCTGAGACTACACGCATGTGCCACCATGCCTGGCTAATTTTTTTTTCTATATATTTTTATTTGTCCAATTAATTTTTTTCTATTTTTAGTAGAGATGGGGTCTCGCTCTTGCTCAGGCTGGTCTCAAACTCCTGAGCTCAAATGATCCACCCGCCTCGGCTTCCCAGAGTGCTAGGATTACAGGCATGAGCCACCATGCCCGGCCAGGATTTTTGTTAAATAAGTAGATTTTAGCTGCTCTGAACACAAAAAAGCAATTATGTAAGATTATAAATATGTTAATCTGCTTCACTATAGTAACCATTTTACTATCTACATGTATCCTGTAACATAATGTTGTAAACCTCAAATATACACAATATAATTTATTTTTCAAAAAACAAATAACTGACAAGTTGTTAACATTTATGGAAATGCAAAAAGCCATGAAAACTTCAGACAATCTTAAAAAAGAAAAGAGCTAAAGGACTTACACCACAGATAACAAGACCTACCATAAAGCCATAAGCAAATTTAGTAGGTATAAGTAAACTTAATAAGCACTATTTTAAAAACATTTAAATATAAAACTATAGTTGAAAAATAAAACTAAACCTGAAGACAATTTACTTTGCAAAATTCAAGGAAAATGTTTACCTTAGATTCAGTATCAGGAAAAAGTGAATCCCTTCTTCTAGGTGAACTGACTGATGGTCCATTTTGCTAGCTCTTCCAGGAAAATATAATAAGTATGCTTGGTGCTTAAGTGTAATAAGGAACTAATCACAAATGCTTTAAAACACGTATCTTGGCTTTCTTTACCATGCTTCTTATTTATTAGGCATTATGTAAGTTACTCCAAATTATTTTTTAATATTAATTAAATGACAAAGCGGTGTCTTCAATGCTATAAAAGTACTCTCCCTCCTTATTCGCCACAAGGGGGCAAGAAACAGGTAATTCCAAAGCCAGAGCCAGATCCTAGCTAATTCAAAATTATTTTGACGACTACTGACAAATCCTGATGTTTACCTGATCAAGTCCTTCCCCAGCTCTCCTGAGATTCTGTAGTTGGTAAACTTCTAGGTTCCTTCCATTATCTTGACAGCACAAATCAATTATAACACAGCCCTGGTCCTCAAAGGCATTGATTTGATGAAAAGTAACAAAAGGTTTGCTGTAGTACAACCCTGGAAGAAGCTGCAGGAGAAAACACAAGCAATGAAAAAGAGATTTATTTTATTTTATTTTAGGAACAGAACCACAAAGTTCAAAATAAGAAAATTAAGAGGATTTCCCCTGCCTTGAAGTGGCAGGCGCAGTGTATGTACAAGAAGTAGAATACAGAATGTAGAAGTGAACAGGCTTTAAGCATTGTTTGCTTAAGTCATCTCATCCTATGTTAATCAATGAACTGGGACTATTCGATACAGACCAATCAACTTTACAACTAACTTAAAAATCCTCATGAAATATGGCACAATGTTTTGAAGGATAAATAAATACTAGACTCCAACTGCATGTTTAAGTAGAAAATATATGCTTATGATAAATTAAGTGGCTAATTCTTTGAAAAGTGCACTCATTACTAAAAAATTTTATAATGAAATTCAGGTAGTTAAGATACTATGTCTTTAGAGAGGTAAAAAGTAGACAAATCTAATAGTGCTATTTATCAGGACTATTAAAAGATATCAACCGCCGGGCGTGGTGGCTCATGCCTGTAATCCTAGCACTCTGGGAGGCTGAGGCGGGAGGATCGCTGGAGGTCAGGAGTTCAAGACCAGCCTGAGCAAGAGCGAGACCCCGTCTCTACTAAAAATAGAGAGAAATTAATTGGCTAACTAAAAAAATATATAGAAAAAATTAGCCGGGCATGGTGGCGCATGCCTGTAGTCCCAGCTACTCAGGAGGCTGAGACAGAAGGATTGCTTGAGCCCAGGAGTTTGAGGTTGCTGTGAGCTAGGTTAACGCCACAGCACTCTAGCCCAAGCAACAGAGCGAGACTCTGTCTCAAAAAAAAAAAAAAAAAGATATCAACCAACATGCTTAGACTTTGGTGGGATTATCAGATTCACATATTAAGAAGCCATAAAAGCAACTAATTAAAGTATTATTTAAAAAGTTACAGAATATCTCTGAATGAACAACACCCTCCTTCACAACTACTATGATATGGAAAAATCCATGCTAAGAGGGTTTCCTGGATGCTGTTTTAATTGAATCAGATAATTAAAATGACAAAATCATTTCCTACAATTCTCTAACATGCAAAATCCATTGTAATAATTATGTAGCTAGCTCAACCTATAGAAGAAAGTAATATCCTTGTCATAGGCAAGTAATGCCCAGTAAAGATGAAAAATAAACCATATGAAAATTTTCCCTTTGTGTTCAGCCATTTTCATGATGGATATACTCAAAATACTCTACCTGTCCAGTGTGTTTATCCACAACATGAAACCGTGTATTATACTGGGGTTCCCAGTTTATGCCATCTGAAATGGCCTTTCCCCGAATTTTAGAAGTGACAATTTTCCACATATTCATCCTTAGAGGCTGCTCAATGAAGATTATGTAGTTCTTTGTCATTCCTAAAAGGTTCCAGCAAATAATAAAACGTTATTTGGCAAACTGGAGTTGTCTGGAATGTGACATTTAGAGGACTTGTCTGAATTCCTGGATATATTACTGCTGACCGAACAAATGCCAGCCAGAAATACTTCTTCACTGTTTCCCAGCTCTGCTGTACATATTTCCTGTTCCTACATTAAGAAAAGGGAACTGTGTCTATCATGGGTCAAATGTCTGCAGCTTGCTTTTTATCTTTTTTTCTTTTCTTTTCAAATTGTTTTTTTAGGAACAAAGTAAAGAAGTATAATATTAAAGTGTCCTTTATGAACTATATGTTTATTTCTTAATCCTTTTCCTATTTCTTCTGGGGATAAGGAGCCAGGAGTAGTCTGGCTACAACTGTTTAGAATTCAGAAAATAAATATTCTGAGTAAAAGCTGAATTAAAGTATAAAGAATTTGAATTTCCAAAAAAAATGTAGTCAAGACCTTTTTATGTATGATTATTATTTGTGGGCTTTAAAGTTGCCTAAAATTTTGAATTCTATCAATGAATTTTTTTAATGATTGTTTAAACTAAAGCAACTACAGCATATCTTTTCAAGCAGTTAGCTGGCCAGGGTCAAGAGTATATGACTAAACAGAATAAATTTAACTGGCATCAAAATGCAATCTCGGTCTCATTATCACCATATGCTGACAAACTATTGCCAAAACTAGTCCTTCTGCTACAGAAACACTAAGGCAGGGCTCCCTGCAATCTGCCTTATCTCTGGACCCACCAAAGCTATGGAAGTAAGAAGGCTTCATCCTCTCTGCAGAAGCAATAGAACATATCACCTGGGCTCCATCGATTGTCTCCCCAGGGTCCACCTTTTCTGGAGGAACCCGAATAACATTATAGCAGGAACCTGAAAAATGGAAAATCCTATCTTAACAATTTTACATACATTCTAGAAAAGATAACCCTTGCACCTGAGGACTTGGCAAAAGCAGTTAAGAGATTTATGCAATAGGCATGGCATTCATATTTCATGAAGGGTTATTTCAAACAAAGATTTGGATATAAAAAATATATTACTTTTATAAAAGTCATTAGCTAAGGTTTTGAAACAGCACACCCAAAGTGATCAACCAATGATTCACTGTATTCTAATGTTCTCAAATGGTTACCTCCTCACTCTATACAGAGGAACTCCCTCCCTACCTCATAGGAAGAGTTAAGATAGCAGGCAGGAATATCCTCAAATTCTGTTTGTCTTTTCCTTCTTTCCTGCTATCAACTACAATTTCCATTTGCACCCAGGTCCAGTTCCTTCCCTCCAGTCCTCTGGACCCCTGGGGTCACTCTGGGTCCCACCCCATTCTGTTTCATCAACATGCACTCATGCAATCATTCATCTGACTAGTTCTTACTAGCTCTTCAAGAGTCAACTCAGGTGTCCACTCCTCAAGTAGCTTTCCCTGACGCATTGGTGCCCCTACTCTATGCCCTCATTATATCCTACACAGTCATAGCTCTTGTCTCATTGTACTATAAATTTTAGCTTATTTATCTGCTTTCCAGTAGACTGTCGAGCTCTTCAAGGGCAGGAGTTGTGTCTGATTCATCTTTGCATTCTCAGTACTAAATTAGGACTTGGCATTTAGTAGGTACATTATAAATTGCTACTGATGTGCTAACTATATCAACATATGTCGATATAACTATAGCAACATACGTTTGTTGAACCACTCAATGAATGAACAAATATTTAGGTCATGGTATTATAATTGCCAATGTAGGTTGTAAAGATCTCCAAGCTTCTTTTGGAATAAGATTTCTATATCATTCTGGATTCGTTTGTTCTGCACCTACTGTTTGAGCACCTACTATATTCAGTCATTCAAGTAAGAGGGGGTGGTGGCACAAAGTAGAGTGGTGGCCATGGAAGTTGTGTGAGGTGGTTGGATTCTGGATATGTTTTGAAGGCATTGCCGAAAGAAATTACATTTTGATCAACTGGATGTGGATGTGAAAAAGAAATAATGGATGATTCCAAAGTTCTTGTCCTGAGAAACTGGATGGATGGAATTAGCATCAACTGAGATGGGGAAGACTCATCATAAGAAGAGAAAGTTTAAGGTGAGTACAGTGGTGCACAATTGTAGTCCCAGCTACCCGGGAGAGTCCCTTGAGCCCAAGAGTGCAAGGCCAGGCTGGGCAACAAAGAAAGACTCCCATCTCTAAATCTCTAATTTAAAAAAAAGAGAGAAGGAGAAAGTTTAGTGGAAAAGATCAGGAGTTTGGTTTTGGACAAGTTAATTTTGTAATGCCTATTATACATCCTAGGAAGAACACTAAGTAAACAACTTGATATAAAATACTGGGGAGGCCTAGGTTGGGGGATATAAATATGTTTTTTTGTTTTTATTTTTATTTTTTTATTTTAGAGAAAGGGTCTTACTCTGTCACCCAGGCTGGAGTACAGTGGCACAATCATAGCTCACTACAGTATCAATCTTCTGGGCTCAATCGATCGTTCTGCCTCTGCCTCCCAAGTAGCTAGGAGTACAGGCATGCACCACCACCCAGCTAATTTTTTTATTTTTTGTAGAGACAGGTTCTCACTATGTTGCCAAACTGGTCTCACTCCTGGCCTCAAGTGATCCTCCCACGTTGGCCTCCCAAAGCACTGGGAGTACAAGCATGTGCCACTGTGCCTGGCCCTCAAGATATGTTTTGAGAACCCATTATATCTAAAACATCATGCTTTACACAGTGTGGAAGGGAATCTTAGACAAGCTCTGTAGTTCCAAGAGTACCTGATTTCTGTCTCTCATTAATATAAAGAACATATTTTAAGTAAGTATTAAAAACCATTTAGACTGATTAATGTTCAAAGGTTTTTGGCTAATTTTTTAAAGCCTTTTAAAAATATCTGGAAAGCTAAAACAATTAAAAAGCTTTTTACTTCCTAAAGGTAGGAATTACTAGAAAGCATTTTATTTTATTACAATGAGAATCACTAAATTCCCCCCAAATGTACACTAGATAGTCAAGCTCCGTGCAGCTACATGTACTTTTGAGTTCCAGTTCAAAAACTTCTCACTGAACCAAATAATCAAGTGAGAAAAAAAAAGTAGATTGAATGTTAGCTGGGATTAGGAGAATAGAATTTCCTACCCCAGCAATTGTACTAAGGGGCAATTACTCAATTCACTGAATTTAAACACAAGAATTAATGAACTGTTTGAATTGAAAACCTTGATGGCTTTAGGCAGGGCAAACAAACACCCAGGAAACACCCAGCACAGGAATGTCCACAAAGATCTGCTTGCCCAATACTGAGTTTAACTCTGGGAGACTATCCAGAAGTTTGTATTAATATTAACAGCAGATTGAGGCAAAGTAACAAGCACAGCCTCTCATGATTGGTGGCAGGGTTTCTCAGTGAGATCCAGGGGCCACTTGCACCAAGATCACCCAGGGACCATGTTAAAATGCAGATTCTCGGCTCCTTTCCAGTTCTACTGAACCAGAATCCCTGAAGATGAATGAAGCCCAGTAATATACATTGCTGGCAAGTATTCCAGTTGATTCTTAGACAAACTAAAGGCTGAGAATCACTGACCTGATGACTAAATGTTTCAGAATATAAAATTCAGAATGGTTAAGAAATATTTCTCATATTATGAATGAGTCACAAAGTGATCTACTTGGTTAATAGAGATGGGGTGTTCAGGGCACCCTCTGTCTACATGAGCCAGTAAAAAAACAACCTACAGTATTCATCTTTGTATATACTCACATGTGTAAATATAGAGATATACAGAGAAGCAACTCACAAAGCCAACAACCTACGAAAGGTATACCATTAATCTATACAAAGGCTTCATAGGTTGTAGATGGTAAGTTGATGGATAGCTAAAATAGAGAGATAGTCAGAAATAATCAACATAGTAGTCCTCCCTTATCCATAGGGGATATGTTCCAAGCACCCCAGTGAATGCCTGAAACTGTGGATAGTACCAAACTCTACATATACTTTTTTTTTTAGACACAGGGTCTGGTTCTGTCACTCAAACTAGAGTGCAGTGGTGCAATCATAGCTCGTTGCAGCCTGTAATTCCTGGGCTCAAGTTATCCTCCCGCCTCCGCCTCCTGAATAGCTGGGATTACAGGTGTGTGCCACCAAGCCCAGATCTACATATACTGTTTTTTCCTTTAAAAACATACCTATATTAAAATTTAATTTATAAATTAGACATGATAAGAGATTAACAACAGTAACTAATAATAGAATAATTATAACAATATACTTCAGTAAAAGTTATGTGAATGTGGTCTCTAATATGTTCAGTCTAGATAACTGAAACTGAGGAAAGCAAAACCACAGATAAGGGGGGAGTATTATACATATACTTACACATTCCTTTTCAAACAGAAAGAGACATGTGTATTCAGGTACAGGAACCAGAATTTGAATGCCCTTAGAGAGTGAGTAGATAGGTGAAAAGGCCCCTAACAAGTGGAGGAAGAAATGGTAAATAGGTGGAGATTGGGTATTAAAAAATACCAATACAGTCTTCTGTACTCAGTGACAAATAACTAATGAGATGATCTAACAACATTACTAACAGCAAGCCTTTGGGTGTGACACCAGGCTTGGTGTCAAGTCTGGTCTCAGATACTTGAAAATGTGTCTAAGCTAGCGACCAAAGCCTCCTCAAGGTTCACTGCCTTCATCTATAAAGTGGAAGAAATATTAGTACCTTTTTCAGAGACTTGGTATAAGAATTAAATGAGAAAATATAGGGGGAAATGCTTAACACCAGCATGCAATAGGTACCCAATACATTTCAGTTATCATTATTAGCTATTAGAACTTTCTGGAGCAGATTAGGAGGTGGTTGTAGAAGCATGTGGATGACCAGAAAAGAGGTATGATGTAAATGGTTATGACTGTAACCCCACTATGACCTTAATTCACTTTGTAGTGTATTACTCCCATGACAAAAACAAATTCCTTCCCTGTGTGATAGACAATGTACCTTCCCTATCTCTATTAGCTGCAGCATTCTAAATTTCTTATCCTTACAATGTGGTAATTCTTAAAAATTCGAGTTTGAGAAATATGCACTGAAAATCCCTACTATGCTTATGAGCCAAAGGCACAATGAAACATAAAAATGTGATTTAAGCTGAAAAGTTCAAACAGAAAATCAGCTGCTAAGCATAGGTGCAAATGGACCATAGAATAGATACTTAATGATAAATCATATATTTTAAGTTTAATCATGCCATTTTGGAGATTTCTTTCTGAACCTTTCAAATGATGATTCATATATTTACATTTTAACCATAATGGAACCCTGAGAAGAGGATTAACTCCAGCTACTTCTAGAAAGACCTCCACTGCAACTGTACCTTGTGGCCCATAGGAGTTCCCCAGATTGTATGCTGTTCCATCTGGGTCATAATGAGGATGTGCAGTTGCCCCATTCACAGCAATAAATTTGCTCCAATCTACCTGCAAATTTAAGACCATTAGAGATTTTTAAATGTTACATGG
Source organism: Cheirogaleus medius (assembly GCA_008086735.1). Taxonomy (NCBI): domain Eukaryota; kingdom Metazoa; phylum Chordata; class Mammalia; order Primates; family Cheirogaleidae; genus Cheirogaleus; species Cheirogaleus medius. The sequence goes on along the minus strand of VBSM01001265.1, from coordinate 68,292,436 downwards.
GCAGATCTCTATTTATATGCATAAATAGTAGGGATGTGTCAAATATTTTAAAAATAAGATATGAAAACTACAGTCTAAGCCCTAATTTCTTACCTCTGAAAAATCAAAATTATTATTCCCACTAAAGAGAAAGAAATCAAGACAAAAAAACAAACCAAAAAAAAAAAAAAAAAAAAAAAACCCACCACCAACAAAACAACTCTGAGTAGATTTGCCCAAGATCACAGGAAAGTTCAAAAGAAGCATAAGAATTAAAATTAAAAATATGGTCTGAAATTTTATTTTTAATTAATATGTTATGTGAAGGCAATACAGGTCTAGCCAACCTCCAGTCCAATCCTAGCTATAGCTAAAAAGAACAGGAACTAACCAAAGTGGATCAGTACCATTCTAGTTTTCCTTCACCCTAGCCTTCAGATATTAGGATTAAGGAAGGAGTTTAGGATGATTTTTAAGGAAAACCAACCCCACAGGCCATCCTAATCAGTACAGAGGGTTAAGGTGATCTGAATCAATGAATAATTTTGTTTTTGCGTGATTAAGCCTCCAATTTCTTCTTCAGATATCTACTACTATAAAAAGTACTTTGAATGGTCAGACATTTTAGGATCTATTTTATTCATTTTTTAACCTGTACTTTACCTTTTTTGTTCTTTCCAGAGTTTCAATGTCCACTTTATTGATAAAGTTGGTCTCAGTACTAACGTAGTAATCACCCTTGTACTGCACATAGTTGACATTAGTGTTGTCACTTATGGCTGAAACCAAACCCCAGAGTTATTTAAGCACATGGCTTACTGTAGCAGACACTAAGCACACACTCAAAGGGAGAAAGCAGTTTCAACAACCTCTTACACAAACAAATCTACTTTCGAGATTTATATTTAGACATAAAGATAATATATTTAGATATAATATGGATTGTCATATATCATAATAGCTTAAATACTCATCACTGTCACCTGCAGCTTACCAGGCAGCTCAAACTTTGTCATGAAACGTTCAAAAACACTCCTGCATGGATCCGGGAGGGCTAGTGTGCCAAATTCTGAGATCACAATTCGATTTTGAACACTGTTGGCCTTATACGAATCACTCTGCAGAAACTTGCTCCTGTATGTCACTTTGCCCTTTGTCATCCTGAACTGGTGAAGCAAAGCCATTCCATCAAACCAATGACTGTACCTTCGAACAGGAGAAAAAAGTAGAAAAACAAATATTAGTAAGAAAACATGGGGTCAAAATGAGAGAAGGAGTGATATACCTTCATTTCAAATATAAAGATAAGGAAATGAGATGGGATCCCAGCACAACCTGATTAGTCAGAGGACTTGAAATTAAAGGAGAACAGCATTTTAGGTATATCCTGAGGTACAAAAGGAAAGAGCAACTTACTTTCTCCTGAACCTTACCCCTGTCAAAAAGCTCATATTTTAGAGGGCTAAAGAAAACCCCTGTGGTGGTGCATCATAAGATAATTCTGATCTTTACCTTATGGCTAAGAGAAGAGCATGAGAGGATATGGAATGCCTAGCATTTATTAACACCAAATTAGAATGAGTTCCTAAGCTTTTAAAAATAGTTATCTTCATATCTTATATGTATTAAATTTTCCATTTACTTTAAAATTTTTCAAATTTATCATGATTATGCTAAAGTAGACAAATAAGATGAATGTCCTTCTTAAATAATCATTTTTGTCCATATGACTACATTAGAAATGATCAACTTAAATGATAGAAAGTCAAAAAACTGTAAGGAAAAGTGGCTTTGTTTTTAAAAAGGGTTTATCATATGGCCTTTTCTTTCATATGCTTGATAGACTGAACGCTTAATGTCCTCAGCATGTATAAGCAAAGCTAACATCATTGTCTTAAGAGGCAATGGTCCTGAAAGTAGAAGCTAGAAGAGATAATTGTATGCCCATGTTCATAGCAGCATTATTCACAATAGCCAAAAAGTGGAGGCAACTCATGTCCATCAATAGTTGAATGGATAAACAAAATATTTATCCATTTCTGTTCCAAAATGTTTAGATTGTAAGGATTCAGAGCATGCCACCCCAAAATATGCCACTTTGACATACTGATTATTTTGAGTTAAAGGCACTTGAAAAACAACAGATACAAAAAGGACACTCTGGCCTTCTTTTTCCTTCCTGAAAGCAGGAGATAAAACTCCCATGAGAAAGGTGCCCTCCCTGTACCAGAAGGAAGAAAGACATTCTTATCACCAGAGATAAAAAGTCATGGCCAAGAGAAATCTGTACAAACCTTGTTAAACTAAACTTTAGCTTCATGGTCACTTTCCACAATTAACTGCCCCAGCCCAAAGCCCTTCATCTTGTCACATTTTCATAATTACTGCTCTTTGTTCAACCTAGTGTATAAACTTTCAGCCCTAATTTATTCTTTGGGTCTTCATTTTTCTTGTGAGGGCTCCCAGGAACATATGAAAATTACTAAATAAAACTTGTATGCTTTTTCTCCTATTAATCTGTAATATATCCATTTAATTCTTGGGCTAAGCCAGAGACCCTAAGAGGGCAGAGGGAAAATTTTGCCTTCCCTAACACTGGAATACTATTTATCCTTTAAAAGGAAGGAAATCCTGTCACATGTTACAACATGGATGAACCACTGAGGACATTATATTAATATTAAATGAAATAAGCCAGTCATAAAAAAATAGTGTATAATTCCATTTATATGAGATATTTAAAGTAGTCAAATTCATAAAAACAGAAAGTAGAGTGGTGGTTAACAGGGGCTGAGGGAAGGAAAAATGAGGAGTTGCTATTTGATGGGTATAGAGTTTCAGTTTTACAAGATGAAAAAGTTCTGAATCTCTGTTTCACAACAATGTAAATACACTTAGTAGTATACTGAACTATACACTTAAAATGGTTAAGATGATAAATTTTATAGTATGTGTATTTTACCATAATTTCTTAAATTGCAGGAAAGAAGAAAGAAAAAGTCCCTCTTTACCCCAATTAGATGCCACCATTATCATACACTAAATTTCCATAAGTTCTTGGGTCCCTTTCTATTCTATATAATTCATCTATTTGTCTATCCATAAACTAATATCACAATGTTTTAATTGCAGAGGCCTTGTTATATATTTTAATATCTGATAGAGTTAGTCACTTCCTCTTAAAACATTTTTTTTTTACTGTTTTCTTGACTATTCTTGCATAGTGATTTCTCCATTTGAACTTTAGTATCAATTTGTCTAACTTCCTTAAATAGCTTGCTGGAATTTTTATTAAGATTGCATTAGATTTACAAACTAGGGAGAATTAACATCTCTATGATATTGAGTCATTCTAGTCAAGAATAGGGGATGGTCTTTCCATTTATTCAAGTGAGTCTTTCAGAAGTGTTTTAAAATTTGTACATTTCTTAAAGCTTATTGCTAAGTATTTAATCTTTGTCACAATTGTAAATGAAGTTTTCTCTACCAATATGTTCTCCACCTGGTTATTGTTTGCATATATGAAGGCTATGATTTCAGTATGTTAATTTTACATCCTGTTATCTACCTTTTACTGTTAGATTTAGTTTTATCTTTGATTCTCTATAGTTTTCCAGGTTTACTATTATATCATCTGCAAAAAGATGATTTTACTTTACTAATCCTTGTACCTCTAATCAATTTCTTTAGTCTAACTGCATTGCTTACATCTGGTACGATGTAGTAGTAGAGAAACTGACCCTTCTTTCTTGTTCCTAGACTTAGAGAAACTACTTGTAGTATTTCCCAATTTAGTATTACTAGTTTTAGTACAAAGGTATAGAGATAGAGACTTATAAGATATTTATGATATATATGATACACATATACTAAATGTGTATATATATATAAATTCATGTCTAGAAAGTATCCATCAAGTTCTATATTCTTGAGCATTTTTATGAGGAATGCATGATGAATTTTGGCCAAAGTTTTTTCAGCATTCATGGAGATCATTCTATGATTATTTTTCCTGAAACCTATTAATATTGTATATGATATACCATAGTATTTCCTAATAATAAACTTAATTTGCATTCTTGAAATTAATCCCATCTGATCCTACTGAATTTTATTCATATTTTTAATGTGGTGTCAGGTTCTGTTAATAAAATATTTATTAGTGCTATATTAATATTATATATTTTGAAATTTTATGTATATTCATAAATAATACTAGTCTGTAGTTTTCTTTTTTGCACAGTATTTATCATACTAGATATCAATATGATACTTTCCTCATAAAAACAATTAGGAAGTTTCCCTTTATTTTCAATGATTTATAAAGCTTTGGGACTATCTTAAGTTTCAAAGTTTGGTAGAATTCTTCTGTGGGATAATCTTGGGCCTTGTGCTTTTTATGAGGAATGTTTTCTTAATAAGTTTCTCTATTTCTTCTACAAAAATTGGTTTTCCTAAATTTTCTATCTCTATCAATTTTTGGTAATCTGTTTTTCCCTAGAAAATTATCCATTTTATCAAGGTTTTCAAATGTATTTGCATAGAGGTCTGCAAAGTCTCTTGTGATTTTTTTTTCTTTTTCAATGGTTTATTCTCCATTGTCATTTCTTATTTTGTATATTTCTGCTTTCTCCCTTTTTATTCTTGATCATGTTAGCTAACGGTTTGTCTATTTTAGTAATTACTTTTTAAAAAACTTAAAATAGTTTCAAGAATTTTTGCCATTTTGATCTAAAATCCCTTTAATAAAACGTAAAATTCTATAGAACATAATTCTATTACCAATACACAATACTCTAGGAGTAAAACAATACATTTGGCTTCCTCATTCAAGATGTTTTTATTTTATTTATTTATTTATTTATTTATTTATTTATTTATTTATTGAGACAGAGTCTCACTCTGTTGCCCAGGCTAGAGTTCCATGGCCTCAGCCTAGTTCACAGCAACCTCAAACTCCTGGGCTTAGGCAATCCTTCTGCCTCAGCCTCCCTAGTAGCTGGGACTACAGTCATGTGCCACCATGCCCAGCTAATTTTTTCTATATATATTTTTGTTGGCCAATTAATTTCTTTCTATTTATAGTAGAGACGGGGTCTCGCTCTTGCTCAGGCTGGTTTTGAGCTCCTGACTTCGAGCGAGCGATCCACCCGCCTAGGCCTCCCAGAGTGCTAGGATTGCAGGTGTGAGCCATCACGCCTGGCCTATTTATTTTATGTTACCACCTCACACTGTTGACTCACACTGAGCTGTTAACCAAAACCACTAAGTAATTTTTAACACATTCTGCTGTTAAACCACATCCTTTCCACTTTTGTGCTTATAAAAGCGGTTTTCTGGATCCACGTTTGCCTTTAATAAATTTCATCTTATTAAAGTCCATCTCACAAGATCCTGCATTCCAAGCATTCATTTATTCAAATCAATGTTTCTTGAGTCCCTACTATCTGCCAGGCATAGTGCCAAGGCCAGCACTTACAG
>VBSM01001265.1:68264311-68277349 GCA_008086735.1 Cheirogaleus medius | reverse complement strand
AACATTTACAGTAGAATAAGTGTCAATGATTTTCAATTTAGAAAACTCTGAATAGTCAAAATTCTTCCTATTGCAGATCCAAGAGAATCCTAACCCCTGAATCTTGTCTTTATATGTTGTATAAAATATGCAAACATAACAGCTGTTTCCCTGATAACTAAGCAAACCTGACTCAGTCTTCTTCAACTTCTGGCTGCCTGTATCTGCTTCACACAGAGTAGAAAGCTTCAGAAGCTCCCAGTAATCTTCAGAAAAGAGGCACAGAATTCTAAGTGCAGACTGGTAGGAAGAGGAGAACAAGGAAGAGGAAGGGGTGAATCTCCTACCTGGGAGACGGTGCACTATCACCAAAAAGAAACCCACTGCAATGGTAGAAAGATTGCTGAGAGAATGGAGAAAGATTCGAAAAAACATTTTTGCACTGAGCAGTTCCCAAGATTTCCAAATCTTCAAACTCAGTGGCAGATTTAAGTACCACTAAACAGTGAACACTCACAGAACTTCCTGGACTGTCCCTGGCTCACTGACATAATGGGGCAGAGAAGGGGGTAAGGGGTGGGGCTTAGAAACACTTGTAATCTCTCTTGGTCTCATTGCCAATGACAAGTATCCCAACAACCTACCTATAAGAAGCTGTTTCAAATCTTAATATTAGACCACCAATAGTGGTCTCCTTTCCTAAACTTTGCTTTTGCGAATCTGTCCTCACACTGGTTAAGTCAGCTGATCTTGATCCATGGGATCATTTTCATATGCCACTCCTCTCCTCTAAAAGACTTGGATACAGAACAAAGTCCAAATTTAGACTGTCAATAAAGGACTCTAAAATCTGGCAACAACTTATCTGTCTTTCTTTCTCTCTGCCTTTAAATCATTTCACCCTTTTTTTTTAATATTCATGAGAACTTCTAGATCTTTTTTTTTCTATTCATTAATTTTACAAAACATTTTCTGACGATCTAGTGTAAGATCCTGTGAAAGTATGCCCTTAAAAATGTACAATTACATATGATTTTATTAATTTAACAAACATTTTTGAGCGTCAATGTATCAAACACTGTGCTACAAAGTAAGAATGCCAAAGGCCTTCTAGTAACTCCCACAGCATTGTCACAGAAATGCTTTTAATAGTAACATATCATGTCTTCCCAACAAAGTTGTAAGTGTATTTCAAGAAAGGAATGGTTAAAATTGTCAGGAGGTAGTGTCTTAAACTATTCTATATTTTACACAGTGCCTAGCAGATGAGCGTACAAGGATGGTTCAGTATATTAATATATTTTGATTAGTAAGCAATAAAAAATAATTTATAAACTTTTTAAATTTATTGAAATGATAGAGTAATATTAGAAGTGTAAATTAAAGAGCAATGGTATTCCTGCAGTAACATATCTCCTATTGAAAGATTATTCTTGTTTATGTGGATGGTATCAAAGCTATCAAAATTTGATTTTAAAAAAGCCTTAATTATTAGGCTTTCAGGAACTTTTATACTAAAAGGTAGCTGTTCTGAACAGTAAACACATTGTGACTTAAAATTAGTTTCCAAGTCTTAATCATACCAAATGAAATGATCAAATCATTTTTCTGAATCTGCAAAGGGAAGAACCAGATGCTAACCAATGATGATACCATTAGAATACAGCAACTATATTATGAAATCCAGTCTGAAGCAATCTGTTGGCCTTATTTTTCATATTAATGATATATGCTTAGAAAAAATAACTCAAGAATATTGTTAATGATGGTAGTTCAGCAGAGTCATCCTTGTGTTCCAAACATAAAGAGCTCTGCAAGGTAAGAAAATGACTCAAAATCCAGGTGACATGTCTTATTAATTCAAATATAGTCTTCTGGTTGCATTTAGTTTTTTAAATTTCATTTCTAAGTTTGTTGACCTCCAACCTATTCTGTACCATCAGTGTATACCTCTACCAACCCAATAAATGTTTTCCACTTAATAACCAGGTTTATTTAGTAAATATTTTATTCCACTTCTGCCATCCTTTCTTGTACGGGTATTCATGTTATGTGGTGTTTATTCCTTCAAATAGTAATTTGATGAAAAGAGATTTTATTTTAGAGTTTAGAAGGCAGCAAGGCAAATGCATCTGTCTTAGGAATACCAATTCTCTATGGTACTGTTTACAAATATATCCAAATTTCTGATTGCTTATATTGGAAAATATATATATATAATAGACTGAATTATCTATGATTAAAAAATGAGTACTGTGATTTTTAAAAATCTAATTAGTTATCCCATATAGTTATATAGCTATCTATATATATATAGATAGCTCTCAATAACATCATAGCAGTACTTTATATCAAAGGAGAATTTTTTTAGCTAGATGAATAGTACAGATCTTCTATTCCAAATTCAATTTCTAAATTATAAGAGGATGGAAGTGACCTATCAAAGTTGTGTTATTGTTTAAGGCAATCTCTTTACTTCTGGATCACTAATCTTTATCCCATACCATACTGCTGGTAAGGCTTCTGAATATAATTCATTAACTGCATACATTGATGTGGCTGATGTGCAAAAAGCTAACGCATACAAGGTTCTGGTTAGTAATTTTGGGTTTTTATTTTATTACTTTTACCACAAGAAAATAATTTTAAGCCAAGAGTTTTTATTAGCCATATATAATAATAGTGAAAATAATCAAATGGTAATATTAAAAAATAACAGTACACAGTTCTATTTTATTATATATTAAGAAACTAAACAAATTACCTTTAAGGTTTTAATGTTCTTTTATAAAAATACTGACCATGAAAAACATTTTTAAATTATCTGCTATTTAAACAAAATATTCTAAAGAAAAAGTACAATATTGTTAAACATTATAAGGAAAAAAAACCAAAAGAATCCCCATACAATTTAAATAATTTATACTTCCATAAAATGCGACACATATTTGACCCTCAAAAGAAAAGTGACATAGTTCATATTAATGTCCAGCTTAAAGTCCCTTTTAAATCTAGAAAAGAAATTCAAGTTTCCCCTTCTCTGTTTAAGATATACATTTTCTTTAACTAGAGAGCTTTCAAAGCATGCCATTCTTTCATTACAACAATAATAAGTTTAAATTCTCAACTTATTTTAAATACACATTTTATCTGTGCAGTGTGTTTGCAATCACTGTAAACCTCTGTCTCAGGAGCTCTCTTTTTTGTATGAGAAAGTTTTCAATAGTGTTGGCTTCTTTGAAGAGTACATCTATCTCGTCAACATAAGATGCATCTACTGCTGCTCTCTCACTAATGGGGAAAAAAGTTTTATGTTAAACTAAATAGTTATAAAGTCTAAACACACAAATCATGGTGACATTCTTTATTATACCTTATTTGTTAACTATTTCATTTAAATGGCTTTCTGTACCACAGAGCTTCATTAATTTACTAATACTCTTCAGGAAAAAGTTAAATTATTCCCACAGATATTTTTGACTACTCAAAAAGTCCCCTGACAGCATAAAGCATATCTTATACATAATTATATACATTATTTTTTACAGCCACACAAATCATTATTCAAGTATGATTATCTAGCAGTTAAAAACCACCTTATAAAATATAATACTCTCAGGCTAATAAAATATTTAAATTAGGCCTTCAAATATATATAGATAAAATACAAATACAGTCATCACTAGGTATCCATTAGGAATTGGTTCCAGGACCCCCTATGGATACCAAAATCCATGGATGCTCAAGTCCCTTACATAAAATGACATAGTATTTGCACATAACCTGTGCATATCCTCCCATATACTTTAAATCATCTCTACATTGTTTAAAATACCTGATACATAAATGCTATGTAAATAGTTGTTATACTGTATTGTTCAGGGAATAATGACAAGGAAAAATGTCTGCACATGTTCAGTACACACACAAACATACACTTTTTTTTTCCCAAAATATTTTCAATCCATGGCTGGTTGAATCCACAGATGTGGGACCCACAGACACAGAGAGCTGACTGTATATGAAATAAATATTTATCTTTAATATCACTCCATTATTATTAATTTCACCAAATGATGTCTTTCTGAAAGAGGTATTCACATAAAATTTAAAGCATGTCATCTTATTAGAGACCAAGATGTATCTGGTCTAGTATTAACTCTGGCAACAGCAAAACGAAGGACATTTAGTGGAAAAGTTGAGGTTATACCCTAAAAATAACCAACTAATCTATTGTAAAGAAATGAGGTAGAATAAGAAATTCCGAAGTTTTAATTACTGGATAGGTTTTGCAGTCACAGAATTAAACTCCCCATTACAGACTTTCCAGAAGAAAACTGCTAACATAAAGACCCAAGAGAATATACTATAAGTACTTGCCTTAATATCTTTGCATATGTAGACAACATTAGATTAATTTCTTTGCTCATATCTGTTCAAGAAAAATCATTAAGTTATGAAATATAACAAACCTTCTGCATTATAAAATTGATGTATAAAAATATAAGCATTTTATACATCACCATTCAAATCTTTCTCCAGGGATTCATCTTTATCAAATAGACCAGAACTTTCAGAGAAAGATGAATCTGATTTTCCAACAGACGACAGCTGTGGACTATCTGCCACTTGAGGCTAATGAACCAAGTAAAGAAAATAAGCATGGTCAATAAGATCTTTAGGACATATATATATGTGTATACATTCTGCTTATTAAGAAAAAGCAAATAAAACATTTTTCAAAAAAAGCAAACATGCTATAAATCATATGGCCAAATCAGTCATTTGAAATTTTATTATCAAGAAAACTTATAGGCCCAAAAAGCACCTTATTCAACAAACTAAATTTTATTTTGGTTTTAAATTTGACTTTGGATATGGCTTTAATCCCCTGATAAAAAAGTGTCCTATATCAGTAGATGTTTTCACAGCAATGTAGCAAAACTAATTTAGACAATAGCCAAATGCTTGCAAAATTTTGCAAAATAATATAATCCTCAGGGAGCAAATCATGTCCCAAATGCAACAGATCAATTGGTGGAGGCAGTAGTAAAGGAAAAGACGCAGTGCTCTTCTTTAAAAAGATCAGTAACTATAGTACTTAGGTATCTTACTCATCATAGCAAAATAATTATGTAAAGTCCTATGTATCACAAAGGCATGGACTCATTTCTGTTTCTAGATCACAAGCTACCAAAAAGAAATTCCTAAGTCTCTTGAAGGCTTATACTTAGTGAAAAAGCTGTTGGAGTCAATATAGTTCCTGCTATACTGTAAGACAATCCTAATGAAAACATTAAATTCCATTTATCAATAGAGCTTTCTTAAATGGAAGAAATTTGAGAAGTATGCAAAATAGAATAAAAGATTAAGGCTCCAGAAGCATATAGCTTACCTCCAATTCTCTTGGTCTCTTGCAATTTCTAGTATCAGATTTTACAAGGTGACTCGTCAACATATTCTGGAGGCACGAGCTGTAAAATTTAGAGCAATGCCAAATTTTGGAACAAATTTCCATGTTGCAGTTCTCTTGAATCTTTCTCTTTTTTCCACCTCTGCTGCTGTTAATTTAGGCTCTCATTATCTGTCACTTACCTAAACTCAATTTCTCCCTTCTCTAACACATCCTACCAATTGTTGTTTGGGTAATTTTTCAAAACTTTTGATTACTGTACTCCCGTAACTCAAAACCCTTCCATTGGCTATTCACTGCTCCAGACTAAGTTCAGATTCCGTGGCATAGTTTGCAAGGTCCTACCTGACCTGGAGCCAACCAACCATTTTCAACTACACCTCTCTATGCACTTAGCCAAACTAGTCTCATAGGCACCTCTGCCTTGTTTCAGGACTGGCTCAGTTAAGATTCTTCTATCTTCACAAAAACTTAATACTGAAATACATTGTACAGTTCATCAACTCAGTCTCATTTTTTACAAGTGAGACAACAGGGACAGAGATGGTTAACCTAGTTCAAACAAGTAAGCCTAGGCTAGACCAGAACCAAGATCTCACTCTTCTAGTCGGCGATTGTTTCCACTGTCTTACCTTACCTTATACAGCATCAAATTTTACTTTTAAATTACTTTTCCATAAATTCTGAAGGTATTTTCCTTAGGAGTCTAAATGTTGACACCTAGAATGGTCTGTACATCTTAGAGATGAGGATCCCTGTCCATATTCAAATTATCTATTTTTTTTCCTTTTTTTTTCTTTGAGAAACTATGCTGACACAGAATTGCAATGAATTGGTTAGTCGTATATAACATGCATATATATAAAACAGAGAAAACAACAAGTTATAGAGAAAGATGTTTGTTCAGTTAATTCCATATTGTACATCTACATTCCTGCCAGTACCTTTAAAATATGTGAGTTTAAGTGCTATAATAGTAATGTGTAGAAAATACCACACATGCACAGCAGTGCTAACTTTGCCTTAGGAGGTGGAAAATGTTTCAGAGAAGCCAACATGCACGTTTTTCTCTTCTCCCTTCCCCTTTTACTCTTCCCTTTCCCTTTCACACCTCTTTTCTCCTTCCCCAAAGTAACGGAATGTGCCCATAGGTCAAATGAAAACTCATAATTATGTACTTCTGCTTCTGTAAAAATAAGTAAGTTTTCCTGTCATAACTTAGGGCCTCAGCCAAATCCAGGCCTGGTCGACAGGCTGGTCCTCATCGTGTGACAAACACCATTCACAGCCACTGACGCCGGCTATGCACTCTTCGGCGCTGGTGACTTGGTTCTTACTTAGCACTCCCCACTCTGCCTTCAGCTGCCATTCGGGCTCCTCAGGCCACTTCACCTACCTTTTTTCTCCCTTCCCGCCCCCCTTTTCCTCCCTGCTTGTGCTTCCACCCCACTAGAGACCCTGAGAGGAAGCTTCCATCCTCGCTCACTTCATTGTTTCACGTTCAGTCACATTCTCACAGGCGCTCATCCCTCCGGCCCCACCCCAAGACCAGTCTACTTCGCGGCGTCGGGACCTTCCTCCTCAGCGAAAGCGCGGGAATAAGTACGGCAAGCGCTCGAGTACGCAGACTCCGCGGGCGGAGCGACGTGCGCAGCGCTCCCGCCAGTCAGCGCGCCAGTCACGTGATAGGACCCCCCCAACCCCCGCGAGGGCCCCCGCCCCGAGCCTAGCTCTGTGGGAAGGTGGCTTTCGTCTGGTTGCCTCAGGTTGTTTCCCCTCAACTTGGAATATTCGCGAAACAAAAATCTCTCCCCGCCTCCCAGTGTGTCTTTGGGAAGAAGGAAAAAATCTGAAGCTGGTCTTCCGAGAAAGAAATAAGAAGAGTTGCCAAAGAGAGGCAGGGTGTGTCCGAGCGACGTGGAATCTCAGCAAAGGAACACAAAATAGTACATCCACCTCCTATTTTCAAGTAAAATTTACAGTCTTCCTGATGGTTTGTTTCCAGGAGGGTTTAAACCTGTGTTCCGCTGGCCCACAAGCAAGGCTTCAAGATCCAGAGCCTCAGTTTCTGCCCCTCTTTCTCTTTGGTGCAACCAAACTTTCAGAATCACACATTTTTAGAAAATTCCTTTCTGGATCTGTCAGTAAGTTAGTCGACTTAAATTGGCAGCAGCTTTCAAAAAACATTTTGTAACACTCATGATTTACATACTTGTAGTGTATACTCATTGGGTGCTTTGATGTGCAATTCAAAGGTAGACATTCTAGACTTATGCCTAGTTGATGTGGAAGAAAAAAGAGCAAATCACCTTATAAGACAAAGATCAGTAACACCCCTCCATAATCTCCGGGTACAAAATCTTACACCTTAATGAACTATATTTAACACTTATATACATTATTTTTTTTCCTTTTGCTTGTTTAAATGTTAGCTGTCATCAGGACTTGGAACTCTTGTGTATAAATCTATATGTTTGCTGTTTGTGTAAAACAAAAAACAGTTGTTTTAGTAGCTTCCCAGAAAATAGGCACTCAGTTTGTTTAACTTGATTTGCTAATATTGTAAACTAAAAGCCAGGTACTAAATACAAGACTAGATGATTATGGTGAAGTTTTTAAAGGGTCCCAGTCTTTAAAGGGTCCCAAACACTGAAGGCTGATGGAAATCTATATTGAATTTTTACCATCTGTGATAAAATGAAGAAAAAAGTAATATATTTTTCATCAAGTCAAATGTATTCACTTTAAAGGACTGTCCTTTATTCTGATACCATGACCTTCCTATTTTTTTTTTTAGTTAAGCTTCATGAAATAAAAATGTAAAGATTTTTAATAATTTTAATGTCCTTACTTGGTAAAATGTAAAGTTGTCCACTCAGTGTTTATCTTTTCCTCTTTCTCATTATGGCTGTTGTTAATGGTCCATTAAATCCAAAAATCTGCGAAATACTTATCTAATTCCTGTCCCAGGATTCACATTGTATGATATCTAAACAGGTGGTTATCCATCCAGTTCTTAAAATATTTCCAAGAAAAATGATTCCACTTTCCATGCTTTCATCAGATTAAGAGAACACATGGACATTTTATTTTACTTTTTAAATCTTTTCTCCATTGTATAAGATAAGTGAGTAAGAATAAGTGAGAGAACATGGAGAATTGTAGTAATCTAGAGCTTTAAAATATTCAAAGGGCTGTCATCATGATCTCATTTAACCTTCAAAAACAACTCTAGGAAGTACACAGGACATGGAAACAGTTGGGTTGCTCCATATCAAAGAAAAAATCATTAGTCCCCAAACTTAAAAATGTGTAATTTGTGCATTCTACATCTTTACTGGAGAAAACTCATTGGCAATAGACCATTTAAAATTAGAACCTTGGCCAGGTGTGTGGTGGCTCATACCTGTAATCCCAGCACTTTGTGAGGCCATGATGGGAGGATTACTTGAGGCCAGGAGCTCAAGACCAGCCTGGGAAACATAGCAAGACTCCCATCTCTACAAAAATTTTAAAAATTAAAATAAAATAAAATTGAAACTTGTTTAGTGCTCTGCTTCTAATCACTGTTTGACCCCACTTCATGTTTATTGGCCCACTTGGACACTACAGTTGAAGGATGAAAACTGGCTATTTCAAATTCATTAATATATGTGTTCTTATCATATACTTTTTAAATGTTCTATTCTTTTTCTTTTCATCGTTACCATACCAAGCACCTGTAACCATCATGCCACAGACTTCCTTTGTCACTGCCACGGGCATGATGTTTTTATGACTTTATGGAATGAAAACCCTATCTTATTTAAAAAGCAAGCAAGCAAACAAAGCTAGCTGTTTGTGTAAGCATTTTGTTTCCTAACTCTGGAACTCCTCTGTTTTCATACCATTTCTGTACTGGCAAAAAAACAAAAACAAAATGCCACCTTGCTAATTCCCTTGCTAGCAAAGTTATACAATTTAACGTATGTTCAAGAAAAAATTGCCTAGGAAATTTTGTTTCTGTTAATTATTTTCAAGGCCCTGCTCTTTTGAAGTTATGTTTTAAAAGACTATTTTTAACAAGGCGACATATCCTTAAATCATATTTCGAATATATTAAGTCAGAACTATGCCACCATTCTAGAAATAGAAAGTTTTAGCACTGGAAACTTTAAATAAATATTTGCTCTTGTATCAGATTTTTAGCATCCCTCCCCTCAAGTTTACTTTCTGTTGCATAAAATAAGAAAATTATTAAATAAAATTCTACTGATGGTATGCATATGGGTTGCATCTGATACAGCAGAGAAAGTAGAAGTTTTATGAAAATGGACTCCTCCCGTTCCACCGAAAAGTAAATCTTTGCTTCAAGAACACGAAGGCCAGGGAAAAAAGAAAAAAGTAAATCTTAATGCCCTCTATCAACTATCCTTTGATACCACTTTGAGCTTGGGAAGGAGGGGAAGTCCTGAAGGAGATCACAAAGTAAAAGAAAATATTTTGCAAAATGTCCTTTTTTTAAAAAATTACATTTTAGAAACACTTTAGTTGTTATGAAAACATTGAAGAAATTACTCCAGTAGCACTAATTATTGAGCATTGTAAAATAAGAAAAAGTTTTGTGCTGAGGTGTGACCAGAAAGTCTGAAAATGGAGAGACTGATTGAGAAAAGAAGATGCTTCTAGTGGACTAAGCAGGTGCTTTCTTAAAGAGCTTGGATGCACTTCAGAAAGAGCTACAGGTTTTGGAAGGACCAGAACCCCAACTTTTACAGAAGAAAAGATTTCATTAAAATAATGATTTTTACATAAAAAAAATACTCATATTCTCTTCCACTTTATTTCCAGTTCTATTGCCCTAGGAAAGAGCCCACGTTTGAAGGCGGGTCCAGGGCGTGCCAGCAGCAGTCTCCTCCCCTCCACCTTCTTCCTCGTTCCCTCTCGAGCACTCAGCTCTCTCACCTCCTACCCTGAGGACTACTGGATGCCCACGAGCAGCAAAGAGTGTTTTTCTGATTGATTTCCTTTGAGCTCCTGGCTGCTTAGTCTGGCTGCTGAGGGGGCTAACACCGGCTACAGTCTACACAGCTTCCAGAGGAAAGGGACGCCAAACCTTCCAGATCACTTCTTCTTGCAGGAAACTATTTGGCACAGGTAAGAAATATCATTCCTCCTCATTTGGAAACCCGGGCATGGCAATTTTGAGGTAAATCAGCTAGAAAAGTGACTGAGAAGAAGTCCTCTGACATTATTATGATGGACAGTCAGTAACAACATAAGGAACATAAGCAAAGTCAGAGTAGAAACTTTTTCTTTCTTTTATCAAATATGAGAGTATCACTTTAGAGCAGAGGTTCTCAAGCTTTTTGGTCTCATGATCCCATTATGTTCTTAAAAATTATTGAGGACTCTGAAGAGTTTTTGTTTCTCTAGCTTACTGTGTTGCTGAAATTTACTGTATTAGAAATTATAACTGAAAAAATTTTTAAACAGTTACCTAGCAATTTATTTTAAAATAACAACAAGCACATCACATGTTAGCAAAAATAACCCCTTTTTTCTTTTTCTTAGACCTCAGAACAATGGTTCTACATAAATAACACTTTTAATTACAGATAACCATGTATTTCAGAAAAAAATCTAGTGTAAAGAATGATATTGTTTTTCATTTTTGCTAGTCTTTTAAAATATCTGGCTTACCAGAAGACAAATGAGTTGGATTCTCATCTGCTTTGCATTTAGTCTATAGCAATATCATACATTATGTAGCTTCTGGCAAACTCTGTTGTACACTCATGAAAGAATGAGAGTGAAAAAGACAAAGTACATCTTAGAAGTAGTAAAAAATGGCTTTCACTTTGGTAACCCCCTGAGAATCACTGCTTTAGACTGATGACAAATAAGCTTCTCTTTAAAGGAGATCTCAACTCTGAGTCATTCATATTAATAATCTTATAGAATCTGCAACAATTCCCCGAGGCTGGGCTACAATTGAATGTTATGACATTCCCCACAAGAATTTTATTTCACAATAAGGAAAGAGAGACATAAACATCTCTCTTTTGAAGTTGAATGACAAAAACTAGGACACCCTTAAATTTCTCTTTTTTAGCCTTTATTCAGCTATTTTAAGTTTCTGTTTCATCTTCCTTCAAAATATCTTTTATATCTGCAATGTTTTCCTATTGCCTGTGAGATTAAATTTACTCTTCTACATGATTTCCACAGCCCTCTATAATCTAACCCCACCTTACCGTGTGTTCACTGCAAGACAGCAGGACTGTTCCACTACGGTCCAAAGGTGGCTCCATTCAGTCCACTCCCACCACAACATGCTTTTATCACATACATGCTCTTCCATGCCCTTCTCCATCTACCAGTACTTAACCATGCCCTTCTCCATCTATTCAAATTTTAAGCATTATTTGAAATTAAATTCAATTCTCCTTTTCTTTTTTTTTCTTTTCTTTTTTTTTTAGACAGAGTCTCACTCTGTTGCTGGGCTAGAGTGCTGTGGCATCAGCCTAGCTGACAGCAACCTCAAACTCCTGGGCTCAAGGGATCCTCCTGCCTCAGCCTCCTGAGTAGCTGGGACTACAGGCACACGCCCTGTGCCCGGCTAATTTTTTCTACTTTTTAGTTGTTTGGCTAATTTCTTTCTATTTATAGTAGAGACGGCGTCTCGCTCTTGCTCAGGCTGATCTCGAACTCCTGAGCTCAAGCAATCCTCTTGCCTCAGCCTCCCAGAGTGCTAGGATTACAGGCGTGAGCCACCACACCCAGCCTTCAATTCTCCTTTTCAAACAAGACCATTCTAACTACATTTTGGCTTTTTGCATTGAGTGTATATTTAGTAGTTGATTACTTATACCTTTTATAATTAACTATCTAATTTTTAAAATTTTTCTCTACCCTCACCTTTTCCACACCCCCCAACATACACACATTCATAATAAGATAGACAAAATTTTCAAGGACAAAATGATTTGTATAACTGAAAAGTTAGGTTTTTATTTTGTTGCTGTCAAGATGACTACCTACCTGATCTTAGGAAATTAATTATGTCACATGCTCCCTCATTTCATCCAATACCTGTTCCACAGAATTGGAATTCCACAGTAATGATAAACATAATTATAGTTGTTTTTCAAGTTCAAGGCATTTTTACTTTTAATCTAATAGTATGTTTTTAAATTCTTAGTGGTTTAATGATGCTGGTTGTATAATAAATATTCAGTAAATATGCGTTGCTTTAGAATTATGAAGAAGTGGTTACTAGGGCATTTTCTACATATAAATGGTTCTCTACTTGCAGCTTGAACTACAGTCTAGAATTGCAGAATGGTGGAGCTGAAACAGCCCTTAAAGACTGACCCTCCAACTTCCCTGTTGTCCAAATGAGGAAACTGAGACCTTCAGAATTAAAAGACTTTCCCCAGACAAAGTTAGAACTCATGTGGCTTAATTTCCCATATGAAATTCTACTATTCACTAGCCTCTGGCTAGTTTTCAAAGGCTTGTATAACTACAACTTTTTTTGTTTCAAAGAACTTATTGCCACTGCATACTCCTGGGAGGATCTTTCTGAGGTAGTTTATAACTCTTTTTTCTTTTTTTTGAGACAGAGTCTCACTCTGTTGCCTGGACTAGAGTGCTGTGGCATC
>VBSM01001265.1:68237558-68264211 GCA_008086735.1 Cheirogaleus medius | reverse complement strand
AGGCTGGTTTCGAACTCCTGACCTTGAGCGATCCGCCCACCTCGGCCTCCCATATATAACTCTTAAAAAAAAAAAGTCTATAATCTCAGAATCTTAGTTGAAATATTTAAGGCATTTTTATCCAATGGGAACTATAATTTTCATAGGTTAAAGAAAACAAAGAAACATGGATAAGAAAGGAAAAGAGGAAAATTGAGGAGAGAAGGGATGGGGAAGAGAACACAGCACTTGTAATCATGGGGGTATTGAGACCTAGCAAAAAGAGTGGTAAGAAGATAAATAAATGAAGAATTAAAAATAAACACATGAAATAAAAAGAAACTACTAGGAAAAAGAAGCAGAAGATATTAAAGAAATTATTCTATTTTTAAAAATCTGTTTTCAGGCTTCCCTCATTTTCTTTCTATTTCTCATTGGCTTTCAGATGGAGGGAAAGTTTAAGATAGAAAAAAAAACTTCTATGAGTCCCTTGCCACACTGTTGTCATGACAACAAGGTTTATCATAGCAAACATTTATTCATTGAACATTTATTGAGTTCCTACTGTGGAGTAAGCTCTTTACGGGTATTGAAGATTCAGGAAAAAAAGGACAACTCGTTGTCTTAATAAACTCAGATTGAAGCTGGGCAGACCTATTTGTAATCAAAGTAATCTTAAATCAGGGTAGTAGGAGCTATTTCAGAAGTGTAAATAGGTGGTGAGGGGAAGAGGGAGTCTGAGGAGAGAATGGTTAGCTATGAATGGAGGAGTCAGGGAAGTTTTCCTAGAGGAGATATTAAAGCCGGGACTTACAGGATGGAGGATGAAGCAGGGTTTGGCAGGCAAAAAAGCAGGGGACGTTCTGTCCTTGCAAATGGAATAATATGGACTGGGGGAGAGTCTGGAAGCAAGAAAACCAAGTAGAGGAGTATTAAAATAGAAAATGCCGGCTGGGCACAGTAGCTCATCCCTATAATCCTAGGATTCTAGGAGGCCGAGGTGGGAGGACCGCTTGAGGTCAAGAGTTTGAGACCAACCTGAGCAAGAGCCAGACCCAGTCTCTACTAAATATAGAAAAAAATAGCTGGGCATGGGCTGTAGTCCCAGCTACTCAGGAGGCTGAGGCAGGAAGATCGCTTGAGCCCAGGAGTTTGAGGTTGCTGTGAGCTAGGCACAGCACTCTAGCTGGGGTGACAGAGGGAGACTCTGTCTCAAAAATAAATAAATAAAATAAAATAGAAAATGCCAGAAGTGACAAGGGCTTGATTTAAAACAATGCTGATGTTTTAAAGGAGATGAAAAGGCGATACCAAATTCTAGAGACATTTCTGAGTTAGAATCTGTTATCAGGTTTCAGGTTTGGACAGGTTACTTGAACGTATTGTGGAAAGTAATTCATTAGATATTTTACAGTTAGAACTGTGCATCTCGAGCCAAATTAAAAATAGCACATTATATATATCTCCTAATAACTACTACCCTCACTCTATAGCTATACTCCCTAAAATAATCGTTTATAACCATTGTCCTTAATTTTTCCCCTCCCATTCTGTCTTAGATATTTGTCAACTTGCATTCTGCTACCTCCACTTTATCGAAACTGTTCTATTGTTACCAAAACTTCCTACTTGCAAAATTCGATGAACAAGTTTAAGCTTGTATCTAAATTATGAGCTCTGCAGCTTCTGAACTCAAGCAGCCCCTCCAGAAACTGCTTTCTCCCTTGGCTTCTCAGATTTACAAAACTGAAATAATTATTTATCATTCAAGCTGTTTTTTTCCTTCTCTTTTTTCTTAATTAATGGAGTAACCACTCAACAAGTTGCCTAAGCCATAAACTTTGAAGTCATCCTTATTTCCTCCTTCTGTTTTACCCACAACCAACCAGCTGGAAAAAATCTGCTGTTTCATATCTCTTGGGCCGCGCGGCGCGGTGGCTCACACCTGTAATCCTAGCACTCTGGGAGGCCGAGGCGGGTGGATCACTCAAGGGCAGTAATTCGAAACCAGCCTGAGCAAGAGCGAGACCCCGTCTCTACCAAAAATAGAAAGAAATTAATATGCCAACTAAAAATATATATACACAAAAAAAATTAGCCAGGCATGGTGGCACATGCCTATAGTCCCAGCTACTCAGGAGGCTGAGGCAGTAGGATCGCTTGAGCCGAGGAGATTGAGGTTGCTGTGAGCTAGGCTGACACCAGGGCACTCACTCTAGCCTGGGCAACAAAGTGAGACTCTGTCTCCAAAAAAAAAAATATCTCTTGAATTCACTACCTTAGTTAATAGCCTCATCAACTCTTAACCGTCAAAATTGCTTCTGAGGTGGTTTTCTAGCCTCTGTCCAATCTAACCCAGTTGAATCCATTTACACTGCTGCCAGAGTGAGTTTTTTAAGACAAAAATGTGACCATATGTTTCTCCTACTTAAAATAAGTCACTATTTTTTCTGGAAAAAGGTTCAAACTGTTTAGCCTGCTTAAACAAGGCCTTTATAATCTGAATCTCCTTTCCAAGCTTTTGCCAAACGAACTACATCACAAGTTGCATTTTATGTGAATTGAATTAGGCAAAAATAAAAAAAAAATGTTGTGTAATACTATTATTTTTTAAGGTCACTGTGTCCTATAAATCTATGTACTAATTGACTAAATAAATACAGTAGTAAACACTAGTAATTTGATCCAATTCCTGCCCCATATTGCTTGGTACATTTCAGGTGAATTACTTTCATAAATATGTGTGCATTACATAGTATTAAAGTTTGTAGATATAGCAAAGAAATAGAATATATACACAAAGGAATATTATTCGGCCATAAAAAATAATGAAATCATGTCTTTTGCAGCAACATAGAGGGAACTGGAGGCCATTATCTTAAGTGAAACAACTCAGACACAGAAAGACAAATATTGTGTATTCTCACTTACAAGTGGGAGCTAAACAATACATACACATGGATGCAGAATGATAGACAATAGAGACTCAGAAGGGTGAGGAGGTAGGAGGATGATGAAAAATTACTTAATGGGTACAATGTACTTTATTTGGGTGATGGATACACTAAAAGCCCTGACTTGACCACTATGCAATCTATCCATGTATCAAAATTACACTTGTACCCCATAAATTTATACAAACAAACAAATAAATAAAGTTTGTAGAGAAGACCATGCTAGCAATTATTTCACCAACTGATAGCTAGTTGAAACATAGAGTCCCTCTCAGGTTAACAAATGTCTGCCTTCTCAGTTAATGCAGTGATGAACAAATGCATTCTGACGATGATAACAGAGTTGTGTTAAACCAGCAGTCCCCAACCTTTTTGGCACCAGGGACCAGTTTTGTGGAGGACAAATTTTCATGGATGGGGTGGAGGAGGGATGGTTTCAGGATGATTCAAGCGTATTACATGTATTGTGCAATCGAACCTCTCTGCTAATGATAATCTGTATTTGCAGCCGCTCCCCAGCACTAGCATCACCACCTCAGCTCCACCTCAGATCATCAGGCATTAGAGTATCATGAGGAACACACAACCTAGATCCCTCACATGCGCAGTTTACACTAGTAGGGTTCACTCTCCTATGAGAATCAATGCCGCTGCTGATCTGACAGGAAGTGTAGGTTATGTGGTGATACAAGTAGTGGGAAGCAGCTGTAAATAAAGATGAAGTTGCACTTGCTCATTTGCTGCTCACCTCCTGCTGTGCGGCCCAGTTTCCTAACAGACTGGTGCCAGTGTGGGGTTTGGGGGTTGGGGACTGCAGTGTTAAATGATGAAGCCATAAAGGTGAATAAGGAAAATTCCCTCATAAAGTTCACAATCTAGACATTATAGTTCTGATTTTTAATATTAAAGTTGGTTTGGGTTTTGGTAAAAAAAATGTTTAGACTTATCTCAGCAACCTTTTTATCCTTTGCTATTATTATTTTCCCCTCAGGGCCTTCCTTGTCCCCTCCTTTAAAAAATTAGGTGATAATTCTAAATCGTAGGACTTCAACAACAGTCAGGTTCTGGGACAGCTGGTGGCAGCGGTGGTGACTGGATCAACTTTACAAAAAGAAAGCTATTTGGTGACAGTCCTCTCCACTAGAAATGGCCAATGTGCTTTGTAACAAAACCAGACTGGCTTCCTGTCTCCCAGGGTTTTGCTCTTAAAAGGGCGGTCAATCCCAAAGCCTTTTCAACTACAGGATCATCGGGTTCCAATGAGTCCCATGTGGTCACTGCACCTCCAGAAATATGCTCTCGAACAGTGTGGCCTAAAGAAACTATGGGACCATTTGGACCTCAGAATCAGAGATTCCAGCTTCCTGGAACATAGGTTTTGATTGTCATCTCAGTGGGAGTACTTCACAGAAGAAAAGCCTGATTCATAAAACTTTGCCTGATGTTCTAGCAGAACCTTTATCAAGTGAAAGACATGAGTTTGTTATGGCACAATATGTGAATGAATTTCAGGGTAGTGATGCACCTGTTGAACAAGAAATTAATAGTGTAGAAACTTACTTTGAAAGTGCTAGAGTAGTGTACAATCCAAACATGTACAGAATTGCTGAGAAGAGATTTTGAATCACTATTTCCAGAAGTAGCTAATAGCAAACTAATGATTCTGACTGTAACACAGAAAATAAGAATGATACGACTGGAGTGAAGAGGTAGAAATTGAAAGAGAAATGTTCTTAGAAAGGTTCATCAGTGGTGCTAAGGAAATTTGCTATGCTCTTCAAGCTGAAGGATATTGGGCTGACTTTATTGACCCATCATCTGGTTTAGCATTTTTTAAACCATACACAAACAACACTCTTTTTGAAATAGATGAACACTACTGACATCTAGGATCTTGGATGCTGTAAAGTGATTCGTCGTAGTCTCTGGGGTACCCATGTGTTTATAGGAAGCATTTTCACTAATGCAACACCAGACAGCCATATTATGAAGAAATTTAGTGGAAACTATCAGTAATGTCAATTTATTTTGCTATACTATTTGTATATTACATTTAGGTTAATCTATAAACACTGTCAAAGACTTCAATTTTTAAAAGATACTTATTTCTAATTATTTCAACATTTATAAATTTACAACATTCTCAAGTGATTTGTGATTTTTAAATTGCAAATGCTCATTATTTGTAATATCTTTTAATACATGTTGAACACATCCACATCATATAGAATGTGGTAATTAGCATGTAACCAGGGTATGATCTCTTATTGTTATTTCTCCCCTTTATTGGAAAAAAACCTCAGTTTTAATTATTTTTCTCCAATAATAAATCACACTTTGGTTATGATAAAAAAAATTCTAAATTGTAAATTTAAATATTTATTTAAATTTAAGTAAATTTATATTCTATTTAAATTTATTATTTTACCTAAATAAAATAAATTGAATAACTGTTCACATTCGGATGTGTATAAGAAACTAAACCTAGATAAAACTGTTAAATAGCCACCAACTAACAAGTATTTTGGGATAGCTTAACTTGGATTAGGTTTTTTTCAACTGAGTTTTAATTTCCTGCTTACTCTGCCATACATGCGTGGCCTCAGATTATGCTAGAAAAAAATTTGAGTCAGTTCTCTACCTATGAGCACACATTTATAAATACTTCCCTATATACCATTGACGACTGTGACCCAACCACCTTCCTTAGAGCCCCAACCATAACTGCCCTCAGAGACCCAACGCACTACTGAATTCTAGGGTAGGGCTTCCTAATCATTTTGGTGGCATGGGCCTCCATGGGCATTCTGGTGGAGACTGTGGACCCCTTCTCAGAATAATGTTTTTATATACATAAAATTAAATACTTAGCCTTATAAATGAAACCCATTATACTAAAATCATTATCAAAAAAATTTTAATAAATTTTGATATAGTATATATGTGCTTTTTTATTAACACATTAAATAACAAGATCTACTGGTAGGACTAATAACTTCTGTAATTTCAGAGTAATAATTAGCTTAACCCATATTTTAAGGTCTCTGCAAAAACAGTAACACAATAAGAAATATGTATTTCTGTTAGTGACAGAATTGCAGGTACTACTAATAATACTGTGGTTTGTTTCCTATAGCCAATAATGGAAGGAATGCCAAATTTCAGTTAGAAGTTGATGAAAATAAGGCCAGGTATGGTGGCTTATGCCTATAATCCCAGTGCTTTGTGAGGCCAAGGTAGGAGGATTGCTTGAGGCCAGGAGTTTCACACATGCCTGAGCAATATAATGAGACCCTGTCTCTACAAAAATTTTAAAAATTAGCCAAGTATGGTGGCATGCACCTGTAGTCCCAACTACTTGGGAGGCTGAGGTAGGAGGATCATTTGAGCCCAAGAGTTTGAGACTGCAGTGAGCTTTGATTGATTGGGCTACTACTGTACACCAGCATAGACAACAAAGTAAGACCCTGTCTCTACAAAAAAAAAAATTAGTGAAAATAAATACATGGCCGGGCGCAGTGGCTCATGCCTGTAATCCTAGCACTACTCTGGGAGGCCAAGGCAGGTGGATCACTCAAGGTCAGGAGTTCGAAACCAGCCTGAGCAAGAACGAGACTCCGTCTCTACTAAAAATAGAAAGAAATTAATTGGCCAACTAAAAATATATAGAAAAAATTAGCTGGGCATGGTGGCACATGCCTGTAGTCCCAGCTACTTGGGAGACTGAGGCAGGAGGATCACCTGAGCCCAGGAGTATGAGGTTGCTATGAGCTAGGCTGACGCCACGGCACTCTAGCTGGAGCAACAGAGTGAGACTCTGTCTCTAAATAAATAAATATGTAGTTTTTTTCCCATCCAAGTTCACAGATTTCTCACATTTAGAACTCTGTCTCCATGACAAAATTCTGGAAGAATACACACCATATTGAGGTGAAGTGGATGGAGCAGAGGGGAAGAGCAAAGAGAATTTTAAATTTTTTCAAATTCTGTTATTACTTGATTTTTTACAGCAAGATTGTATTTATGTGTTACTTATGTTAAAAAGGTAGCATAATCCAGACTCTAAATCAAAAGCTGCTGCTGCTCAGGGAGAAGGAAGGCCATCAAATGCCTGAGCCCTTCAGCCTTCTCCCACCCTGCCTCTACCCGCAGATGGAAACACCATTTTTATTTTATTTTTTTGTTAGTTGATAGTTTTGTTTATGTTAAATTCTAAGACAAAAGACAACAGATTTATGACAAAACTTCTCTCATTTGTCAGTGACCTCAACAGCTTCTATTCTGAATTAAATAACGATTTTGAATCCTGGAAGAATAGTTCCTCAATTTTTTTGTGTTCTTTGGTGTAATGACCACAGAAACAGCACATTTTTTAAGTTTAATCTGCAATACTAACATTTTCTCCATCACTTTCTTAAGTCTATAGAATCAATAAAACAAGAAAGCAAGCCCTGATTTATACCATTTGTCAATTTTCATGATGTAAATACTCCTACTGTGGCCAATCTCAAGCTGCCATGGTGACATTATTGTAAACAAGGTCAGGAAGAAACACCCAAGAGGACACCATTATATAATACTTATTACATGTAGTTACAATAATAGATATAAAGAACCTCAAGAGCAGAGATAATGGTGAAATGTAGTTAGATAAATAGGAAGTGGTGAGGGAAACATCATTTTTATCATCATGTTACCATTAGCACTCTGACAGTGAAGTTACAAACCTTGAGCCTCTTACCCACAGGAGCCCATTGGCTGTAAGACAAGGATGGAACCAGTACCTAGTTAAAGGACAGGATAAGGTATATTTCCAGCACCTCAGATGCAGCTATATTGAAATTGGTAATATATTTGTATTTCTCCAAGGAATACTAAAATAATAGTTCAGTTCAATAATGGGCCACTTATCTACCCTTTATAATATTGTTTAATGAGAAAATGCTTTCTAGACTCCAAATATCTGATCGTTTGTAAGAGGACATTTAAACATGGGTATTCACAAGTTGAAACTCCTGGCATTTTTTAAGTGTCCAGATTGTTTATCAGCATACTTGGAGATAAAATGACTTCTGAAGTCAGAGGTAGTACAAGGTAGTAGTAAAAGGTTCCTTTTGTGTAAAAGATACAACCATTGCCTCTTAACAGATGGCTCTTTGCTTTCCTTAGGAATAAAGATGGCTGCTGAAACAGAAGATTTCAACTGCATCAATTTTGTGGGAATGAAGTTTACTAACAATACACTTTACTTTATATGTAAGTCTAAAGCCAAAGAAAAAAATACTAGGTTCAGATAAATGTATTCAACTAGAAAAGATGTGAGGTGAACTATTAAGTAACTCTTTTTTGTCACCAAATTCCATTGTGTAATGTTAATGACTCTTCTTTAAAAAAAAAATTGGACCTCTAGAAATTAACCATAACATGTCCAAGGTCCTAGCACCTTGTCCACCACATGTCCTGGCACTTTAATTAGCAATATCCCACTCTCAAGGTGGCAGCCAGTGCACATCATGAAAATCCCACAAAACTGGGTACATTCGTGAAATACAATTTCCCAAAGCAAATTGGCAAATAACATGAGAGATTCTCTAAATCTAGAGTTCTGTGAGTGAGTTACACCATTTTATATAAATATGTTTGACAAGTAAAAATTGATTCTTATGATTAATCTTCCAGAGCAATTTGGTTTTGTTTGAAAGAGTCATAAAAAGTCCTTAGGTGACTTTTCATTTAAGCAATAAATTTAAGAGTAAAATCCATCACTTTATAAAATTTCTTTTTAGCTACATATTGAAATTTATAAATCCTGGGTTTAAGTTTTATATCTAACTTACCTGAGAACACACTAAATTTAATTGAGCTTCATTTTATGGGCCTTTGGAATGATGATATAATATTCTGATGAAAGACAATAAAGACCATCACCAGTAAAATGGGGGTTAAGGAATGGGGATTAGCAGAAAAGAGTAATGAAAGGGTATGATAAGAGGAAATTCTGAGTTGAAATATAGAATTTAATGTGTTTTATTTCTCTTTTTTTCCCCCTTAGCTGAAAACGATGGTAAAGTATAAATGTTTTTCTCTTTCTTTGCAAAATAAGTAGCTGCTTAAGACACATCATTGTCAGCTAGGAGAAACTGTCCACCTGGTACCAGTCTATTTGGAAAGCCAGTCTGCCCTCAAAGGGATGTGGACTCAACAGCGCAGCCATGGAATGAAGATGACCAGAAGAGTTCCAAAACAGAATCTCCAGCAAAAAATTGCTTCTCTACACCTTAGGAAATTCTCTAGCTCTTAGAATCTACAGAATAGACCCTGCCTGTTACATAGGTCCTAAGATTAGCAGGGAGTCATGGATTCTCTGGAGGTCATAGAAGAGGGTTGAAGCATGAAAGTTGTCCAAAATCAATTAACATCTTTCTTCTTCAACCTCCTCTCTAAGAAATGTTTTGGGAAGAAGCCTGGGAGGCTCCCAGGGAGCAGAGAATTCTTAAAGTAGAGGAGATGAGGATGGATGGGGCAAGCAGACCACACTCAAAGGCAAAGGTTTGAAAGAAAGCGTGGCATTTATGAAGAATTAAGAATAATTCAGGATGGGAGTAGAGCGAGACTGGGAGAATGATGAGAGAAGCTAGAGTGATAAATACAGCACAACTCAAGATGTTCTCTTACTCTAATAAATAAATTTGGACTTTAACTTGGGGGTAATAGGGATTCATTAATCACAATATGTATTAGCTAGGGTACAGATTAGTTTGTTATAACAAAGACAGTCAAAAATATAGTAGCTGAATAAGAAAATTTTTCTCTCAAATAGTCTTAAGTAGGCAGTTCAGGAATAGTATGGCTGGATGCAGCCTGCTGATGTTGGGATTTCAGGTTTCTTCACTCTTGTTACCCCTAGCTGTTGATCTCATTCACATAGTTGAAAATTATCATACTTCCTGGGTCCATATCTGAGTTATCAAGAAAGGGTCAAGATAAGAGGAAGAAAGATAGGCCCATTCCTTTTAAAGGCTTACCTGGAAGTTGTACACATGAATGCTCCTCACATTCCATTGACTAGAATTTAGTCACATGGCACATCAAGTACAATGAAATCTAGAAAATATTATCTTTATTCTGGCTGGCCACGTATGTACCTCTTTAAAATTCAGAGATAACATGATCACATTTTTAAGATATCCTTCTGGCTTCACTATAAAGAATTGATGGTGCAGGTTGGTGGGAGGAGGACAAAAAAAGAGAGAGAGAGAGAGAGATGCTAGTTAAGAAGCTATTGTTTTAGTCCCTATAAGAAATAATGATGACATGAATTAAGGTAGGCACAGCAGAGTGCTGATGAGGAGTTGTGAATGGATTTTAGAAATACTTGAAAAAATCAATAGGGCATGATTTGGGGTTGGATTTGGAAGGGGATGGAGAGGAAAGCAGAAAAGGTGATGCCTAAGTTTTCACTTAGGCAATTTTTTATACCAGTCAGTCAAATATAAAACACAGGAGAAAGAGCAGATTTTTGGGCGTGTAAGAAGAGGAAGATGATGAATTTAGTTTTGGATCTTGAGATATCTGTGGGACGTCCTAGTGGAGATGTCCAATAACTCTCTGACACATGGTTCTGAGCTCAGGACAAAAATTTGGGCTAGAGATAGGGATGTAGAAAGCTTATTCATAGAAATAGTCAGAGGAAATATGTAGAGTGAGAGAATAAAAGCCAAGTACTAAAGTCTGAGGAATACCTACCTTTAAAGGATGTAGTAGAAAGAGAGACTAATAAAGAACAGAGAGCAGAGTAACCAAAAGGGAAGAATATAAACCAAGAGAATTCCACAGACTCCTAGGGGAGCATTTTAAGATAGAGATGATAGGCGCTGTGTTGAATTTAGCAGCCTTGAAAATCAAGGGCCCGAAGTCATCTATTAGATTTAGCAGCAGGGTGTTTTGTGATCTCAGTGGAAGCAGTTCCATGAAGAAATAGAGGCAGAGGCAGACTGCAATGAGTAGGAGAGTCAATAGAAAGTGAGGAAATGGTACAGACCATTCTTGCCAGACACTTGGCAATTAAGAGGAAGAGAGAAACGAGTCTGTAGCTGCAGAGTGAGATAGGGTTGATGGAGGAGTTTTAAATCTCAAAATGAAGAGCTTCATGCTTTACTGATTATAAAAGTAATGTATTTATTAAAACTAATTCAGGCAATGAAGAAATAATAACACCAAGAAAAATTAAAACATGAAAATCACCCAGAATAATGATAGCTATCATTTTATGTACTATTTGTATACTTCTTTCAGTATATATATTTATACACAAATGCTTATATTTTTATTAAAAGGGATTGCATTATACCTAAGCTTCTTTTTCTACTTAATGATATATATGGACATCTTTCCGTGGCAGTAAATAATTGCAGTTATATTAAATTCATAATATGCCACAGTAAGCACTTATCAAAATTTATGTAATCAATCCCCAATTGATAAACATGTAAGTTGTTTCCAGTTCGTTGTTATTATTAACATTGTTTCCATAAGCATTCTTGTACAAAAATGTTTACGCATTTGTCTGATTATCTTTTTAGGATAAAATCCAGAAAGTAGAATTGCTGGATTGATATATGAGAGGGGATGATTGGTAAATCAAGATCTCAGTAAAGGGTACACGCAGAGCACAAATGAGATCTGCCTGTGATACCAGAAAGGACACCTTCTCCACATTTTCCCTTGGGACAGGAGAGATAGAGGAAATCACTGGTGGTGCCAGAGTTAAGTTTATAAGTACAGTAGCAAGAAATCATTTGCTGAAAGTGAAAGCAGAGGTAATATTGTAAAAGTCCTGAAGGGAGTAAAGAAGATTTGAAATTACAGCTATAGAATTATAGAAAAGAGTGCCAAACTGGAAAACAAAAGCAATATTGACAATTGATGTGTTTGGAATGGCACCAATTTGAATATTTATATAATTGTTCATAAGCAGCACTCAGCAGCCAGGTTTGGAGTTTTGTAGCAGAAAGACAAATGAGTTAGGGATTTAAGATACAGGCAAAAAGGTAGACAAAATGATGAACCATGAGGTCCAGCTGCAGAAGGAAGGAAGGGAAGACGGGAAGAGGTTAGTTAGGGAGGAAATATAGCAGTCAGGAGACTGGAGGACATAGTAAAATCTAAGAACACATATAGTTGGCGCAAAAGCATAAGAAAACTAAAAGGATAGGAGACTAGTCAGAAAATAGGATATTTGAAGTTAACAATTCAGAAGGTAGAGTGGTTCTGAATGGTAACAAGAAACTGAAAGTGCCCTTGGAAGTAGGTTAAAAAACAATAGGAAACTTTATTGTAGCTGCTTCTGGAATGGAAGATTGTAATGAATAGTTTTTGAAACTGAAATATATAGTGTATCTGTTTTGAGATTAAGAAAAAATACTTATTTTTAATGAAATTTAATGTATATTGTAGAAAACTTGGAATCAGATTACTTTGGCAGGCTTGAACCTAAATTCGCAATCATAAGAAATTTGAACAACCAAGTTCTCATCATTGACTTGAGAAGGAAGCCTGTATTTGAGGATATGCCTGACTCAGACTTTGAAGGTATTTTTTTTTATTTGCAAATATAGAAATGACTAGCTATTTTTTCCCATTCCATTTTACTGCCTACATTTTTCTATGCTTAGACCCAGTCCTTAGATGAAAAATCACAGGAGTATATAATAATTTCACTTACAAGAAACTTTATAGGGCACCCATATTTTTTAGTTGGGGTGAAAAATTGTATACAATAAAGATATTGCTAGGGGTCATGTCACTCTGAGCCTATATTTGGATCACCAATCCCTGCATTGTAATTGCATCAACTGTATAAAATCTCTATAGTTGAATCATTAATCTCTGCTGATTATAGCTGAAAATGCTAATTGGATTTTTCAAAACTCAAATTAAAAATAAATACACACACACTTCAAATGAGTCTGTCTTCCCCCAGAAACTTAGAGTGTATTCGAAAATGATTGAATTGGTGGTGTGGTGACATGTATCTGTAATTCCAGCTACTCGGGAGGCTGAAGCAAGAGGATTGCTTGAGGCCAGGAATTCAAGGCTGTAGTGTACTGTGATCGTGCCTGTAAATAGCCACTGCACTCCAGGCTGGGCAACACAATGCAACTCCATCTCTAAAATTATCAAATTAAAAAGAAACCTAAAAAAAAGAAAATGATTAAGTTTACTGTGCCTTCTAATATATGAATTCCAAATATCAGAGTTTTAGGCTGAGTCGAAGCAGTAAATATGCATTCTTTTTGGTTGTTGTTTTTTTGTTTTTGTTTTGTTTTGTTTTGTTTGTTTTTGAGACAGAGTCTCACTCTGTCACCTGGGCTAGAGTGCTGTGGCGTCAGCCTAGCTCACAGCAACCTCAAACTCCCGACCTCAAGCAACCCTCCTGCCTCAGCCTCCCAGAGTGCTAGCATTACAGGCGTGAGCCACAGCGCCAGGCCATGAATGTGCATTTTTTTTTTTTTTTGAGACAGAGTCTCCCTCTGCTGCCCGGGCTAGAGTGCTGTGGCATCTGCCTAGCTCACAGCAACCTCAAACTCCTGGGCTCAAGTGATCCTCCTGCCTCAGCCTCCCGAGTAGCTGGGACTACAGGCATGCGCCACCGTGCCCAGCTAATTTTTTTCTATATATTTTTAGTTGGCCAATTAATTTCTTTCTATTTTTGGTAGAGACGGGGGTCTCGCTCTTGCTCAGGCTGGTTTCAAACTCCTGACCTTGAGCGATCCACCCACCTCGGCCTCCCAAAGTGCTAGGATTACAGGTGTGAGCCACCACACCTGGCCTGCATTCTTGAAATGTACTGAATTTTTACCTTAACAAACATATTTTTAATATTCCTTTTAGCATTTAAAAGTTAAAAACAACCTTTTAGAATCCATGATATCGTTAAAACACTCAAAAAGTTGCTGCATGTGTGTTGTAACGCATGTCTGACCAGCTGTGCATAGTCTCCTGCTGACTGGCTCAATCTCAGAGTGCAGGATTGGTAATGGGTCCATTAAGGACTACCCTGTGGTTAAATTTGCACAAATACTGCTTTGCAAAATTTCGTCTAACTACTATTCCCATTTATTAATGTTTATTTCAGATAATGCACTCCAGACCAGATTTATAATAAATATGTATAAAGATAGCTGTGCTAGAGGTTTGGCTGTAAGCCTCTCTGTGAAGTATGGGAAAACTGCAACTCTCTCCTGCGAGAACAAAATTATTTCCTTTAAGGTAAGACTGAGCCTTTCTTTGTTCTTAGTCATGTTAATGGACAAAATTAGAAAACTCAATTATCTTCAGTCCAACCTTTCATCTAGAACAGGAATAGCAAGAAGCAGAGGACCGTTAACATGAATAGTTACTGAAAATCATCAAACTCTTTACTTATTGTGATAACATTATGGTTTTTCTGAGCCTGTCATAGGGAGGAAGGGACACAGCGCTTGTCTCATAACCTGGGTCTTCTGAATAATCAATCTACATACAAACAATAATATATAATACATATATGAATTATATATTTAAGAATAACATGTGACTTTACAGAATAAATTCTACTACAGAGAATGAAGCTAATTATCCTTCTGTAAATCTACCACTTTTTGTAAATTATGATGATAGCATTTTAATCCCTAATTGTTTTATTCCTGCTCCTTAGCCTAAGTCTTGGACACAACCTTCAGCTTCCAGGTGACATATGATATTTTTAATGTTAATCTAATTAAATAAAATTAACAAGATCAACTGTAAAAGTAATACTATAATTATCTCAAAGCCAGGTATAAATTATTTCTGGCCACTACTTTTTCTCTATTATTGTCCATTGTTATTCTCTATTTTTTTTTCTGTTTTATACATTGTTACTAGATAAACTACCATTAACTGTAGCTACAGACTGCCCTAGAAAACTTTCCGTCCAGTAAGAGCAGCCAAGGGCTGCTTACAAATTGACAATGCTTCAGAGGAGAATCCCATGTCATGAAGGCTCTTTCTGAGTGAGGATTGGCCAATAAAGGACTGTTGTCAGGATCACCCAGTCCTCACTGAAAGAAAGTTAGGATATGACTTTAGTGGAGGTGCCAACGGTCAAAAAAGCCACTCTAAAATATAATCCGAATAAGTGCTGTGTGTATGCAAGAGATCCAGCCTCCAGACAAATCCCCCAGCCATCTCCTTTGAACTAGAGTCCCAGCCCTTCAGGTAGAATTTGGAGTCTCCATTCAAGACTTGATTGGCAGGCAGCTTAGTTATCATAATGGCGCTGGAGGCGTGGGATGGAAGGGCAGGGTGGAAAGGACTAAGCATGTTATTACTGAGCAACAGAATTGCAAGGAAAAGAGATGGCCAAACCAAGGTATGAGGGGTAGAGGAAAACTCAGCTGCAGGGGAAGGTTCAGAAACTACCGTAAGCCCCACCTACAAGTGGATTCTTGTTAGGAGAGACAGGTGAGACTGCTAAGAAGATGGAAATAATGCTTGGCACTTAGTAGGAATTGAGGCAGATCCATCTTTGGGGAAGCCTGAAGCTTATACAATTTTAGTGGCCGTTTTAAAGAAAAAGAATATAAAATTACCAAAGGCATAAACTTGACAACTTATTTAGAAGAAAAAAAAAAGGGAGATCCTAGAAGAGACCAGTGTAAATGAGGGGCTCTGATGTTTAAGCTTCATCAGCTTCATAGCAAATCTGTTTCTGGCAGGAACTCAGTAAATATTAGTTGGAGGGAGTAAGGAAGGGGAGGGGTAGACTAGGACCAATTTGAGCTGTTGGTCTTTAATCCCTTTCCCCCCAACTAATAAAGATATTAGCAGGGGTTATAAATGTAAACTAGGTTCTACTTATTTATTTATCTATGTATTTATTTATTTAGAGACGGAGTCTTGCTCTGTCACCCGTGCTGGAGCATTGTGGCATGATTATAGTTCACTGCAGCCTCGAACCCCTGAGCTCAAGCCATCCTCCCACCTCAGCCTCCCAGCTACAGGCGCACACCACCACCCCTGGCTATAAATGTAGACTAGGGTCTAGATAATAAGACACCACTGGCTACCATTATGTGCTTACCATTTTGTGTTGATTACCAGCTATAAAGTCCTATAAAGTTCTTTGGGCAAGAACCTTTATTAAAACCAAGAGGAATTTGCTTGAAGAGGCTACTGTCAGGCCAGGTGCGGGGGCTCATACCTGTAATCCTAGCACTCTGGGAGGCCGAGGTGGGAGGATCGCTCAAGGTCAGGAGTTCAAAACCAGCCTGAGCAAGAACGAGACCCCCGTCTTGACTAAAAATAGAAAGAAACTAATTGGCCAACTAAAAATATATAGAAAAATTAGCCGGGCATGGTGACGTGTGCCTGTAGTCCCAGCTACTAGGGAGGCTGAGGCAGAAAGATTGCTTGAGCCCAGGAGTTTGAGGTTGCTGTGAGCGAGGCTGACGCCACGGCACTCTAGCCTGGGCAACAGAGTGAGACTCTGTCTCAAAAAAAAAAAGAGGCTACTGTCAGTGTCTGTTTCTTATATTTACATTCAGGATTGGCCAGGGTTCTCTCAGACTTTCTAGTGCATTTGGGAGGGGGTCGAAAGAACAGATGTTAGGTCAAGCTTAACTTTCCCTGAGTTCAGATTCAGCTCTTCCTGATGTTAAAAAAAGAAAAAAGAAAAAAACATCCTTTGGCCTTTGGAGCACTCAGGTAGGCCTTGCCAAGTTGGGAGTTCTCCAGGGCCATCAGAATTGTTTCCACATCCACTTGCTGTGTGCCTTCTCCATAAGTGCTGTAAGTGGTCAACATCAAAACAAAGGAAAGCTACTGCCTCAGGATTTTCTTTCCTCTATTCTAAAATGTGACATTGAACTGTGATTAAAGAGATCATCTGTTCTACCTATCCATGTTCCCACCTTCAACTATAATTTCCCATGTTAGGTTTGAATTAACAGGTTCCTCTTCCTCTGTAATGTTACTAGAGTTTTGAAGCTTTAGCTAAGGATTATTTTCACACATTAGACTTCAGCTTAGTCCCAAATTGAGTCCCACAGCTTCAGGTCTTTCCCTAAATTGTGGAATATTTAGACAGCTGCAGAAGCAGATACCAATGGGGGAACTAGTTTATTCTAGTTATTATTTAAGGACCTACAATTGTTGGCAAAGGACAAAGGTGAAGAGTTATGACTGTCAATTCCATAATTGATTGAGAAGTTGGAGGTACCTCTCAGAGTCTTTCAGGCTTCTTAGGAGGAGGATGAAATGCTATTTTAATTCTGAAGGTTTCTCTGTCAGCCCCTAGGATCATGGGAATCTTTGCTGTTATGGGGCCAAAATTAAATCCAAAATGTCTACTGGCTCCAGGATTAACATGGAAGAACTTTGGGTGATCCCCACATTTTCTGGCCCATCCTGAAAAGTAGACATGATGCAATAATAGAAAAAATGCAGGCAGTACTAGCAGTTGGATGACCAGCAGAATTATAGTTTTAAGTACTCTAACCATTCTTTCTTTATAAGACCCTATCCTGTGGCTGAAAGGTACAGGAATCAGCATTTGGCCTTCCAGTACAGGGCCCAGCCAACTAAACTACATTGAGGACAGAAATTCAAGACTCCTATGGAACTGGAGTGCTTGGCAGGAAGAAAGAGTCAAGGGCTGCTGACTGAGTCAATATATCAGGGCTGTGCAGAAACCCAGGACCCAGTCCTAGAACAAGAACTGGGCCTATTTACAGTAAGTTTCAGTTTCCAGCTCCACTGAAAGAAAGAGCTGACAATTCTGAGAATTTCTGCCTCCCTCACACACAATTGGCTCAGAAATTAGAGCTAGCCTAGGTTTATGGGAGGAGGTCATCAACATCTTTAGCTGTGAATAGTTGGAGAAGAGAGGAATTGACAAAAAGTTGTGGGTTTTGCTAGAACTCAACTTCATCTTGAACAGATGTGGACTCCACTAAATGGGAGAGGAGAGAAGGAAGCTTTCTGATGGATAGGGGAAGACTAGAGGCCTGGAACTGAATGTGCATTTCCTGATGGGAAGAGTCAGAGTAGACAGGGACAATAGGAGATTAGGAATTATAAGAAGGAAAGGAGATCAGTATTGCCATATTTAGATTTTTTTTATTATTAACTCTTGGGGGAAAAAAAACTACTTTCATTCTGTTCGGTAATAACTTCAAAATAAACTGCATATATACAAATTATTCATGTCCTAAAATAATTGGGTGATGTTGTTTTTTCTCTATAGGAAATCAATCCTCCTGATAGTATCAGTGATACAAAAAGTGACATCATATTCTTTCAGAGAAGTGTTCCAGGACATGATGATAAGATGCAATTTGAGTCTTCATTATATGAAGGATACTTTCTAGCCTGTGAAAGAGAGAGAGACCTTTACAAACTCATTTTGAAGAAAAAGGGTGAATATGGGGATAAATCTATAATGTTCACAGTGGAAAGCAACGGATATTAAAATTTCACTGTGAAATTTCTGGTTTTTGTGTTTCAGAAAGGCTGTAAGAGTTTATGAGCCTATAATTATAAGGGTGAACTAAAAGGAATAATGGTCTCAAAAAACACCATTAAGAAATGAATAAGCTTTCACAAAATTAAATTCACTCTCTCTTAACCAAGTGAATTAAATATTTGTACAATGTTGTAAAAAATGCATAGTGTGAAAACACATTCTACATTGTTAATTGTCACATAGAGTATACTCAGTAGAATTGTTTTGAATCTTTTGGGTTATTGGTCCTAAAGACAAAAGATATTGGTATTTGAATTTTCTAATTTTTAAGAATGTCATTAAAACCATCGAGATTTTTATAAGGAGGCCATTTCACTTGGCAAATTTCTAAATTTCTTCCAAGTCAGTATATTTTTAAAAGTCAGGTTGATCCTGAATCCAGCAACATATAAAAAGGATTATATACTCTGTCCGAATAGCATTCATCCCAGGAATGGAAATATGGTTTAACATCCTAAAATCAATTAATATAATATACCATATTAATATAATGAAGGATAAAAACCACATTA
Source organism: Cheirogaleus medius (assembly GCA_008086735.1). Lineage (NCBI taxonomy): Eukaryota > Metazoa > Chordata > Mammalia > Primates > Cheirogaleidae > Cheirogaleus > Cheirogaleus medius. The sequence continues at coordinate 68,245,219 of VBSM01001265.1, read as the reverse complement.
TCTCAATAGATGCAGAAAAAGCACTTGACAAAATCCAATTCATAATGAAAATTCTCAATAAACTTGAAAGAAAAAAGAACTTCCTCAACATGATAAAGGCATCTATGAAAAACCTATGGCTAACATCATAGTTAATAGTGAAAAACTTAGGGAAACTTCTTTTTCCCTAAGATCGGGAATAGTGCAAGCATGCCAGTTCTTGTAACTTCTATTCAACATCGTACTGGAAGTTCTAGCCAGTGCAAGCAGACAAGAAAGAGAAATAAAAGGCATCCAGATTAGAAAGGAAGTCGTTATTTGCAGACAACATGGCTCTTTATGTAGAAAATCCTAAGGAACACACCCACACATACCTGTTAGAAATAATAAACAAGTTCAGCAAGGTTGCGGATTACAAAATCAATATGCAAAACTGCATTGACAGCCACATGCGGTGGCATGTGCCTATAGTCCTAGCTACCTGGGAAGCTGAGGCCAAAAGTTCACGAAAGTTCAAGGTTGCAGTGCATTTTGATCATGCCTGCGAATAGACACTACATTCCAGCCTGGGCAACATAGCAAGACCCTATCTCAAAAAAAAAAAGTACATTGTATTTCTATTTGTGAGCAATGAACAATCTGATAATAACATTAAGAAAACAATTCCATTCACAGCAGTATTTCAAAAGAATAAAACACAAACTTAGCAGAAGCATAATATTTATACACTGAAAATTTCAAAGCATTGCTGAGGGAAATTAAAGATGATCTAAATAATTGGAGAGACAGTCATGTTCATTGATTGAAAAACCTCATTCAGTATTGTTAAGATGGCAGTTATCCCCAAATTGATCTATAGACTGAACTCAATCTCCATCAAAATTCCAGCAGGTTTTTTGCAAGCTGAACCTAAAATGTATATAGAAATACAAAAGACCCAAAACGGACACATTTCTATTTATTTATTTTGAGACAGAGTCTTGCTCTGTTGCCCAGGCTGGAGTGCCGTGGCATCAGCCTAGCTCACAGCAACCTCAAACTCCTGGGCTCAAGCAATCCTTCTGCCTCAGCCTCCCAAGTAGCTGGGACTACAGGCATGCGCCACCATGCCCAGCTAATTTTTTCTATATATTTTTAGTTGTCCAGCTAATTTCTTTCTATTTTTAGTCAAGACAGGGTCTCACTCTTGCTCAGGCTGGTCTTGAACTCCTGATCTTGAGCAGTCTTCCTGCCTTGGCTTCCCAGAGTGTTAGGATTATAGGCGTGAGCCACCACGCCCGGCTGACAAATAATTTTTAAAGAATCAAGTTGGAGAACTTTTATTTCCTAATTTTAAAATTTGCTATAAAGCCAAAGTTATGGGGACCATTTAGTACTAATATAAGGATAAATGTATTGATCAAAGGAACAGATTTGAGAGTCCAGAAATAAACCCATATGTTTATGGTCAATCAATTTTTGACAAAGGTGCCAAAGGAGTTCAATAGAGAAAGAAGAGTCTTTCAACAAATGATGCTAGAACAATTGACTATCCACATGCAAAAAAATGATGAACTTAGACTCTTACCTCACACCTTATACAAAAATTAATTCAAAATGGACCAGAAGTGTTACGGTGAGAGCTAAAGCTGTAAAACTTTTAGAATAAACCAGAGGACAAAATGTTAAGACCTTGGGTTAGGCAAAGATTCTTTAGACATTACCCAAGAAACATGATCCATAAAAGAAAAATAATTAACAAAGTGGACTTAATCAAAATTCATTATTTTGGGGGGAACTGGGTGAAGGATACATGAGATATCTTTATACCATCTTTGCAACTTCCTGTGAATCCTTAATTATTTCTATTTTTTTTTTTTTTTTTTGCTTGGGGGCATTTTCCAGTGAGGACCAGAAAACTTGCTAGACAAATTCTAAAAGAGCTGTAACACTAAAAAAAAATTTTAAGAAGTAATTTTTGCACTCAAAAGGCACCATTAAGAAAATGAAAAGACAAACCACAGACTGGGAGAAAATATTTGCAAGTCACATATATAGCAAAAGACTTGTACCCAAAATATACAAAGAAGTCTTACCTCCAAATAATAAGAAAACTCAAATTTAAAATGGGCAAAAGATTTTAATAGATATTTCTCCGAAGAAGATATACAAATGGCAAATAAGCACATGAAAAGATGCTTCACACCACTAGTCATTAAGGAAATGCAAATAAAAAACACAATAAGATACCACTTCACATCCACCAGATGGCTATGATCAAAAAGACAGACAATAACAAGTGTTAACGAGGATGTGATGAGAGAGGATATCTCATAATTACTGGCAAGAATACAAAGTAGCATAGCGACTTTGGAAAACAATTTTTCAGTTTCTTAAAAGGTTAAATAAAATTTTTTTATGCAGCTCAGCAATTTCTATTCCTACATATCTACTCAAGAGAAGTAAAACATATATGTCCACACAAACATTTGTACATTAGTGTTCATAGCAGCATTATTCATAATAGCCAAAAAGTAAAAAGAGCCGAGATGTCCATCAACTGATGAAGAGAGAAACAAAATGTGGGAAATCCATAAGAGAATACCAATACTTACTAGTTTTGGTAAAGAGTGAAATACTGGTATGTGGTACAACATGAATGAACCACATTCATGTATGCTAAGTGAAAGAAGCCAAACACAAAAGATTATATGTTACATGATTCTATATATATGAAATGTCCAGAAAAGGCAAATCTATATAAATGGAAAAATGGATTCATGTTTGCCTAGGGATGGGGATGGGAATGGGAATTAACCATAAATGGATATGAAGGATCTTATTAGGGGTGATGAAAAAAAAAGTTTTAAAACTAGATATGGAGATGGTTGCATAACTTAATAAATTTACTACAAATCATTGAATTGCCTAATTAAAATGGATATGGTATATAAATTATATATGGTATATAAACTATACTTCAATAAAGTTATTTTTAAAAAGAGACAAAAAATCCAGTTGAATCAAATTTTATATTAACTTTTATTGGTTTTTTTTCCTTTCTATAAAAATAAGACATAGCCAGGTGTAGTGGCTCACACCTGTAATCCCAGCACTTTGGGAGGCCAAGGCTGGAGGATTGCTTGAGGCCAGGAGTTTGAGACCAGCCTGGGCAACATAGTGAGACCCTGTCTCAACAACAAAAAATTTTTAACACATTAACTGCCATGTGAGTTGTATTTAGCTCACACTAGTTTTGAGCCTGGGGCCTCGTGAAGCATATGTAACTGCAGTTGGTTCATGAAAATCTTACTTGTTGATGTTCTTATTATTATGTTAATAGTTAATATTGCATCCTAAGAGCTGAATGGTTCTGCATATGAAAGGAGAGGCTGTGAGAAGGAAGGTACAAGGACAGTCCTAGCTGGAGGGGTTTATTTTTTTTATTATTTCGGCATATTATGGGGGTACAAATTTTAAGGTTGCGTATAATGCCCTTGCTCCCCCTCCCCCCAGGAGGGTTTTTTTTTTGAGACAGTCTCACTCTGTTGCCCTGAATAGAATGCCAAGGCGTCAGCCTAGCTCACAGCAACCTCAAACTCCTGGGCTCAAGCCATCCTCCTGCCTCAGCATCCTGAGTAGCTGGGACTACAGGCGTGAGCCACCGCACCCAGCCCTAGGTGGAGTTTAAAAAAACAAAGAGCCTGAAATAAGGCCTTGTGTGCAGGTGATTATATTTTAGAGGTGATCCCAGGGAGCGGGAGTGAGAAAGCTAGGAGAGTAGAGAGGGAAGGTGTAAACATGGGTAGGTGATGTGGTATTAAGGTCATCATTGTGGGCCTGATTTGTTCAGACCCTCCTGAGAAGCATTTGGAATGCCTCCCAAAATGATCCACCTGCATTCAGAAAGCAAGGCAGGGGCATTTACCCACTGGTAGTTGAAGGCTGTCCCTGGGGCTGTTAAGCCCCACACTGCCAAGCTGTGCTTGTCCAGGCAGACTTATTTTCGGCAGAAAGTGAGAAGACTCGCAACACACTGGAGGCAATATCGTGAGAGTGAGCTGGCATGGAACTGTCCGCTGCGGTTACCTCTGGGGCCCCTTTTCCATCGGATCTAAGATGCCATTAGCTGTAAGACACACCATTATTTTACATTCTCGTCAACCTAAGAGGAAGAGGCTGAGGCACAAAATATAATTTAAAGAGTTTACTTGAGCCCAAGTGAGGACAGCTGCCCAGGGTACTTGGCCCCAAGTAACCTTGGATATGAGCTGAATTCAGCCTTTGTTACAAGCAGGTTTTTAAAGGCAACAACAAAAAAAAAGTGGGACCGAGAGTGGGTTGACACAAAGTTTGCCAGGAATTCTCGTTATCTTACAGAAATAACATTGATTAGTTTTGGTATACATTGTTAAGCTATAGGGTGCGGCATTCTTAGTTCAATTTACAGCTACTTGTGGCAATAGCAAGTGGTTTCATGAGATGAAAACGCAGCTCAAAGAGGGGAGTAGAATGTGATTGCTGCCTCATTTTGATGTCTCTCTAGATCTGATAACTTAAAAGGACTCACATTCCTCAGTTCTTTTCTCATACCTCTAAGAAAGAAAAGACACTGCCAACTAAACTATGGAATGCCTTCAATTGTAAGGCACATTCTTATTTCAGAGATACTAAAATATGAAAAGTTGCTGTCTTAGAATTGATGCAATTCAATATACAATTTAAAACTATTTGCACTAATCTAAAGTGAATGCCTACATCTCTGTAAACCTTTAATAAAGTCTGCTGAATACATTTCACTTGGTGCGACTCATTCTTTGTGGAAATTAGGGGGGATAGCCGAATTTCACATCTGAATCAGTGTGAACAAAAGAGTAGCATGTTTGAATATCAAAATAATCGCTATTGGAGGAAGCAAGTGCTTAAAACCAGAGGTGGCCCTGAGTCTCAGGAATCTGCAGAAACTTTGAGAACAACATTGGACTTTGCTCCTCTGGGAGTTTGAGCCAGTCTTAACAAGATCTTAATAGATAGCAAGGAAGAGTACTTTAAGAAAAAAAAAATACAAAATAAGGATCATATTAAACAGACTGTTTTAGATTCTTTTCCTCTTAATTACATAGTTTGAGCACCCTTTTTAATTGGCTAGAATATGAAACCAGTCTTTGCCTATTTGAGTCTTAGCAAATTAAATCTGATAATGTGCTGCTATCTTATCTGTAAGCTTTGTTTCAATAAAATTAGCATTCTTAAACATTTTGTGATAAAGTAAAAAATAATGATTAAGAAAGCACATAATGTATGAAAGTAGCTTTGTTTTATTTTCCCTGACCAGTTGTCTCTGCATCGGTTTAAGAAACTGAAGGATTGCATCATGCCTGTTTGTTTTCTAAGCCCCTTTGGTCTTCCTTATATTTTCTCATATGTTAATATAATGTGGATATGTAAAGGCATGGTGTGAGGAGAATGGGTTTCAGAGTCATACAACCTGGTTTTGAATCTTGTCTTATAATCCAAGACTTGTCCCAGAATCAAAGTACAAAAGAGCTGCGTACTTTGGACACAATCTCTCCCTGAAACTTGATTTTTTCGCACATGTAAAACGGGAATGACAAGAACAGCTACCTCATAGGGTAGCTGTGCAGATTAAATGAGATGAATCTCTCAGTAGCATCTGGCACTGGAAGCCAGTAGCTTAGGAGTACTATTTCCCTTTGTACACTCCTCCATTCACTCACCACCCACTTCCACCTGAGTTCACGCACACACACGTCGCCTGTCAGAGAGAAACAGGGCCTTTCCTCCCCACAAGAACTAACCCCACCCTGCTTTATGTCATTTCTTATTCCGCAATGTGTAGCCTCATTTCTCACCCTGAAGGAATAAAAACATGGCTGCTTTCCCACCATTCTTTCCGGCTCATAGTCATGTTGCTTTTGCCCTATCTTCTCTCAACACATGAGCTTTATAATTGAATGAGAAAATGTCAGGACATAAAAGCCTGTTTTGTTTTGCTTGTTTGTTTTCCAAATTTTACACCCTTGATTTTGTTGCATGAAAAAAAATCCGATTTAACCTAGTCCTCAGAAAATAGCAATTCACAGTTTGGAATTTTGCCAAATCTACTTACAATTGTCTCTGGACTCACAAAACCCATATAATCAAACGAAATTTTCTACTCACATCTGCAGTCATGTTCAAAATTTCACCTTCTATTTTTTTTCTCCATTGGCGATAGGTTTGCTCATAGATGGGCCCTCACCCTCATAAGTGGAGCCTGTCTAGCACCTAAATTCAGTGTGTCTCACAGAGCTCAGTTCAGAGAACTAGAAAGTAAAAACAGCCAAAGTATCATTATTGGAAATCAATCAAAATTTGGGGCAAGACGCTATGAGATTACACCCAGAGAGCTCCTCAACTGACCAGCAGAGAAAGCACTTTCTCTTTCTGGCTCTCAGACTGCAAGAGGGACTGCAAGACCTGTTCTGAATCCCTAACTCACTTTTTTGAAGACTTTTGATTAAAAATCACAACCACAGCTAGAGATAGTTCCAGAAAGTTCTCAGATACTATATTGTGAACACAATGTCTTTTAAGACCAGAGGCACGCAGGGCAGAGCCTTGGGCCTTCCAAAGACGCCTTGCAGCAAGAGAGAGAAAAGCAAACACAGAAAGAGAGGAGGTTGTCTATGGCCATACCACCCTGAACGCACCCAATCTTGTCTGATCTCAGACGCTAAGCAGGGGCGGGCCTGGTTAGTACTTGGATGGGAGAAGGAGAGGAGGACTTCTGGTTGGCTGGTTGGGGGAGCCTTCACAGAGAAAGCGTCATTTAAGCCAAACCTTGAAGGACAAAAAGAATTTCAAGAGACAAATGTGAGGAAGACCTCTTTCCTTCTAGTACATGAACACATATTTGTTAGAAGTTATCTCTGTAGGTCAGAGTTCTAATTGATGTAGTAGGTATGAGTCTTAGTCCACAAATGCTGATGGGTAAGAAATGCAACTTTATTTCTATATTTTAATTTCTTCTCCCACTTCTCACTATGCTGAGAGGGTAGTGGAAACTTAGTTTTAGTCATTGCTGGGTGCCCCCTCATTCTCCATAGTTTATAATTAAGCTCTATAGCGTAAATAGTACCAACGTGTCAGGGATGGGATGAGTAGGGAAGCTAGTCATTGGTCATTATGGACAGACTCTGAATCTGCTGAGATATCCATCGTCTGCTTGTGGTCCCTCACTCCTGTCTCCAAAGCCCATTTAGGAGTATGGTCCTCTCCATCTACACAGTTGCTGGTCCAGGATCCATTTCCCCGCTCTCCATCATACAGCAGACGGGTGATCGGGGTGGGATTGCCATAAACCACCACCCCTGCCTAACAGTTCCACTGGTGGATCCTGGTTTGCTCAGGCATAATCCCATCATTCTTGCCCTGATGGCATTTCCTTAGTCATGGTGGTTCCTTTAGGGGTGGGTGTGTCACTGAGGTTGGTCCCAACTGAAGCCCGGGAGTATTTTACACATGGTTGGGAGAAGAGACATTCTCTTTCTGAGTAGGCAGATGTGAGGCCTGGAATGAATACAACTGTTTTGCTGTTAGAAGGGAAGGCAGCCAGAGGACAAAGCAGACGCCTGGAAATTAACAGCGGTGGCGCCAGGGCCTGACCAAATCACTCCCATCTCTGAGCTTTCATTACTGAG
>VBSM01001265.1:68210004-68234694 GCA_008086735.1 Cheirogaleus medius | reverse complement strand
AAAAAAAAAAAAGAATATATAGAATAAGAAAAGAAATTAAGTTATTATTTTTAAAAGCTGACAAATGCCAAAATATTATATTACCACATATACATAAATATTATTTTCCTAAAACTCCAACAAAATATTTTTAAATATTTTCATATTTATCAATTCTTAAATTGATATACTATAACATTGATTTGGTGTATGCTACATGAATTTTAACAGATGCAGATTCATGTAACTACTAACATAACTGAGATACGGAACAGTTCCTCACACCCAGATTCCCTCATACTGTCCCTTTGTAGTCAAAGCCACCTTTTAGCCCTAACCTCCGGCAAACATGATCTATATAGCTTTAACCTTTTCCAGAATGTCTTACAAGTGGAATCAAACACTTTGTAAGTGTTTTGGGCTAGCTTTTTCCACTTAGAGGAGTGGTGAGACTCTGTCCTATCCCTAACACTACAGGTTGTTATTGCTTCCATAAGCAATGTGTGAGCACCTCCCATAGACTATCCTAGCCTTTGGAACCTTTGCACTAGGAACTTGATTATGGATATCTGTGTAATTAAATGAAATAGTGTCTAGCACATTACAGCTATCAATAAGGAAGGGTTTCATGACCACTTGCCTGGGTATAACTATGGGTCTCACTATGTTGCCCAGGCTGGTCTGGAACTCCTGGCCTCAAACGACCCTTTTGTCTTGGCTTCCCAAAGCCCTGGGATTACAGGTGTGAGCCACTGCACCTAGCCCCTACAATCTATTCTCAACATAGCAGCTGCAGTGGTCCTTTTAAAAACAGAAGTCAAATCACGAGACATTGCTGCTCAAAATTCCTCACAGGTTCCCCATTTCATCAGAGTGAATACCAAAATCCTTATAATGGCTAACCAGCCCCTGCACCAGCTGGCTCCCGGTCATTGCTCCCACTTTGTCTCCTACTTCTTTCTTCCTCATTCGCTGTGCTCCAGCCACACTGGTATTTCTGTTCCTCCAACCCCCTAGGCACACTTCCACCTTGGGCCTGCTTGTTTTCTCTGCCTGCACTTCTCTCCCTTCAGATGCCCATTTGACTAATTCCCCACCTCCTTCAAGACACTGATGGAAGCTCACTTTTTCAACGGGGCTTAACCTGCCTACTCTGTTTCCTACCACAACCTGCCCACCCCAACTCCACACACTCCTGCCCCCCTTACGACCCATTGCTTTTCATCTATGGGCCCATCACCTTCTTTTATATATGTGTGTGTATGTGTATGTGTATATATATATATTTATATATGTGTATATGTAATATATAACATACATTATATACATATATAATTTATAACACATTATATAGGTATATCTAATATGTATGTATACAATATATGATGCATATTAATACTACATATAATATATAACACATATTACATGTATAATTAACATATATACTATGCTTATTGTTTATTGTCTTTTTTTCCCAGTAGAATGTTGGCTCCATGAGGCAGGGGTCTCTGTCTGTTTTATCCACTGATATATCACAAGCACCTAGTGCAGAACCTGGACCATAGCAGGTGCTCAGTGTATGAATAAATATGAGTGAGTGAAGAAGGGAAAGTATAAATTCTGAAGCTGAATACTTTGTTACAGACAAAGCAAGTCAGTCGGTGAAATGCACAAACTTCCAAGCCCTCTGAAGTCTCAAGGATCCCAGTTAATAGCCCCAGCTCTCCCTGAGCTGAGGGGCAGAGGACAATATGTGTGGCTTAGGATTTTGCCTGTCACTTGGCAGTGATTGGTAGCCTCAGCATCTTACGTGGCTAAACATTTACAATAGAAGAGAGAACACCAGTACCTGCTGGACCCAGGGCCCCTGAGGAGCACTGGGCAGGTGGCACATGATGTTCACAACCAACACTGTGGCTCTGCCTGATCCACATTCCTTTTCCACGTGGATGACACTTCACACCCTCACTTTCCAGTAGCCAGGAAGGCTCCACCCTTCCCTCCTGGCACCCTGACAGGGATGGTTATACCCAGGCAAGGGGTCACGAAACTCTTCCTTATTGATAGCTGTAATGTGCTAGACATCATTTCATTCAATTACACAGATATCCATAATCAAGTGACTAGTGCAGAGGTTCCAAAGGCTACCATAGTCTATGGGAGGTGCTCACAAATTGCTTATGGAAGCAATAACAACCTGAAGTGTTAGGGTTAGGGCAGAGGTTCACCACTCCTCTCAGTAGTGATTAAGTCTGGGCTTCCTGCCAAAGTCACAAGCTTTGTCAGTTGGTGGTTCCATGAAGGTATGAGTCTGGTGTCCTGGTATCTTCCCATCTTTGCCATCTGACAATCAGTCTTTGATCTGCCTCCTTACCTCCTCACTCCACTGCTCTTCAGCCAACCCATCAAGGTTGGAAGCCGTGTGTTTCATCCCTGAAGCTCACAGGTTATTTTCACCCATGGGTAGAGGAAGACAAATCAATTTAACAAGAAGAATTTAAGTGCCTTTCGTGCATCTCACAAATATTCATTGTGTGCCCACTATAAGCCAGGCTCTTTTATATTAATAGGCACTAAGGATTTAGCAAATATGAGAGACAGATCTATGTTCCCATTGAGCCTACTTTCTACTATAGTAGAAGGAAAATGAGACCTAAACAAAGATTTTTTTAAAGATCAAAATATCAGATGGCAGAAAATGCTAAAATTAAGAGCCTCTATGAAGGCCAGGTATGGTGACTCATGCTTGTAATCCTAGCACTCTGGGAGGCCAAGGCAGGCGGATCGTTTGAGCTCAGTAGTTCAAGACTAGCCTGAGCAAGAGCGAGACCCTGTCTCTATTAAAAAAATAGAAAGAAATTAGCTGCACAACTAAAAATATATAGAAAAAATTAGCTGGGCATGGTGGCGCATGCCTGTAGTCCCAGCTACTTGGAAGGCTGAGGCAGTAGGATTGCTTGAGCCCAGGAGTTTGAGGTTGCTGTGAGCTAGGCTGATGCCACGGCACTCTAGCTGGGGCAACAGAGTGAGACTCTGTCTCAAAAAAATAAAATAAATTAAATTAAATAAAAAAGAGCCTCTATGAAGAGGTGATGGTTAAACTAAGATATGAAGGCCAAGACAAAAGTGTACATGCCGAGATGATGAGGAAGAGCATTCAAGGCAAAGAGAACAGCTAGTGCAAAGGTCCTGAGGCTGGAATGAGCTTGGGGTGCGTGAGGCAGAGAAAGAGGCTACTGTGGCCAGAGGAGAGTTGGCAGAAGGAAGAGTGGGCATGGATGAGGTGGGAGAGGTAGCTGGGGTTTGGTCAGAGCTTTTGTGGACTCAGGAGAAGCGTATGGATTTTACCACCAAGATAACCCTGACCCTGGTGATGTCCCTGCCACCGGTCACCACTCCAGTACCAGAAACCTGTGAAAGTCCAAACAACTGTGTTTCCTGTTTTAACACTAGCACTGTTAATACTGCCTGCTTTTGGACAGAATGTAAAGATGAGAGCTACTGATCATATAATTCAACAATTAGTCATTGTCATATGATGCACAGGACAGACTTCTGTTCCGTGCCCACTACCGCTCCAGCGCCAACCAATCCTACAGCCGCAACCACAACTCTGCCTTCCTCCTCTACAATTTCCACCGCAGGTCCCACATCAGGTACAAGGCGTGCAGGCTGCAATTTTCTTTCTCTGTAAATTCAGCAAATCTGAAGAAATTACCACACTCTGTAAACAGACCCTGTAAATTAACCAGGACTGGCGATTCATTCAAGTCACTCTCTGAAACCAAAATACTATCTTTCCAGATGTCTCACATGGAAGATGCTGTTCCAGGATCTTTACATTTCCAAAGGATGCATATAGCATATTTGGGAGCATCGTCCTGGAAGACAAATCGGTTAAGTCATTTCGTTCAGCAGAAATATTTAAAATATGCTGCACGAATCATCATGGCTGTCTTCTTTTATTTTAAATGGCTGCTGCTATGAGATTGGTTTTTTTCTTGACATGCCAAATGTAACTTTCTGTAAATGATGGAAACTTTCTAAAATGATGGAAGACAACATCATGACTCTTGGCAGTTTAAATTTAGTCATTTTAAGGCCTGGAAGCTGCATTATTTCCATCCTAACTCAAGATGTAATTTAGTAAACAGAATTGAGAAGAGTGTGCCAAATGAGTACCAATCAGGTGGATTTGGGACTATCATTTCAAAATTGGAGTAAATTTATAAATTTAGTACTACTAAAATAAATAAATAAATAAAGCAATGACTAAAGCAAAATATGTGTATCTTCAATTCCTAAAGCAATTGAGAGATAAATCTGCTCTGTGCACATTCGTAATAACATACACAACCCACACACATGCTTGTGACTTTAAAATGAATTGAGATGAAAAATTAAATTGCAGCCCATAGTTTGCCAGCTCCTTTTGTCGCTGCCGTAGAATTCAACATACAGAATAGGTCTTGTTCATAATCAAAATACTATGATAAAAAACAAAGATAGAGGCTGTTGTCCTCATTATACAGAAGGGGAAACTGAGATGCAGGTGATAAAATAAGCACGGGCTCAGGAATGAAATGCTTGGCCCCAAGGTCACACAGCTAGTCCCCGGTAGCACCAGACCTCCCAGCTCCTTAGTCAATCCATGTTCTTTCTACCAAGACGCATGGTTTTCCGATAAACTATTACACTATTGGGTTATCCGTGGGCCCCAAGGAGAAAAGAAAAATGAAGCTCAAAAGAAAGAGACTAACTGAGACCTTGGTAGAAGCTCGAAGCCAACATCTATTGAGCATGCCAGGGAGAGAGCAGGCAGCAGACAAGATCCCTCCCCTTAAGAAATTTACAGTCAGAGGGTAGTAAGCACCTACGATGTACCGGGCGTTGTACTAGGTGCTGGGCATGCAAAGATGAACCAGACAGAGTACCTACTTTTACGGAACTTGACTGTCTATAAGAGATAGAAAATATACACATATTTGAAAAATGTTAAAACTGTAGACTGGGTCTATACTACACCGAAATCATCTATCAAGTTAGCAAACTCACCTTTTACTAATATATCCTGCAAATTTACTGAATTCATTTATTAGTTCTAACAGTTTTTTGGTGGAATCTTCAGGGTTTTCTATATAAGTTCTGGAGATCTAATATACACATGTGACTGTAGTTAATAATACTGTCTTGTTTGTTTGAAATTTGGTAAGAGAGCAGATTTTAAGTGTCCTCACTGCCCCCCCAGCACACACACACAAATGGTAACTATGGGTGGTGATGGATGTGTCGATTTGATCGTAGTAATCGTTACACATGTATACATTTATCAAATCATCACACCTTGAATAAATACAATTTTTATTTGTCAGTTAAATTGGTTTTTTTAAATTGGTTGTTTTATGTTTTTAATTACTCACACTGGTTTTTCTGGCATCTTGCAATTGAAGTAAAGCAATCGCTTAATTATTTTTTATCTAGGCCGGTATCTTAATAACGATTGCAGTTATGCATGGATTTACAGAGTTATAATTATTTATGCTGACAACACGTGCCAGAAGCAGCAACCACACATTAAACACAAAAAAGCATTTATTAATGATCATGGCGATAATAGAGGACGCAAGCCAGGCTGGGTTAACCAGTGAATTCTTCCCAGAACAGCTGATTTTAAATCAGACTTACCTTAGGAGGCTTGTTTGGGTAGAGAAGAAAGAAATAATTACTAACTACTGTCGACTTCTCAAAAGTGTCTTAAACTTTTTTTTTTACAGTAAGAAGAATAAGACTGTAGGAAACAATTTGTAGAAAACTATGCATTGCCTTGAGGAGGGCCCTCTAGTGGTCTAATTCCATTCCTACAGAAGCTATTTTACCATCTGTAAGTTGTAGATAACTGATAGCAACGCAAAAGAGTTCTTGTCCGTGGACATACAAGTTCTGTCCCATCTTGTAGAAGAGCCACCGACTTCCCTCCTCTCTTCTAGAAAACCAGTTTTGCTTCCTTTTTCACATTTGTTTCAATATTTCTCACCTATAAATGTATCCGTTCTTCAGATTCTCTTTTGAACCAGTTGCAACATCTCCCTAGTTCCCTCATAGATTCATGAGGAGAATAAAATCTTTAACATGTGTTCATTTTGATGTTAGTATGAGGGTCATGACTTCACCTTATTTTAAAAGTTGTATTTTAACAGGATAAAAGAGAGATGGGCAATATAAGAAAGTCGGAGACACTGAGGGGAAGAGGAAGAGACAAAGGGAGAAAAGATAAGGCCGTTTTCTTGTTACGTCTTGAGGAAATAAATTAGTTAGAAGTCAGGTCTTCTGAGGGAGTCAACTAGATTGAAATTTTTCTTTTTTCACATGTGTTGTTCTTCTGAATTGTGGCCTGAGTGGGCGGTGGGGAAATCAGTGTGAGTTGTGGCATTGGTGTGTGTTGGGGAAAGTCTTCTCCCAAACCAGAAAACCTTACCACAAAGGAAGAGAAAGAAAACACTTTTATTATTGAATAAGCATCAAACCAGAAAGTGAAGTACACGCCAAGCGATCCACTAAGAGATTACAGAGACAGAAAGCTCAGCCTTTCACCTAGGACTTGACAGCACCATTTATTATACATAGTTCATTCTAAACTCACCTGGTAAGTGGAGTGACCACCTGTGTTAGTTCATTGATTTTACATAAAGGAAAATAAACTCCTTCTATCTTTTTTGACAAGAAGTAGTTTTGCCACTGGGTCCTGGCACATGCTAAAGTTAGGATCCTACATAAGTTAGGCTACAGGGACACTATCTTCCCTGGATGTTCACATGCAAAAGACATGGCTCCCAGGTCCTAGAGAAAGACATTCTTGGGCCCTAAAGCTGGCAAAAGGCTTTTTAAAATGTTTAAAGGATTTCATATGTTTCAAAGAGAACTTACAAGTTTTCTAAAGTAAATACTCTAAGAAAAGGGACCAGGTCACATCTCTTCCCTTATTTTTAACAGGGAGAATTAAGCCTCTTACTTTAAACTTTAATTTGCCTTCCATGTGCACATCATTACTCAGGTAACTGTAGTGTCACCTGCACAGTTGGAGGTGTCAACAATGCCCCCCACAAACTGTAATGCTCAGCCCCACATGCAAGTCCAGTTCCATCTCCTAAAGCCCCCCAACCGCCTTAGCGTGCAGAAAGCCCTGTGTGAGTATAAGCATCGGAAGAGGGGAAAGGGAGGCTCAAGCTTGTTCAGCAGTTGAGGCTGAAGGATGCCCCCACCGCCACCAGATGGGGGCACTTCCTGGAAGGGTCATTCTAGTGTCAAAGGTGTCCCGAGGGACTTTCCACTTGCTGCAACAGTTTCGAGTAAAGAGTTCCTTGAAAGAGGACAAGCACGTGCCCCACGGTTCAGTCGGGTTCTCAAGAGGGCAGCTCTTTTGACAGCTCTTCTGCAAGGAGATGCGTCAGCGCCAAGAAAGCTGGGTGAGGCCAAATTCCAACAATGGCCACCTCACAGGCCAAGAACTGTTTCCCTTATCCTCACTTTGCCAGTGCAGAGGCCAGCTCCTTGGTTCCATCTCTAGCCACTGTGGTAATTTTATGGCAGGAAACTGAAATCCTGGCCTCACCTGCCACCAAGTCTAGAATTGGACCATGCAGTTTTCCTCCAGCCAGTTTTCCCCTAACCTTGAGATGAGGTAAGAGATTGGACTCATGCAGCCTGTCCTTTCAAGAGGTTCTTGAGTCCCTTATATAAATTTTCCACCTCTCCTTAAAGCTATGATGCACACTGAAGAAATTAAGCGGGGTGGTGTATACAGTTATATTCTTTCCCTAGAGCAATGGAGGAAAAAAGTCACAATTCCATAACCAGGAAAGGCCAATCAAGTGATTTCTTTGGGTAATTTCTACTCTAAGTGATTTGCTGCCTCCACCTGAAAGTGAAGAAGCAGCATAATCTTCAAGTTCTGCCTTAACAGGCATTCAGCTACACATACAGTTAATTAACTAAGACCTTGAGAAATAGTATCTGTCTTCTCAATGCCAAAATTCAGCTTTGAAATTAAAGTTTACATCTCCTTTGCAATGAGGGGAAAAATGAGGTAAGTTTTAGAAGCAGACTGAAATCTTGGGGTAGGTAATCAGAGTGCTAACTAGTCCTACTGACACTCAAGAGCACTCACATCACACTACCTTTTTTTTTTTTTTTTGAGATCACAGGACTGCTTAGAATTAAATTCATTTCAAAATACCCCCAAAATAGAATAGTTTTTGCTATAGTGTTGAGTTCTCTTTTTCTTAACATCTGTCCTCTTAATTGGATATTGTATTAATAATATGCCTAATAATTCATACTTTTTAAAAGCGTATAGAAGAAAAGTTCAAAACAAAATGGACTAACTACCATGCCCATTCAATAGCTAAAGCTATCACTACAGTATTGCCAGAGCACTATTGCCTTGGCTCATCCTTGCAACTACCAAGTTGAGCAATAGGAGTGGGGATTTCCACCCAATTTCAAGGGAAATGACCCAAAGAGAAAGTTAAATTCATATTGAACAGCTCCACTACCCATGTGACTAATCTTGGTTCAGAAGTTTTGTGGGCTCTGCTGATTCACTTCTCTATTTACGATATTTATTGCCCAGGATATAACACTCGTGGCATTAGAGTCTGTTTCCTCTTTGAACGATGCCAAAATTACAAAGCAGCATAGGAAAAAGCTCAACTCCTACGTGTCGGTTACAACATAAATGCGAGCAAAAGAGAAAAAGATTTGAGCTTTTGCAGGAATTTTCATTTATTCAGCATTATCGCCCAATGGGATGTTCTAAATGTTGAGAAGGAGAAGAGGACAGTTGACTGACCAGAGCAGACTGCCCTGAGTGTCTGAGCCCTGGTGGGATCAGCAGGGGGTAGGGATGTGGGATTCAGGTTTGAGGGCAGGATCCGTATGTGTGTCTAGTTACCCATTAGGGAGTAAGTTCTTGCCATGTTCTTAAAAGATAGTTTATAAGCCAAAATGTCAATTTATTCATTTTTTTCTGCACATGCATGCGTGCACACACACACACACACACACACACACTAAAACTGTTAAATGAACAAAATTGGCCAGGCACAGTGGCTCACATCTGGTACTTTGGGAGGCCAAGACGATAGGATCACTTAAGGCCAGGAGTTCAAGACCAGCCCATTTCCACAAAAATTTAAACATTAGCCAGGCATGGTGGCATGCACCTGTAGTCCCAGCTACTCTGGAAGCTGTGGCAGAAGGATCACTTGAGCCCAGGAGTTTAAGGTTATAGCGAGCTATGATTGCGCCACTGCACCCCAGCCTGGGTGACAGAGTGACACCCTGCCTATAAATAAATAAAACAAAATTCCAGCATCCATTAGTCAATATACTGACCTCCGGGTTTTTAAAAATATATTTAGAAACCAAGATATTATCAGAAGTTTACTTTTGAATATAGTACCTGTCTATTCTTACTTGCCTCCCCATGGAGCCTGCAAGCCCCTGTTGTCTTTTTCATCTTTGTATCCCAGGGCCTGGTGCAGTGCCTGATACATAGTAGACACTTAAATATTTTTAATGTGATTGAATAATAAGATGCTGTATGTGATAATGTGAATGAATAATAAGATGAAATTGCAAGGTACTATACTAGGTCCATTTGTTCTAGTGTCTCATTTAAGTTCAGTATTTCTTTGTTGATTTTCTGCTTCAATGATCTATCTAGTTCTGTCAGTGGAATATTGAAGTCCACCACTACTGTTATATTTTGTTGTCATTTATTTCTTTCCTTAGGCCTAGTAGTATTTGTTTTATGAATCTGGGAGCTCTGGTATTAGGTGCACATATATTTAGGATTGTTATATCTTCTTGTTAAATTGATCCCTTTGCCTTTTTTTTACTATTGTTGATTTAAAGTCTGTTTTATCTGATATGAGAATAGCTATTCTTGCTCACTTTTGATTTCCACTTACCAGGAATATTTTTTCCACCCCTTTACCTTGAGTCTCTGAGAATCTTTATGAGTTAAATGGGTTTCTTGGAGACAGCAGATATTTGAGTTGTGCTTTTTAAAAATCCTCTGCCAATCTATATCTTTTACATAGGGCATTTAGGCCATTTACATTTAATGTTAATATTAATAAATGAGATACTCTTCTGGTCATCATGTTGGTCACCAGTTGCTTTGTATTCTCCCTTGTGTTACTGTTTTATAAAAACTGTGAGTTTTTCCTTTTGGGTGTTTTTATGCTGGTGACTATCAATTGTTCTTTTAGATTTTTTAAGACTTTTGAACATCTTTTATAGGGCGGATCTAGTAGTGATAAATTCACTTAGTGTCTGATTGTCTGGAAAAGACGTTATTTCTCTTTCATTTATGAAACTTAGTTTTGCAAGATACAAAATTCTTGGCTGACAGTTATTCTGTTATTCTGGCTAAGGATAGGACCCCAATCCCTTCTGGCTTGTAAGGTTTCTTTCTATTGAGAATTCTGCTGTTAGTTTGATGGTTTACCTTTGTAAGTTACTTGATGTTTTTGCCTCCCAGCTTGTAGGAATTCCTCCGTCATGTTGACTTTTGGCCAGGCTGATGACTATGTACCTTGGCAATGTCCGTTTTGCAATGAATCTTCCAGGTGTTCATTGAGCTTCTTGTATCTGGATGTTTAAATTCAATTATGCCCTCAAATAGGTTTTCCAGACCTTTTGCTTTTTCTTCTTCTCCCTCATGGATATCTATGATTCTTTATTTGGGTACTTTACATAATCTCATATTTCCTGGAAACTTTGTTTCTCGTGATTCTTTGTTCTTTATTTTTGACTGCCTGGATTAATTTGAAAGAATTGTCTTCAAACTCTGCAATTCTTTTTTCTGCTTGGTCTATTCTATTCTTAAAACTTTCCACTGTGTTTTGAATTTCCCTAAATGAATCTTTCATTTCCTGAAGTTCTGTTTGTTTTTTTAATAATATATCTATGTCTTTAGTAAATTTTTTATTCATTGCCTAAATTACTTTTTATTTTCTTTGAGTTGGTTCCATGTTCTCTTGAGTCTCATTAAGCTTCCTTATAATCCATATATGGAATTCTTTATCTGTCATTTCAGTATTTTCATTTTGGTTGAGATCCATTGCCAGAGAGCTAGTGTGATCCTTTTAGCAGTAGGGGGAGTCTTTTCACTGTGATTTCAATTCCTTTTCAGCTGGAGCAGCTGTTACTTCTTGTTTTTAAATCATCTTTTGTTTAAATGGGGCTTTTTCCTCCTCCTTCTTAAAGGTTTGACTGCAGCCTATGATGGGTAAGGACCTTTGGCTTTGCTTGTGGGTATTTTCAGGGGGGCCTAGGTTCTGAATGAATACCTTGGTTACAGATAGCCTTAGTGTGGGGGTTTTCCTAATTGCTGGTTATTTGTAGGCTGTAGTGGTGGTGTACTATGGGTGTGCTTACCTCCCTAAATGCATGCTCATTTTGTTCTGGCTTCAGAGGATTTTCTTTTGCAAACTCAATAATATGTTTTTAAAGGTGTTCTTGTTTAATATTCTTACAGGCTTCATATCAAAATATTTTCTGAAATTCAGTCTTCCATATTGCCAGAAATAGAAGTCTACAAATTCTATCTCTTCCTGGATATCTCACAAATTCAAAACTTTAGTAGTTATCTATCCCTCCACTACCATATCTCATTTTCCTTCAAAAATTTTCTTTAATGATACCACTTCTCATCCATCTAATTATGACAAAAAAAAAAAACTGAGCACAAACCCCTTCCTCACTAAATATTTCACACCCTGGTATAACTCATTAATTCTAAGTTCTAAATATCTCTAGAGTTTGTACTCTCCTTCATTCTGGCTACTACTGCCTTCAGAACTCATCGTTTCTTTCCTGAGCCACTGAAATAATCTCCATTTCCATGCTTACCTCCCTCAAATCCATAGTTTACACAGCTGCCAGCATAATCTACTTAAAATAAAAATCTGACCATGTCATTTGCATAATTAACAGTCTTCAGTGACTCCTTACTGCCAGCAAGACAAAGTCTCAATTACTTCCCGTAGCATAAAAGGTCCTCTACAATCAGTCCCTCTCTCTGCTACCGTCATACCAAATTACAATCTTCTCAAACTCCTGACCTCAAGCAATCCTCTCACCTCAGCCTACCAAGTACTAGGATTACAAGGATGAGCCACCACGCCCAGCTGAATTACATGTAATCTTCTGCTTGGTCTGCCATCTTCCAGTCAACCTCACACCTCACCCCAGCTTTCTTGGCCATTGTCAGCTCCTTATCTTTCAAGAATCTGCATAATAATGTGCTTCACTATTATTATACTTATCACACCGTATTGCAATGATTTATCTGTTGCCACAATTAGACTATGAATTCCTTTAAAGGGCAGATACAATTTTCTCTTTATCCACAGTACCTGGCACAGTGCCAATGACATGAGGTACTTAGTGTCTTTCAAATGAAGGATGGAATGTTTTTGACTGCTACATTACCTTTTGAAATTAACTCCTACTTCCACTACTACTGTCAAAGTTCAGGCCCTTTCTTCTACCTCTATCCCCTTGCATGTCCTTTTGCCTCTAGCTTGTCAACCTGCCTAATGTCACGTAAATTCTTTCTAAAGCACAGTCTGATCTGCTTACCTTCAGAGACCTGTTAGCCTTTGCCTCATTTTCTCTGCTGCTCCAGCAGTTCACAGCAACCCACTGATTTCCCAGAGACAGCTCAGCTCCATACTAATTACCAGACCAACTGTGACCAAGGGCAGGCAGTACCAGTACCTAGCCAGCCTCTACTTGAACTTCTCCGTTCATCATGAATGAAACTTATTAGCACTAGACAGCCTTCCAGATCCAAACTAGGATCTCATAGTACTGGTGGCTACAGGATTCCCCTATTATCCAGAGTCACTGTTCTCCCCATTTTGACTGTAAACTCCATTTCATCACTCCATGATACAGCAGTGGTATACTGGCGGCTGGAGGAGAGAAGGAATGACACTAAGGAGTGGGGTAGGGATGTGGGGGAGTCCATCATCTATAGAGAATTTAAAAATAATAGAAATGACTAAAACCCAACCTCCTTTTTATCATCATCAAGCACCAGCAATTCTAAACAATGTCAGTAATAAAGTATTCTTTCCTGCCAGGGAGGACTGGTTTCACCACCACCACCACCCATTGGTGAGCCACTGCCATTCAGGCATCGCTCCCTTTTGAAACGTTTTACCCACCCCAAAAGAGAATTAATCATCTCTACCTAAACCCTTAATGCACATCTGAATCTCCCACAAGTCCACAGGCACATTAGGGGAGCTTGTCTTTAACCCCTACTATGTAGACATTCATGAACAGACTCACCCTTCTAGCCAGCTATCCTTTGTTAGCCTCAGCTGCCCAGTAAGGTCCTGGGTGAGTGAAATGTGCTAAGTCCCAATTACTCTATATTGCTAGAGGAAACCATCATGTCTTACACTCAACTCTTAGATGAGACTAAATGTATACAGAATATAATGTGAATTCCAAAGGCTGGTATTCACAGAACATGATAATCTGGGCATAGTTCTAATTCCTATTACTAAATCTTAATATTCTACTCATACCAAACTACTTATACTTAATATATTTGTGCCTATTACATGTAAGTCCTTTTTGTATTACAGTACTTTGTGCCTGATTTACCTAACTGCTAAGACCTAGAAGGAAATTTAAATACTCAGTTCTGCTTTAGTGCTATAGATGCAACAGACACATAGTTCTAATTAATAAAACTAGGGACATCTAATACATAAAGAGTACAATATATTTTTATTATACAACATTTTTTTAAATTTCTTTTCATAGAATACATTTTCACATTAGATCTCCACAGTGGTAAAATAACAATTTATTACTTATAGTTTTATATTTGTGGACAGATTATTTTAGAACAAGTAAAACGCATTAGAGGATTAAGTGTCAGTTTAGAATTTGTAATATTTTGATACATCTACAAGGGGGACCTAGTCCTTAAATGGAACTTCTCTATATTCAGAAGCTCTCCAAACTTTTCTTCCTAGGATTTAGGAATTCATAATGTGAGATATCACTATTTCCTAATTTTAAAGTTTCCCTAGGATATGTGACCATCAGGAGCTGGTATCAACTGAACAGACAGGGAAGTTTTCAAAAATTAAACACTATCTATTTTTCTGAAAAGTCTTTATTCATGAATTAACAGTCTTTCCCTTTGTCTATGATCCCCAGAACAAATATAGAAGTTTGTTCATGTACTGATAGTAATAAAGCTGAATTCTCTTTAAGAGATTGATAATTAAAAGGCAAAAGCTCATATATAATGTTTAGTTATACTGTGCGTCTCGTGAGAAGTTGAGAGACAACTCCATTAACTCACCAAAATACGGGATGCAGTCTTACAACTTCTTGGACACAATCAATACCTCTCAAACCTTTTCCTCAAAGATTAAATTTTGAAAATTGCCATGTGATTATTTGTCCACCAAGGACTTAGCTGCTATTTCTTCCTTATTATGAGTTGAATGGCATGACAAAGCAGAGGCAAAGAGGCACACAATCAATTCTTAAGGTATTAAATCAAAAAGATCAGAGCTTCCACAGCATGGCAACAGCTTTGCAGATGCCCACGTCATGATAGTTGAAATAACAAAGCCCAGCAAAGGTTAAAGCCGAAAGTGCCAAAAGGCCTGCCTTGGCAGCTTTCTGCGATGTATCCCCATGAACATAGTCAGTAACAACTTGTCCAAGGCCCCTAAAGAAAAAAAAAATAATAGCACAAATGAAAAATCACAAGTGAAGTTACAAACTATACAGATAACTTGGCTGCAAAAAAAAAAAAAATCAGTTAAGTTCAAAATGCAGTGTCCCTATTTACCATTCCAATAATTGTTCGCTTCTTGGGGGATTCTGTGTAGCCATTTTTATAGGTGAAATTATTTCATACTTTGAGATGCTAAACCAAAGTCAACTCATTATAAGAATCATAAGTCAAAATGAAGGAATCAAGAGCTTCCTAATAATGTAATAAAGTTATCTTTCTACTCTTCTGATTCAATTTTCCAGAGTCATTTATATCAGACAGTAACTAATCGCTACTCTATTTATAAAATCTTTTTGTTAACTAAAGCAAAAGCTCTACAAAGTTTATTAATTCAAAAATAATTTACTAAGCAAATTATGTGCCAGAACCTGTCATAAATGTTGGGAGTATAGTAAATAAGACAGCATGCCTGCCCTTATAAAACAAACATTCTAGTGAATAAGAAAGGAAAAGTAAATATTTATGTATTATGAAGAAATATTTTCGAAAGAATGACCTGAATAAGAACATTCCAAACATTACTATTCCATCAGCATCTCTGATGAATAGTAAGGAGGCTGGCGTGGCTGGAGCACACGAGTAAAGCAGAGATCAGAGGGAGGCATGGGCAGATTGTACTGGGACTTGAAGGTCATGATGAAGAGTCTGAATTTTATTTGACTTGACGGTCATGATGAAGAGTTTGAATTTTATTTAAAATGCAATAGGAAACCACTGATAATGTTTTGAGCAGGGAATGCCCTAAGCAAGGAGTGACCTAATTTAACTATTTTTTATAATAGTTTTATTGAGATATAATTCACATACCATAAAATTCACTACAGGTGCACACCAGCACGCCTAGCTAATTTTTCCTTTTTTTTATTTTTTTTTAAGTAGAGATGGAGTTTCGCTCTTGCTCAGGGTGGTCTTGAATTCCTGAGTTTGAGCAATCTGCCCACCTCAGCCTCACAGAGTATTAGGATTATAGTAGTTAGCCACTGAGCCCAGCCTAAAATTCACTTTTAAGTGCACAATCCAATGGGTTTTAGTATATCAGAGTTGTGCAACCATTATCACTGTTTAATTCCAGAATATTTTTATCACCCCAAAAAGAAACCCTCTAACCACCCATTCTAATGAAAATCACTAATTTTCTTCCTGTCTCCATGTATTTGCCTATTCTGGACATTTCACATAAACCAGACAATATGTGATCTTTAATTGAGGAGGAGGTTTTAAGGTGAAATCCAGAGAGATTTTGGGAAAAAAAAAGATTTGGGCAATGTTAAATTTGGGATGACTATCAAACACCCAAGTGGATATGTCAATTAGACAACTGGATATACAAGTCCTATAGCTCAGGAAAAGAGGTCAGATCTGAGCTCACCTAGGGAAAGTGTATAGACAGAGAAATTAAGAAGGCCAAGACAGAGCCCTGGAAACTATCATTCAGAGGTCAGACAAGAAGAGAAGGATCTGGCACAGGAGACATCTATGGCATCTGGAAAGCCAAAGAAAAGTGACTTAAGGAGAGGATGATCAATTGAGTTGAAGGCTGCTGAGAGTTCAAGTAAGCAGAGGACAGAGAACAGACAACTAAATTTGGAAAGATGAAGGTATTTGGTGACCTTAGTAATAACGATTTATGTTAAACAGTTGGGATAAAAGCCCGAGCATTAACACAGGTTAAAAGAGACTGGGTGCTCACGAACTGAAGCTCAACTAGAGATTACTCCTTCAAGATGAATCACACATTAGAGAAATATTACTTACTATAGTTATGATCTAATATTTAACATGCAACTAGAATCCTTTACTTTGAAAAGTCTATCTGGTAAAAAGGCTAATTCTTATAACCAGCCCTAGAAAACTAGGTAATTAAAAACCCCTTTCATACTAGCTAGAAAATGATTCTGACAAGTCACTTAACCTCTCCAAGGTTTAGTTTCCACATCTGTAAAATCAAAGGGCTGGTTAAGATACTCTTCAAAGTTCTTCCAGTTGTAGTAATCCAAAAACACCTTCTCCTAGCCCTGTAATGACAATGTATTTTCCTGGCAAAACAACATAAAAGGAACAACTCAAGGAACCTAACCTGCCTTTTACACTCCTTTTAGAAGGTTCATTAACTTAGAAAGTCTTATAAATATACCAGACAAAATAAATAGAAGCTGGATATTCATTCATTTGGCAAATATTTACTGAGTGCTATGTGTCAGGTACTATTCTAGGCATAACAGAGGTAACAGCAAACAAAAACAGAAAAAAAAAACCCCATATATCTTCTTTTTTTTTTAAGGGGGCAAGTCTGAACTATATCTAGGGATACACATTTCAGTGATAAAACTATGACAAAATACAAGGAAATGATTCCTATAAAAGTCTCTATAATGGTTCCTAGTGGGAGTGGTGGTCATATTACCTTCATAATAATTTATTAAGCCATAGATTTGATTCTGTATTTGTGCTTTCATTCTTAGAGGAGGGGGTAACTACAAATAATATGCAAAATAATATATATTAGAAAGTGGTAAGTGCTACTAAGAAAAACAAAACAGGAGAGAAAGAGATAAAGAACATTGAGACAGACATTGTAATTTTGAGTAAGTGGTTAGGGAAGGCTTTGTTGAGAGGGTAACATTTAAGATCTGAAGAAGATGAAGGAATAGACCAAGTATGTAAATAGAAAAAGACAGTTTCAAGCATAAGAAACAGTACAAGTAAAGCTCTGAGGCCTGGGGTGTCCCTGGCATGTCCAACGAATCTCAAGGAAGCCAGTATGAATGAGGGAGAGAGCAGCTAAAGATGAGGGAAGAAATGGGGTTAGGTCATAGAGTCCACAGACCATGCTGAGAATTCTGATCTTTAGTTTAACATGAGGAGACAAAGAAAGGTTTTGAGAAAGGGAATGTATTGTTCTGACTTAACATTTTAGCGGATCACTGGGTCTGTTGTGTTGGGAATAGATACAAAGGGGACCAGTGAGGAGACTATTACTGGAGTCAAGAATAATGACCATGTTCGGGGCTTGAACAACTAGAAGACTGGAAATGCCATTAATTCAGATGGGCAAAAAAGTCCAGGAGGAACAGATCTGAGGGATATCAGGAACTCAGTTTTATCACATGCTACATTCAAATGCTATTAGATATGGAAATGAAGACATCAGATAGGCAGATGGCTATATCAACCTAGGCATATAAATATTTTACATATATTTTAAATATATGTAAATTTTTTCTATACATCTTAAACATCTCAATCAATTTCTCTCTCATATGCAGTACAGAGACAAGTTCACAGCATATGAACTGAGCAAACATAACACAAAAGGAATTGCTATACTTGCCAGTGACTATGGAGAGTAATGGCTGCAGCCAGGGAGTAGTCCATCGCAGAACAAGGATTCAAATAAGCAGCTGGAAGCAGGCCCAGGAGCAAAACACTGACAACCCTCTCACTAGTCCAGTGGAGAGATGCAGCCTTGGATTCAGCTACAAAAAGGAATTCATAAAGGAATTCATAAACCCTTAAGAATTTAAAAATTCATAACGGTTGAGGAAGAAAACACATCTCTCATGTTCAACATTTGCCAAAAAGTAACCCAAACTGACAAATAGTATATACAAGATTTAACTCTAAGCATAAAGAGAATAAGGTATAAAAACAGGTCAATGAGCCAGCCTGGACAACACAGCAAGAACCTGTCTCAAAAAAAGAAAAAAAGAGGTAACTGAGAGAGATGCTACCTCCCT
This sequence comes from Cheirogaleus medius, assembly GCA_008086735.1. Classification (NCBI taxonomy): domain Eukaryota; kingdom Metazoa; phylum Chordata; class Mammalia; order Primates; family Cheirogaleidae; genus Cheirogaleus; species Cheirogaleus medius. The sequence goes on along the minus strand of VBSM01001265.1, from coordinate 68,216,133 downwards.
TCTTTGAAGTCTTTTAGCAGAAGGAAATCTCAATGCATACATATTGAGTAGAAGACATATCCACTTTGTTTATAGGCAAGATGGACAAAATATTTTTGCAGGATTAAGCCAGTCTTGGACTTCAATGAGGTGGACAGATACCTTATGAATATGTTAGTGATGTCTGCTGAATTCCTTTAAAACATTACATATTAACTTACATCTTCTAATCTTTGGGAGTAATGGAATATTGTTCCCCAAAACAAAGTTGAACCAGGTAGTTCAAAGAGAAGAAAAGTTCTGATGTCAACTTTTAGGATCATAGCCCTTCTTCTGGCCCATTATTTATAAATAACCCAATACAGCTATGGACATGAAAACTTCTATTAAGCAAGTGAAAAACAATATGAGCTTTAAACATTTCTTTGAGAGGCTCTATCTTCTTTTGATTACAGACCCCTTTGGAAATCTGATAAAAGGATGTAGCTTATTCCCAGAAAAATGTACATGAGTACATACATAAAAATCTATATATACAACTTCCTTCAGCCCGGTGAAGTACAAGTTAAAATTGCTCTGCTAAATTTAATTAAAGTAAGCAAAAGAATCTAGAAACAAACTTTTCAAAGGTAAAAAAGTTCTAAAAAACTATACTCGCCTAATCTCTCAAAACTCAAATGCAACTCTTTTTAAGTGGTTGACTCAAGAATGAAGAGAAATCTTTATCTCTATAACATATCATCTCTCCAGACGTTAAAAATGTAAATATAGTTAACTCGTTATTCAACTACAGATTTTCTAAGACTAATTTTAATAATATTTAAACAGCATTTATCTAGGAAATGCCATATGGTTTAAAATCAACCTAAAAAAATAAGCAAGTCAATTACAGCTATAAACACACATGATGCAGTCCACAAGACATGACTTTTTAAATTATCCATTATTCTCAATTATCCATATCTGGCTCTTCTCCATTAGCTAAATAAATAAGAGCAACAGAATTATATTGAGCAAACTCTTCTTACAGAGCTATTTTCTTTTTAAGAAACGTAAACATTTTTTAAACCACTTGGGCCACAAGGTCCCCTACGAATATAAATGGCATCATTCAACCATGCTGGCACTGTCTGCCTAAAAGGTGTAAACTAGGTCTTCATCTGACAGAGTTGGACACAAGAGTCCCCCCAACAAATAGCAAGTCCTGTTAAAGGCATGACAATTAGGCTAGGTGAGGATGGCCAGAGCCCAGGAAGCAGCAGTGATGGAGAGAACATACAATGGCGGATTGGTGACAGGTGTATGTGCTGTGCTCCACACCATCCTGGGGCAGGCTGGTCCTGGAGAAATGCTGAGACAGGAGCAGGTCTGACCACTGGGGTTTGGAGGAACATAGCTGAGGAAAGAAACATTAGGGGAATCATAAGAACCTCTTCTTTAACAGGATTAACAGACTTTCTAAATGACCACAGGCAAGCCACTTAACCCTAAACAGGAGTAACATTTCATTTGTAAAATGAAAATACCATCTATTTCACCGGGTTACTGTGAAGTCAGACTAAGTAGCCATCAAAAGACTGAAGAATCAATGAATAACTTATGTAAAAGAGCCTCACTTTTATTTAAAAATAAACGGTGGCATTTTTCCTCCTTCCATTTATTCATATTATTCAACAAATATTTACTACATGCAGTATTGTGCTCTGCACTGGAACAAGAGAGATAAAAGACAAAGCCTTTGCCCTCAAGGAATTCAATCTAGTTTGGAAAAGTTCATCTATTAACTTCTTCCATCTCCACTTGCACTCTTGAATCCATCTCTTTCTGTTCTTTTTTTTTTTTTTTTGAGACAGGGTCTCACTTTGTTGCCCAGGCTAGAGTGCCGTGGCGTCAGCCTAGCTCACAGCAACCTCAAACTCCTGGGCTCAAGCAATCTTTCTGCCTCAGCCTCCCGAGTAGCTGGGACTACAGGCATGTGCCACCATGCCCAGCTAACTTTTTCTATATATTTTTAGTTGGCCAATTAACTTCTATTTTTGGTAGAGATGGGGTCTTGCTCTTGCTCAGGCTGATCTCGAAGTCCTGAGCTCAAATGATCCACCCGCCTCGGCCTCCCAGAGTGCTAGGATTACAGGCGTTAGCCACTGCACCTGGCCATCTTTCTGTCCTCTTTTGGATCCTGGCTCTTAGCTAAAAAATAGACAGACCTAAGTTCACCCAGCTACACATCTTACTAGCTGTGGGATGATGAGCAACTAAGTTAAGTAGGCTCTCTAAGCCTCAATTTCCTCATTTGTAAAATGGAAAAATGGTAAAATGGAAATACTTCACACTACTGTTGAAAATTACATAAAATAATGTATGCAAGAAGCTTAGCATAGTTCCCAGAATGTTATAAGTAATCAAGAAAAGGTAATTTCTTTTTATTATTATCATTATTTTTGACTAGTCAAGTGTAGTGAGAAGGGGGTAAATAGTAGAATGAGGAATTCGGTATGTAACCGACTGTGAGCAATCAGTGGAGATAACTCACAACGTCACTATCTTCAGATGCAGGAGGGGTTTGGGGGGAGAGGAAGGTATTATTTTTTTCTCCTGTGCCTTTAATTTCTCCTTCCTTCTCTTTGGCCATTTTCCCTCAACTGATATATTTAAAACTTCTCTTAATCTCATGTCCTCTAATGCCCATGCACTCTTGCCCCTGCTGTCTGTCTTCCTTCCTTTCCAACCTTGCTTCTTTAAAGCACTGTCCAAATCATCTCTACTTCCTTACTTCCCAATCATTCATCAACTCTAAGACTTGTTTGTATCCTCACTTAGGTCACCAGTGATCTCCCTGTGGCCACACCCAACAGGTACTGTTCAGTTTTAATGTTATTAGGTCTTTCAGCATCACCTAGCATTAGTAGCTTCTCCTCCCTTCTTTTTTCTGACAGAACTCTCTTCTAGTTCTTCTGATTATCTGACCATCTCATATCAGTCTTCTCCTGCATTCATTCTTAAATGTTGATTTTCCCAGGAGGGAGAAGAGCCCACTGCTCTCCTCACTTCCTATGCCCACCCAAGGCCATTTCTTCCACTCTTGTGGTTTCACCTATTGCCTATAAGCTGATGATACACAAATCTCCAGTCTTAATATCTCTTCAGAGCTTTAGAAGTTTAACTGACTGCAAGGCCTCTCCACACTATGCCAAAAACTGAAATCATCCTTCAACTGACCTTCTCGTCCAAACTTGTTTCCCGTTTCTATGTTCCCCAGTTTATTTAATGACAGCCCAGGCATTTTTAATCTAACTCCGTAATCTGAAAGTCATGAGGGACTTTCCCCCTAAATTTAGTTTTCAAATCCTATTGATATGTCTCTCTAACATTTCCTGAGAAAATCTTTTTTTCTTTGTAGTACTACTTTCCAAGTTCAAGACCCCACCTTGCCTGAACTACTACAACAGTGTCCTGTATCTTGTCTCCCTGACTTCTGTTTTAGCTTGCCCCATCTCCAATCATAGCCATCTACCATCTATACATTGTTACCAAAGTGGTCAGTCTAAACTGCAAATCTATGTCAAACCTTTCAATCAATGGTTACCCTTTACAGATAAAGTACACACTCCTTACAAGGCAAGTTCTTCTGTGATTCGGTACCAGTTCACCTTTCCAGGTTACCCTTTACAGATAAAGTACACACTCTTTACAAGACAAGTTCTTCTGTGATTTGGTACCAGTTCACCTTTCCAGACTCATCTCACTTCTCACTTTCATCTTCATGCTCGAATCATATCCAATTTGTTTTGTTTTCTCACATATAATGCAGTTTCTATGTCTTCATTATTGTTTTTAATCATTCAGAAGTTCTAACTGTAAGGCCCTTCTTTCCTTGGCCTTTTTTATCCTCAAGACTTAAATCAGACACACCTCCTTCAGGAACCAAGACAGGGTAATCCTTTCAAAACACAGTTAAAAATACTTTCTCTGTATTTGCATAGCAATTTATGTACAGCACAACAGTTTTTGCCTTATGTTAAATTATGCTTGCATGTGGTTTTACTTATAAGAACAAAAGCTCTTCGAGGGTAGGAACTACGTTTTATTCACATTTGTATCCCAGCCTTACTACCGTGCCTGCTGTAACACAAATGCCCAGTTAAATGATTTTCAAACTGATCCCCCTTCACCTTCACACTCAAACACCAATTCCAGGGGAAATGGGCAAGACCAGGCACTGGAACTCAGACTCTTAACCGTTTTTCCCGATTCAGGGTGGGAGCATTCTAAGGACAGTGAACGGGGAGAAAAAAGAACTCCTATGTGGAATAGTCTCAACAAAACTGCAACTTCCAGAGGGAGATCTCTTTCAGACTACCCCATCACCACGTCAGTACACGGCAGGGAGATACGCGCTCGGGTAAACATTTGAGCCCGTTAGTGGTGGTCATTGCTGTGATTTCGGCAGATACCTGAGAGGGAATCCCTTCTCAAAAGGTCTCACCACCTGGCAGACAAGACTTCACCCCCACCCCCTTCCCCGGCTGGACGCTGCGCTAAGCACCTCAAGCTGCCAAGATCCCTCACCTCTGCCTCCTTGGAAACCGCGGAGGACACTCAGCCTCCAGAGAACCGCCATGTTGCTTCAGACGGCTCAAGGTCATGCATCAACCCGGAAGCACTTACGCGATAACGCCGACAACCGATGACTAAATAAAACCAGGGGGAGGAAAACGCTAAGTGAACCGGAACCAGGTGGGCGGTGCGCGCCCACGGCGCATGCGCAGACACACTCGTCGGAAGGTCCGGATCCTTTTGCTTGCAATGGCGGAGCTGGGTGAAGCGGACGAAGCCGAGTTGCAGCGCCTGGTGGCGGCGGAACAGCAGAAGGCGCAGTTCACTGCACAGGTGCGGGGACCGGGACCAGCCCTGGAGGGTGAGGGGAAAGCAGGGTGAAGTACACCCGCGGGGCTCTGTACACTGGCGGCTCAGTGAGGCCGCTCGATCTCGGCTGCTTCCCATTCACCTCAGAAGAACACGAGTGATGGCCCTCTTGCAGCTGGTGACTAGTAGTGTTTAGGTGCCGGCTAAGCAAGAGCGGTGTGGAGAAAAGAGAAGGTGTAAAGCAGGGAGAAAGGTTTGGCCGACTCAAGAGCACCGAAACCTCGTTAGCCGGCGACCTGTCTGGGCTGGAATTCGTAAGATCTGGGTTCTAATCCTCTCTCTGCCCCTTGCAGGCCACGTGCCCCTAGACTAGACACCCATCCACTGTGGGTTTTGGTTTTGCTGTCGCCCACTGTTCCACTGGATTGTTAAGATCATATGCGATAATGTACTTGAAAACGAAGGAGCACTAGAACATTGGATAAAGGGGGGTGCTCTGAAGTATTCAGTAGACCGTTGATTTAGAACAAGGATTTGGAGCTCCTTAGAAATTGTTCGAATCTGACGTGGCCCCTTGCTGAATATTGGACTTTGCAGTGATTACTCAATCACACCTCTTAAATGGAGGTAATCATAGCCATTCTTATGGAGAACTGTTTAGTTCCCAGCCTCCCAAAGAGTAAGCTCTTGGTAAAATGGTTGTTTTCTCCCTTTTTGGGGGTGAGGGATGGGTGCAGGGAAGGTGAGTAGCAAGAACCCTAGTTAGAAATCCGTGGGTCCTGAACATTCTTTTACAAGTGGATGCATGTTCTGTAATTTTGTCATGTTTGATAAGCTTCATCAGATTCTCAAATGTGTCCATGACCCCAAAAGGCTAAGAACTTAAGAATTACCTTATCTAGGAGGTAAGTTGGGAATGCGATGAGTGCAGTTGTTTGGGGGAATGAATTGGCACCCTCCCTTCCTAGTTTACACTGGTGCTGGCTGCTTTGGGGAATATAAAAGAAGGTATTAGTCCTACCTGGGAATTTACAATCTGAAGGGATGAGGATCTGGGCCAATATTGGTGACAAATTAGGAAATGAAGAGAGCCCAAAGTTACTCCATAATTTGTTGATTGAAAGAATGGTTTTGTCAGGTGATGAAAATGAAAAGGAAATTTAAAAATGGACAGAGTTTTTTTTTAGGCCCATCTGCAGACCCCAGTGATTACTATTTTTCTTTCCTCTTAGGTGCATCATTTCATGGAGCTATGCTGGGATAAATGTGTGGAGAAGCCAGGGA
>VBSM01001265.1:68177490-68197486 GCA_008086735.1 Cheirogaleus medius | reverse complement strand
AAAAAAAAAAAAAAAAGGAAGTAATGAAATATGGTTGTATTTACCTGGACCAATTGTTTAGATCAGTTCTCCCTACTTTTTTCCACTTCCTCTGAGAGCAACTGGATTCTTGATGAAAAGCCAGCAGCCTTGGGTAAATCGAGTAACAAGAGTATAATTTTTCAAACAGTTTTAATATGTGGAATGACTTACTTAGAACCTAAAATTCTCCCCCTTCCCAACTCTGTGCTGAGTTGTTTCTACAATATTTGAAATTTTTTAGGTTTTGAGATGTGCAAAATTATTTGCTTTCTAGAAACCAAAAGAAAAAATACTTTTTATCAACCTATGTAAGTGGAAAAGAATCCCAGCTCCCCAATCAACCACTCATCCAGTACCTCTAAGTGTTGGCAAACCAGAAGATATGACTGAGACATCAGGTACAAAGAATTAAGGGATAGAAATCACATTTTAAAAATGTTATTGGGAATAAGCAGGGACCAGATTTTACTTGGTAAAAGCATTTCATGTAAAATAATTTATTTGGTAGTAATATATCCTAATAGTTAATGACAAATAAGTATACCTTTATACAAGTTTAATACTGTTTAATTTTTCTAATAAAACGAGCTGGTGTTAATCTATATAAAAATGCCAATTCTGGAGCAAGAATTGTTTATGTAAAAAAATGCTAAGAAAGGTCTTAATTGCCATAGCACCATTGTGATTACCTCTGAAAAATACAGGAATAGAATTTATATTTTCTAGCTTTATCAGGAATATACTTTAATATATTACCTGACAGTATCATTAGTGCAACTTGTCTTCATTACATACCCTCTGAATCATACACACAGATGCTTACACAATCATCGATGTTGCCTACAATCCTGACGTTCTTCAGTTAGCAGAAAAGGACCAAATGAAAAAAGATCAGTTAATACAGATGACCATGAAATGCATTGAAGAGCAACTCCAGTTCACTCTCTCACACTCTTACCATATTACCAACTTTAGAATAAAAGGAAGCATTCAAAGAATGAAACAAAGTCTGATGGGAATCCAAGCTGATTCCACAGATTTAAGAGAGAAAATGAAAAAGGGTAAGTAGATGAATATAAATGAAAAATTAAACCAATCTAAGATTTTTTTGCATCCTATGTACATCTTGCAAACAAAGTCTTGATTTTAAAAGATGATAAACCTAAGATTGAAAAATGTAAATATTAGATATTAAAAACATTAGAGTATCCTTAAAACTTTTTAAATCCTGAAAACTTTTCAACCAAATTCTTTGGCTTAAGCTTAAGATTCGCAACCTAACTGCAGATTTACCTGCCACTGCTAACCAGTGTTTTATATATATCCACATATATATGTATACATATAATATATATGGTGTTACCACTGACACCATATATATTACAGCTCATAGCCTGATAATTTTAATGTTGTAGATTAATTTTGTTATTTTTATCTCTCCCCCTTTTTTAAAATAAAGAACTAACTCTTGAACAGATAAAAAGCAGTACTGTAAACAATCCAGATCATTTTCCTCAACTGTTACTGCCAAAAGATCAAGTTTCAGGCAAAGCAGAGTGTCTAATAGAAGAGATTTCCAGCACTGAGATCCAAGTGGAGATGAAGATACCAGCCTATGAATTAAAAATTGTACAGGATCAGAATGAAAAACCTCTGAAAATTGAGTTGAAAGTTGAATTACCTGGTATTAATTCAGTATCTCTCTGTGACCTTAACGTTTCTGAGGTAAGTTTAATATATATTACTGTAAATTTCTTATCAGTCAGCATTCACTGTAGTAACAAACTGCAAAATTTCAGGAGTTTTCAATTATTTGCTCAGGTTACACATCACCTAGGCCTACTCTGCTCCATGAGTCTTGCACATTTCAAGATCCAGGTAAAGGAGCAATTCCCATCTGAGATATGCCATTCTCATGGCAAAGGGAAAATAGAAATGGTCAAACCATGCAATGAATCCTAAAACTTCCACTCAAACATGGCATATATCACTTCTACTTATATTCCAGTGACTAAAGTAAGTCACAAGGTCAAGTCCTACATGAATAGGATTGGGGAGTATATTCTTACAAGTAGTGACAAGAAATCTTACAGAAGACCAAATAATTGGGATCAGTCTACCACAGTCCACCTTCTTGGTCACAAATATTTGCTTCTTTCCCCAACAAAAACACCTCCAATCCCAGTATCAGACTCCAAAGTATAGGATTTTGCATTCTCCTTCTTTTGAACCATGGACCTATAACACACAAAGACAAGCTATCTACTCCCCCAATCCCATCCACTATACAATGTAAAATTGGGAGAGGATAACCATAATTAACCATCTCAATTCCGAAAAGGGAAAAATAAGAGGTACATTGCATTCACTAGTACACAGCAATTCTGAAATCCTAGTAGGCAGACATTGTGAGGAGGGACCCTTTTCTGGAGGTAGAGAATGTTCTTGCTTAATTACCCAGCTCCCAGTTCCATTGTTTTCCATGACCTTCAGCTCTCCATTCTTTGGGAAGTTTTTTTTCTTTTCCAGTGTCCACCTTGACCACATCTGAATAGTATTGGAGAATGTGTCATTCTCAGATACTGAGCAGCTTTCTTAGCATGTTTCCCACTCATGGAATGTTGGGGTCCAGAGAGTTTTAAATTTTGAAGTTTCTTTTAGACAGGCTGGTATCATCTTTTCTTCTCTTTTTCTTTTCTTTTCTTCTTTCTTTTCTCTTTTCTTTTCTCTTCTCTTTTCTTCTTTTTTTGTAAGAGACAAGGTCTTACTGTCACCTAGGCCAGGCTGGAGTACAGTAGCATGACCATAGTGCACTGCAGCCTCAAACTCCTGGGCTCAAGCAATCCTCCCACCTCAGCCTCCAGAGTAGCTGGGATTATGGAAGTGTGCCACCACAGCCAGCTAATTTTTAAAAAAATTTTTTTGTAGAGACAGGATCTTGCTGTGTTACTTGAACTCCTGGCTTCAAGCAACCCTCCTGCCTTGGCCTCCCCAAACTCTGGGATTACAGATGTGAGCCACCATGCTTGGCCTCTACTTTCATCTTTTAAAAATCTTTTATTATTTTTAGGATGATTTACTGATTGAAGTCTCTGAGAAGTACAGATTACATCTGAATCTTCCAGAACCTATTGATATTGAAATGACTACAGCAAAATTTATCAAAGAGAAATCTACACTAATCATCACAATGCCATTGGTGTAAAACAAGAACATCATGTGTTTTGGGTTTTCAGTGCTAAAGTCATGCGAATTATAGGACCTTCATCATGGGTAGAGGTAGTAATTTATCTTAAACACTAATTCTATATTTCCTAAGACTTCATTTTGATGGAATGAGATTTTCTACTCAGCTGTTATGTTTTATCTATTTTTTAAACTCATTTTCTCATTTTCAAAAAGACTTGGCATCAACCAGAAACTATTAAAAATAGTATTGCCATGTTTTAAAGATATTTGTTTTAAAGATATTTATAGTGATCTTAAGTAATTTATCATTTGGGAAGATTCCAGTTGTTCCCAAGTAACATGTGAGAATTCTTGGTTTACTGCTTGGGGTAAAAAATAAAATAAAAAGTCTCTAGTAAATCTTTGCATCAGGAAAAAATCCCACACTGTAAGAAGTTTTTTATTAACAAGATGGACTATAATAGTGAAAGTCTCCTCTAATAATAAAGATACAGGATGAAACGTAAGATTCAAACTTATACTTCTATGAACCTCTGTACTTTGATAAAACAGCTTTGCCAGGAGTCCAGGCTACCTAGCTAGACCTTTTAATATCAGATATGAGTTTGTCTGTGGATTGGATACGACACAGTAAGTGGATGTTATTGCACATCATAATCAAAATATATCCATCTCTTATTTGAAAAAAAGAAGCTGACTTTGGGACAAGGGCTTTTCTCCTAAGGAAGTGAACAGATGTACAGAAGTAATGTAGGTTTCAATTACCATTCATCTCTTCTAAGCTGTCACATACAAAGGTACCAATTATCCAATTTATATCCCAAAAGTAGGCTATATGCACAAACTTTAAACATACCTTAATCATCTTTTCTAGACACAAAATAGCTTCCTTGCAATTATTAGCTTCTAATTCAACATAAGGTCTACAAAGTCCTCACTAATTTTAGAACTTTTTAACTTTAGAAACCAATGTGGTAAATTAATAGAAATAACTGATATGTGACATTTAGAAGCAAATATAATTTTCTTAAGTCTGGTCTGGATTTGAATTCTACTAGCAATAGGATAATTTAACTTCTGAAAGATTTCTGGAACTGTATTATGTCCTAAAATTAGCAAACTTATTATATTCTCACCTCTAAAAAACTTGGAATGCCTTCACCCTATCTTTTCTTCTATGAAATCCCAGCCAAAATATATTTCCTAGGAACTGCCCCTACCTTACCACATAGAACTGACTGAAATCTTGCCCTCAGCATCAGTATGTTTGTGTACTCATTAAAAAAATGCACATCAAGATCTAATATAAAGTGTTAAATTTACATCCTAGTTATTTTCTAAAATATTCTGACTCATTATTTCAAAGGATTTTATATTAATAAAAACATCTCTACCTCCCCCTCCCTACAAAAAGCAAAATGTTCCCCAGGAAGGGCATTAACTAATAATAAACTGTGAACTGGTTTAAATTTGAATCTAACAATTTTTTTCTCTCAAAACTAGAAATTGAGATGGACATTAATTATCCTTTATTTAGAGAACAGATTTTTCTACAACTTGGTTTTAGATCACTTACCAGTAGTGATTATGATTTCCTCATGTATTCCAGGATTTGTGCATTACTAGGTGAAGACTATTACTTGCAACACATTCCTATCATCTCTCATATATACGTCTATTCCTTTTGTAGACCATGCTTTGGGATATCCTAACTTCATACTCAATAAGCCTCAGAATTGGGAGTAAGGTATCTAACAGAGCCAGACCACACTTTCAATTTTGGTTGGAAGTGCCAAACCCAAACATGGGCTAGTTCAGTAACTCCTTGAGCTTAAAGTGTTATATTATATCCTCCTCAACCCAGTCCATATTTTACCAATTATATAAGTATGAAATTTATCTGTATTGAGAGCTTATAAATGGCTTGCCCTAGATCTAAATAATTTAATGTGAAAATAATTCCAACAGGTCAAAAATTAAACCAGACACACCGAAGACACATAGTTTAATTGTTAAACACTCTTATTTGAACCAAAAGTATTATTTCTAACTTTTTTCTTTCAGTTCTGGTAAGAGCAATAGACTGAATCCAGATTTAGATTATAGCTCAGATTAATTTTTAACTCAAACAATTTTTATTAGAAGGCAACTGTTTATTTTTCTTTCAAGGGAACAACAGAGCCATAAGCATTAGCAAAGAATGAATTATCTTTGAAGTTTCATACGTTTGAACCAGATCTGGCTCATACTGATGATGGTCCCTTTTGATAAGCTTGCTCCTTTTGCATAATCTTCATTCAACCTGAAATTACTAATTACTGAAAAGTCAGATTAATGTATTGAATTGTTTTCGTAAGAAAACAGCAAAGTAAATGTGGACTATATGGAGTGTCACCTGTGCACCATGTAATAATGAACATTTAGAAATGGATTCAACACTGAAACACAAAGCAAATTTTAAGGGATAGCTCCATATATCACATATACAAGAAAGCACTAGTCAGATTTATTTTAAATAGTCATAAATAATTCCAAACATTTATTAAAACACATCAGTAGAAAGTCTGGAATTGTGATAATGTTCCCAATTCATTTTTATTACCCTGAATATCACCTCCTCCTTCCCTCCAAAGAAAGGCAAAAACAAAAAAATGAAAATAAGTATTTAGACTGATAAGGTAATGACTTAATTTTTTCTTTACAACAGGATTTCAGGGCCTTCTTATTTTACATGAGACAATGCTGGAGTTTCCACAGAATATTTTTTTAATGTACATTTAACTTTTTTTGCTTTATCCAAGAAGAAATGACCATTTTTGTATTGGACATTTTTTAGCACTCTAAACTGTTTACCATTGTATTGCTCCCTGTCTTATTTTCTGATAGGACTTGGTGATAAATGGACTTTGGCACATATCCAACTCTAGTAACCCTATTTTACATATGTACACTTATTCCATATATATTCCATAGTTACTCGACAAGAGTTTTCCAGAGTTATTTGCGTAATAAATTCTGATAATTTGGTTCATTTGCAATCAACTACCAGCTAATCTTAGAGGGGAAATTCTACTTTCACAACTTAACTTCTATTAAATTCTATAAGCATGTTCTTTTATTTGGAGGTAACTATAGAATTCTGTCCTCAGAATTACACATTTAAGTTTAAATAAATACCCACACAAATTCTCATTTATACCAAGTAGCTGGTTTATATTAATATCATCTCAAGAGGGGAAAACAACCATTTAGGGATTCATAGAAAAATAAACAATAATTGAAGAAATCTAAGAAAATGTTGAATTTTAAAATGTCACTTACTTTCCTTTAAATTCTTTACCCTTCCCAGCCATGATAAACCAAGATTATGTAACAGAAAAATTTAAACCAGGGTTAAATTTGAAACTCAAGCTTCAATTGAAACCTGTCCTCCAAAATAACTAATTTTCCTGACTTCTCTTTCTCTCACATCTAAGCAATTAATTTAGGCAATTAAACTTCAGAACTCCAAAGTTTCATCCAGGTTACTTTTAGGTACCTGTCTCTAGAGAACCACAATACTACTTATCCTACATTTCCTAGTGGAAGTACCTATCACCAGAGGGGTAGGTCACATGTCCCCTGACTAGGGGTACATAGCTTAAAATCAGGTATGTAATTATCAAATGTGCGCATTATTTGGGTGTAATTGGCATTTTAAAAATTCAGTAATGCTCATTACAAATAACTTATCTGGACAGACTCAATAATAAAAATAACTGGTTAACTTTAAAACAAAAAGAACCAACTGTTTCATAACATATAAATAGCTAGATAAGAATGAATCAATGTCACCGGGGAGAGTCTAGAAATTCTTGAGTGAGTTATAACAACATGGTGATAGGTTTTTCAAGGTACTTTCTAAACTCAGCAAGCCACTGGGCTCCAACTGCTCCATCTACAACCCGATGATCACAGCTGAGTGTAACAGACATCACGCTAGCCACATCAAATCTAGAAAAAGATAAAAACATTATTAGGTATTCTGAAAGCAATCACTGGATTTTAGCCAGTAACCACCCAGATGCTGACTCCTACCTTATAATCCCAACCAGGTAATATTAAAATTTTCCACCTACTCTTCATGTCCCCTATACCTTTAGCTCAAATTAATAGGCTGAAGACCAAACATATACCTAGAGCATGAGTTGGCAAAGGGCCAAACCCTGCCCACAGCCTGTTTTTATAAATAAAGGTTTATTAGAATTCATTTATGTATTGTTTATTCACACTACAAAGGCAGAGTATTTGCAACAGAGACCATATGGTCCAGAAAGCCTAAAATATATACTATATGACTCTTCAGGAAAAAGCATGCTGATTCTCACCTAAAATAAATAAATAAATAAGGCTTCCCATCTCAAATAGGATTAATTGCATTTAGTAAAATTTTAAAGTTGCTGCCTATAATAGAATGCATGCCTCATTCTACCTTAAGATCCAATGTACCATGCCAATAACCATTTGAAACTCAAAAACAGGTACAGGCCCAGAACAGTGGCTCAAGCCTGTAATCCTAGCACATTGGGAGGGTGACGCAAGAGGATTGCTTAAGCCCAGGAGTTCGAGACTGGGCAATAGTGAGACCCCATCTCTACAAAATATAGAAAAATTAGCCAGGCGTGGCAGTGTGCACCTGTAGACCCAACTACTTGGGAAGCTGAGGCAGAAGGATAGCTTGAGCTCAGGAGTTTGAGGCTGCAGTGAGCTATGATAGTGCCACTGTACTCTACCCTAGGTAACAGAGCAAGACCCTGTCTCAAAAAAATAAAAAATCAGGTACAGTTGGCCCTCCTTATCTATGGGTTCTCTATCCTGAATACCTGGATTCAACCAACCAAGGACTGAAATATTTGGGGGAAAAATGACACAAAGTTCCAAAAACTAGAACTTGAATTTGCCACACACTGGGTACTACATTGGATCCATGCAAATGAAACGATGTGCAGGCATTATATTAGATATTATAACTTATCTAGAGATAATATAAAGTATATGGGAGGATGTGTGTAGGTTATGCAAATACTATACCATTTTATCAGGAACTTGAGCATCATGGATTTTGGTATCCTCGGGGGTCCTAGAGCCAGTCCCCCAAGGATACAAAGGGATGTAATAAAAATGAGCTTACATCTCCCTCTCCATTTTGGCACCCTTTTTGCTTACCCTTTTTCATTATCTGCTGGAACCAGTTTATCCTCTGAAGCACCAATTGCCAAAATACATGCTTGAGGTGGATTAATAATAGCAGAAAAATTCTTAATTCCAAACATTCCTAAATTAGATATTGTAAAAGTGCCACCCTAGAGGAAAAAAAGATTAAAAATAGAACATATTAATTGCTTGTCAACATATATCAGAAAACATGACAAATACTCTGTGAAAAGACTGTAAGTTTATCTTAAGACAGACCTGAATGGAATACACATTACTAAAAAGATACAACCATTACAATATGAATAGAAGTCAGTTATGTTGGCTTCTGCACACTAGTTTTCAGCTTTTGACCCATGATTCAATTTTTCTTTATTTTCAAGACCTTGTGTCCATAAGAATATGTGGCAAATCAAAAGGTGAAAAATGCAATAAATGTATGATGCTGACATTAAAAATAACATAATTCTTAAAATTCAGAGAGTAAGTAACTAATACTTTACCTGGAACTCATGTGGCTGTAGTTTACCCTCTCTTGCTTTGGTTGCTAAAGAAACAACATCATTAGCGATGGTTTCCAGTCCTTTTATATGTGCATTAAACACAATAGGTGTGATGAGACCTGCAGGAGTACTGACTGCAACACTGACATCCACAACGTGATTTCTGTTTAAAAAGAAAAAGAAATCTAAATAATCAACAACAATGTTTATTAAGGGCCTATGTGTCAGGTTAAGCAAGAATATTGATATTTACTTCAAAAAAATTCTAGAACCAGCTTGTGTTACTGTTCAGCCAGAGAAACATCTGACCTAGATTTTACATTTTGCTGTGCCCTCTCCTTGATTTGCACTTTTCAAAAATGAATGAGAAATGTGCCAGAAGATTGGTTTCACACACCTCCTCTAACTTCCTCTGCCATCTGCCTTTACTAACACATGGGTGTAGGTGTGAAAAAATAGTTCAGCATTCAGTAAGAATTAAATAGTCAGTACTTGGGTTTTGAGTGGAAGTACAATGGCTGGAGTTGAGTCTCTACAGACAGAGTCTGAGCAGATGAAAGGAAGAGTGGAGGGAAAGAATTACATTCTGGGGAGAAACAGGAGTGTTCAGGATGTACAAGTGTCAGTGTCTTAGAAGAGCATAAAAATAGGATTGCCAATCTTTTTTTTTTTTTTTTTTTTTTATTTCAGCATATTATGGGGGTACAAATATTACGGTTACGTATATTGCCCATGCCCCCCTCCCCCTGGATTGCCAATCTTTTCTACACCAGGTGTCCCTATACATTTGGGTCTCATCTCAGAATATTTAACACTGAAAATACTTGAATTACAAAATAAAAAAAAAAAGAAACTACACTGAAATTTAGTTATAAAACTACTCAAAAAGCAAAACTATAATATATGTGCTTCTGTATTCATTAATTTGAAAAGATACTGCTACAGATCTAATAATGGCTATCATTTTGTAATGATAAGCAAAACAATATTTTAAGATCTATTGCAACTACAATGTGAATGAAAATAACTTATTTTTTTCCAGACACAAGTACTGTTAACATTTGATTTGTTCTCTACATATATAATAGGAAGAGATGCTAAGTTTTAGTAGAGATCACATTTTTTTCCCCCATCCAAGTAAACAAATTCCTGAATTTTATCCACAATCTCCTTGGTGTTTGTGTAAGGGCCCCTGCTAAAGTGTTCTGCAATGGAGAAAAAGTTAAAACTTAACGCAAAGGTACAGCTCTGCCTCCAAAGAACTGCAGCTCTTCCTGGGCACAAACTCCATAAGATCATGGGTACCAAATCCCCTAATTTGCCCAAGCTGGCTGTAGGTAGGCTTTTGTCACTTGCAAACACAGGGAGACCTGCTCTAATAATACAGTGTATGACCCTTATCAGTTACCGTAGCCGGACTCTAGCCAGGGTCTCACAAAGCAAATACTGTTTTCTTTGTAAAATTATCCATCTCTACAAAAATATTTAAAAATTACATGGTTAGTGATCTTAACCTTGAGAAAATAGGATGGTGTTTCCTATCTTGTTCATCACTGAACTAGCAAATAGTACATGTTCAATAAAAGTTTGCTAAATAGCTGTATGAAATAATAAATGAAAGGCATTTGGTGGGAATTAATAAACAAGTCATAGAATTTGCCCTACCACCTTGATTCTTTCATCTAGGTAAAGGCATACATCAAAGATAATGCAGGCTCAGTTCTAGACTACCGAAATAAAGTAAATATAGAAATAAAGCAAGTCATAGAAACTTTTTGGTTTCCCAGTACATATAAAAGTTGTGTTTACACTATACTGTAGTCTATTAAAACTGCAATAGCATTATGTCTTTAAAAAAAACCCAATGTACATACCTTAATTTAAAAATACTTTATTGCTAAAATATGCTAACAATCATCTGAGACTTCAGCGAGTTGTAATCTTTTTGCTGGTGGAAAGTTTTGTTGATGTTGATGGCTACTGACCAATGAGGGAGGTGGTTGCCGAAGGCTGGAATGGCTGCAGCAATTTCTTAAAATAAGACAATGCATCAACTGACTCTTCCTTTCAGAAAGACTTCCCTGTAGTATGTGATGCTATTTGATAGCATTTTAACCATAGAACTTTGTTCAAAACTGGAGTCAGTCCTCTCAAATTCTGCCATTGCTTTATCAACCAAGTTTATGGAATATTCTAAATCTCTTGTTGTCATTTCAAAAATGTTTACAACATCTTTACCAAGAATAGATTCCATCTCAAGAAACATGGCCAGGTGTAGTGGCTCATGCCTCTAATCCCAGTAATTTAGGAGGCCGAGGTGGGAGGACTGCTTAAGGCCAAGAGTTTGAAACCAGGCTGGGCAACATAGCAAGACCACCTTGTCTCTACAAGAAAATTTAAGAATTAGCTTGGTGTGGCACATGCCTGTAGTCCCTCCTACTTAGGAGGCTGAGGTGGGAGGATTGCTTGAGCCCAGGAGTTGGAGGTTACAGTGAGCTACGATTGTACCACTGCACTCCAGCCCTCCAGCCTGGGTGACAGAGTAAGACCCTGTCTCCAAAAACAATAAAAACAAAAAGCAATACTTTCTTTGCTCATCTATAAGAAGCAACTCCTTATCTGTTCAAGTTTTATCATGAGATTGCAGCAATTCAGTCACATCTTCAGGCTCCACTTCTAAATCTAGTTCTCTTGCTGTTTCTATAATACCACATCTGCCATTACTTCCTCCACTGAAGTCTTTGAAAACCTCAAAGTCATCCATGAGGGCTAGAAATCAACTTCTTTCAGACTTATGGTAATGTTGACCTCCTCGTGAATTACAAATCTTTTTTTTTTTTTTTTTTTTTTGAGACAAAGTCTTGCTCTGTCTCCCTGGCTAGACTGCAATAGTGTCATCATAGCTCACTGCAACCTCAACCTCCTGGGCTTAAGCCATCCTTCCTGCCTCAGGCTTCCGAGTAGCTGGGACTACAGGCATGCCACCACACCCAGGTTATTTTTTATGTTTTTGGTAGAGACAGGGTCTCACTCTTGCTCAGATTAGTCTTGAACTGCTGACCTCAAGTGATCCTTCCACCTCAGCCTCCCAGAGTGCTAGGATAACAGGTATGAACCACCACACTCAGCCCACAAATGTTCTTAATGGCATCTACAACGATGAGTCCTTTCCAGAAGGTTTTCAATATATTTTGCTTAGATCCATCAGAGGAATCATATTTATGGCAGCTACAGACTTATGAAATGTATTTCTTAAGTAATAAGACTTAAAAGTTGAAATTACTCCTCGATCCACAGGCTGCAGAATGGACATTGTATTAGCAGACATGAAACCAATATTCTTCTCCTTGTATAATACATCTCTGTCAGAGCTCTTGTGTAACCAAATGCATTGTCAATGAGCAGTAATGTGAAAGGCATCTTTTCTTCTAAGCAGTAGGTCTCAACAATGGGCTTAAAATGTTCAGTAAACCATGCTATAAACAGATGTGCTGTCATCCAGGCTTTGTTGTTCCATTTGTAGGGCATAGACAGAGTAGATTTAACATAGATATTGATGGCCTGAGGATTTTCGGAATGGTAAATGAGCATTGGCATCAACTTAAAGTCACCAGCTGCATTAGCCCATAACAAAATAGCCTATCTTTTGAAGCTCTAGAGTCAAGCATTGACTTCTCGTCTCCAGCTATTAAAGTCCTGGATGGCATCTTCTTTCCATATAAAGGTGTTTTATCTGCACTGAAAATCTTTTGTTTAGTGTAGCCACCTTCATCAGCTATTTCAGCTAGATCATAGGAATAACTTGCTGTAGCTTCTACACCAGTAGATGCTGCTTCACCAAGTTCTCCTAGCTTCAAACTTTCCTTCTGCACCTTGCCTTCTATTAGCCTTCATAGAATTGAAAAGAGTTAGAACCTTGTTCTGGATTAGGCTTTATCTTAAGGGAATGTTGTCGCTGGTTTGCTCTTCTCTCCAGACCACTCAAACTTTCTCCATATCAGCAATAAGGCTGTTTCACTTTCTTTTTTTTTTTGAGACAGAGTCTCACTCTGTTGCCCCGGCTAGAGTGCCGTGGCGTCAGCCTCGCTCACAGCAACCTCAAACTCCTGGGCTCAGGCGATCCTTCTGCCTCAGCCTCCCAAGTAGCTGGGACTACAGGCATGCGCCACCATGCCCGGCTAATTTTTTCTATATTTTAGTTGGTCAATTAATTTCTTTCTAATTTTTAGTAGAGATGGGGTCTCGCTCTTGCTCAGGCTGGTTTCGAACTCCTGAGCTCAAAGGATCCGCCCACCTCGGCCTCCCAGAGTGCTAGGATTACAGGCATGAGCCACCGCGCCCGGCCTGTTTCACTTTCTTATCATCGGTGAGTTCACTGGAATAGCACTTTTAATTTTCTTCAAGAACTTTTCCTTTGCGTTCACAACTTGGCTAACTCTTTGACAGAAAAGGCCTAGATTTTAGCCTATCTTGGCTTTTGACACGTATTCCTTACTAAATTCAATTATTTCTAGCTTTTGATTTAAAGTGAAAGATGTGAGTCTTCCTTTCACTTAAACACTTAGAGGCCATTTATAGGGTTATTAATTGGCCTAATTTCAATATTGTCTCCGGGAATAAGGAGGCCCAAGGAGAAGGAGAGAGTCAAAGGAACAGCTGGTTGGTGGAGCAGGTGGAATACATACAACATTTATCAGTTAAATTTGTTCTTTTATGGGCGTGGTTCATGGGGAATCAAAACAATTCAATAGTAACATCAAAAATCACTCATCACAGATCACCCTAACAGATACAGCAATAATGAAAAAGTCTGAAAAATTGTGAGATTTACCACTATGTGACACAGAGACAGGAAGTAAACACATGCTATTAGAAAAATGGCACCATTGATTTGCTCCATGCAAGATTGCCACAAATCTTCCATTTGTAAAAAATGCAATTATCTGCAAAGCACAATAAAGCAAACAATCCAAGTGCCCGTCAATTCATGAGTGGATTAAAATTTGGTATATGTATACAGTGGAATATTACTCAATTATAAGAAACAACAGTGATCTAGCACCACTTATATTTTCCTGGATTGAGCTTGAACCCATTATCCTTAGTGAGCTGACACAAGATCAGAAGAATGGGCTCCACATGTTCTCGCCATCAAATTGGTACTGACTGATAAACACTATGGTGCTCAAATGGTGGTTGTGTTCTCCAGGGATTAGGGGTTGGGAGGGTAGACTCACAACTGAGGGATGAGGTGAGCATTGTGGAGGGGAGGGGCATACCTCTAACCCTTGCTAGGGAGAGGCAAAGATATAAAATGTAACCAAAATGTTTGTACTCTCATATTTTCCTGAAATAATAAAAAAAAAGCACAATAAAGGAAAGCACAATAAAACAAGGTATGCCTTTAAGTGTCTTCTCTTCTTCAGATTTTCTCAAAAGTAGATGGCTCTCACTTTCCATCCAACTAAATGGCTATTTAAAACACACACACATTGGGAGGGAGGAGAAGGGGATGGGTAAACTCACACCTAACGGGTATGGTGCATGCTATCTAGGGGATGGGCATGCCTGTAGCTCTGACTCAGCCGGTGCAAAGGCAATTTATGTAATCAAAGCGTTTGTACACCCATAATATTCTGAAATTAAAAAAAAGAAAACACACAGAGTAACAAGTGTTGATGAGAATGTGGAGAAACTGGAACCCTTATCCACTATTGGCGGGAAAGTAAAATGGTGCAACCACTTTGAAAAATACTGTGGAAGTTTTTTAAAAAATTAAAAATTTGCCTTATGACCCAGCAATTCCATTTCTAAGAATCTACCCAAGAGAAATGAAAACTTATGTCCACACAAAGACTTGTACATAAACGTTCACAGTAATTTTATTTATAATAGCAAAAAACCTGGAAACAATCAAATGACCAACTGGTGATTGCATAAACAAAAAGTAGTATACTGATATAATTAAATACTATTCAGCAAGAAAAAAGAATAAACTGCTGATACATGCAACAACATGGATGAATCTCCACATTCTGTTAAGTGAAAGAAACCAGATGCAAAAGATCATATATTTTATGATACCATTCCTATATAAGGTCTAAAAAATATAAATCTATAGATTCAGACAGAACAAATGCCTAGGAGCTATTGGAGGAAGCAGGAAATCACTACAAATGGGCATGAGTGATCTTCATGGAGGTGATAGAAATTTCTAAAACTAGACTGTTGTAAAGACTGCACAATTCTGTAAATTTAACAAAAATCAAGGAATTATACACTTAGGGCAGGTGGATTTTATGCTATGTAAATTATAGCAAATTAAAGCTATTTAAAAAAAGAGGTACCTATAGGCTGGCACAGAAGGGACTGAAAGGAATGTAAAAAACCATCCCTGCCTTCGAGATACTTACAATCTAGATAGGGAGATGAATATCTTGCATACAGAAAAGAATAAAGCAGCAAAACTAGTATATAATATTTGTTGCATTAATGGAAGTGCCAAATGAGCTATATGTACAATATTTAGGAAGGAGAGCTTACTTTTCCCTTAGATTTATAAAGAGGTGGAACTTGAGCTATGCTTTAATCATAGGTATGATTTCAACAGGATGTAGCAGTATAATGCTGTCATTCAAGACTAGGTTTTAGTCTTGGTTCAGAACAGCTGGGATTCAAATCTTGGCTCGCCATTTACTAGCTATGTGACCTTGGGCAGGTTACTTAACTTCTCCATGCCTCAGTTTCCTCATCAGTGAAATGGAGACAATAGTGGTGCCAACTTCACAAGACTCTCATGAGAATTAAACAAAATAATGCATATAAATTGCTTAAACACTCATTAAATGTTAGCTGCTGTGAGGATAATCACATGGGAAAGGAATGCATCTAAAAACAAGGAAAAGGAAAGCCCAAACAGCATCCTAGAAAGATAGAACTGAAAGGTATGTTCAGTAATAGTGGCTAACTCAGATTGGCACAAGAGGGTTTTACAGAGGAATAATAGTAGAAGCAGACCTTAACTGAATTATGCAAGGTTTCAAATGCCTTAAGAAGCAAGCCACTTCTGCTCAAGCACCAGAAACTATCCATGAGTCAGTGACAGGAACAGTGCTACAATCAGGAAGACTGATTTAAAGTCTGTTTAGTGGGTTGACCAGTGGCCCTCCAAAAGATAGGTCTATGTTCTAATCCCTCGAACCTATCAGTGTGACCTTATTTGGAAAAAGGTCTTTGGAGGTATAATTAGGATCCTGAGATGAGATCATCCTGTATTATCTGGATGACTCTAAATCCAATGCCAAGTGTCCTTAATAAAAGAAGACAGACACAAAGGAAAAGAAGGCCATGTGAAGATGGAGGTAGAGATTGGAGATAATGCAACCACAGACCATGCCTGGAGCCACCAGAACTGGAAAAGGCAAGCGGGGATTCTCCCCTAGAGTCACTGGAGGGAGCACAATAACACTGCCGACACTGGTTTTGGACTTCTGGCCTACAGAACTGTGAGAGAATAAATTTCTGTTTTAAGCCATCAATTTTGTGGTAATTTATAACAGCAGCCCTAGGAAACTAATACAGTTTATAAGGAATATTAGACCCTGAGATCTTCTCCAGGAAGGGAGTGACCAAGGAAAAAGTGAGAACCAAAAGATTACCCAATATATTTGGCCAGACTGAGAAATGGTTTAAGAGGTCTCTTGGGGAGCTTCAGAAAGAATTCATGATGTGTATACATAGAAAACTAGCCCCTCATTTAGGCAATCATTAAAATCAGTTAGGTTATAGTATTCATGGTATACTATGTATCTTAGTCATACACAATTATTTTCATAGGCATAAAACTATTAACACTGGACACACACACACATTCTAAAAAAATTAACACAAAATATATATATACTTTATATATATATAGCATATATATATATATATATATGTGTATATATATACTTTTTGGAGACAGGGCCTCTCTCTATTGCTTGGGGTAGAGTGCAGTGGCATCATCATAGTTCACTACAACCTCAAGCGATCCTCTTGCTTCAGCCTTCCAAGCAGCTGGGACTACAGGCACATGACACCATGCCCAGCTAATTTTTCTATTTTTGTAGAGATAAGGTCTTGCTATATTGCTTAAGCTGGTCTGGAACTCCTGAACTCAAGTGATTCTTCTGCCTCAGCCTCCCAAAGTGCTAGGATTACAGGTTTAAGCCACAGCACCCAACTCTGAATATAGATTTAATCCAAATTTGTGCCATAATCAATTTGGGAGGACAATGATGTATGTGAGTGTAGGGAGGATATAACAAAGCTAAATCTTAATGTTCTTTAAGAGGAATCAGTCAATAAAGAAATGAAAAATCCACAAAAGGCAAAAGAAAAATGTTATTTAGAAATCTGAAGGTAAATACCTGAAGAAACAATAGTTTCAAAGTTCTATTTTGCCTCTTGGGAGTAGACCTGATTGGGGGTCAGGTCACCCTAAACTGTGGAGCAATATTCTAACCATAGTACAAAAGTGTAGTATAATATAAAATATATTTGGTCTTTGTTCCCAATTCCTGTCATAGAACCACTAAAAACCCTGGAATTTCCTGAGCAACAGAAGTATCTTCTGTTATTAAAAATGAGCCCCTTTGATAACTCCCGAGTTTCTGCTAATAAAGTTACTTAGGGTGGGATCACTAAGTAACCTCAGGATGGGGCCAGTTACGAGAAAGGCCAAAGTGATTAGAGGAGTAGAAGACTGGAAATGTCAGCCCAAACTACTGACAGGGAAAGGGGGAGAAGGGCGCAGGCTGGAGAGCCTAGAAATGAAACTCTATAAAAACTCTTGAACGTGATTTGATGAATTTCCAATTGCTGAACTGTAGAAGTGCTGAGAGGGGGGTGCACCCACCCAGAGAGGGCATGGAAGCTCCGTGCCACCCCACCCTACCCCTCACCCTATCCCTCTCTTGATCTGATGTTCATCTATATCCTTTGTAATATCCTTTGTAATAAACCAGTAAATATGTTTCCCTGAGTTCTGTGAGCTGTGCTAGCAAATTAACTCTGGAAGTCACAGGAACAACAGTTTGTAGCCAGAGGGTTAGAAATATAGGTGGCCTAGACTTTTGATTGGCATCTGAAGTGGGGCAGTCTTGTGGGACTGACCCTTCAACCTGTGGGATCTGACGCTATGTCCAGGTAGATGGCATCAGAATTGAACTGAATTACAGGAATTTACTGCAGAATGGATTTGGTAGTTGGTGTGTGGGGACCTCCCCCCGGCCCAATCCACACACACACACATCTGGTCATAGAATTGGTGCTGTCAGTGTTTAAGAGTAGAGGCTGGGCACGGTGGCTCACGCCTGTAATCCTAACACTCTGGGAGGCCGAGGCAGGAGGATCACTCAAGGTCAGAGTTTGAAACCAGGCTGAGCAAGAGCGAGACCCCGTCTCCACTAAAAATAGAAAGAAATTAATTGGCCAACTAAAAATATATAGAAAAAATTAGCCGGGCATGGTGGCACATGCCTGTAGTCTCAGCTACTCGGGAGGCTGAGGCAGAAGGATTGCTTGAACCCAGGAGTTTGAGGTTGCTGTGAGCTAGGCTGACGCCACGGCACTCTAGTCCGGGCAACAGAGACTCTGTCTCAAAACAAACAAAAAAAGAGTAGATTAGAAAGGAAAAAGGTTTGCTTTTTCCTTTCAGAATAATAATAACATAAAAGCATTACATAGTAGAAAAAGCCTAGGCTTAGCAGTCAGAATCCTGGTTCCAATCACAGTTCTGACATTTCCTAACTTACTAATTCAGGGCAAGTTCCTTAACTCAAAAGATGGTCATGAGAATTAAATAAGAAAATGTGAAACACACTGAGTGCCATACCAGTCACATACTACCACAATATTAATAAATACTGTTTTCAATTTTGCCCCAAAAGTTTAGCAGAACTCATTGGTGAACACAAATAATTTATTTAACCCTGTTTTGTGAGAGTCATTATCAGCTTAACAATACATATTGTATACCGATCTCCCTTTTATGAACTCATACAAAGAATCTGTGGCCTTTACTAATTAAATTTAGTAGTATCTCATAAGCAGTTTTGTGTTGTTTTCAAATTGTTTTACCTATGGGAGTCAGCTCCCCTCTCCCTCTGTATTCCATTTCTCCTTAATCTCTAAACTCCTAGTTACATATTAGATAACACAAAAAAATTACTGATGGATATATACCTTCCCCAGTTATACTTACTGTCTTATAACTGTGTCCATCCAAGAAGAATTTGCTTCAGGAACTTTTAAACATGCCAAAGCTGAAGCTTTTATGATAAAGTCATTGACAGAAATTTTGCTTTTCCCTTCTAACATCTGTAAAGACAAGAAACCATTGTAGTTTCTTAAATTCTCTCACCAAAGAGTGAAATTGTATAATCTTGAGAAAAGGAGGAGGGGGAAGAGAATATACAAATGCTCTGAGATGGAAAGAATGAAATAAAACAAAAATGTTGGTTCTTTCGTCATTTTTAATTTAGGCTTTAACGGCTGTAAATTTTCTGCTAAGCACTGCTTTATCTGTATCTCCTAAGTTATAGTAAGTACACTATGTCATAATTTTCACTCATCTCAACAAAACCAAAAGTTAGTTCTTTGAAACAATAAACCAAATGACAACTACAATAACAAATGTTTAGTTAGACTGACCCAGAAAAAAACAGAAGACTCAAATTCCTAAAATGAGGAGTGAAATAGGGGATATTACTATTTACCTTACAGAAATAAAATTATAGGGAATACTATGAACTATACGCTAACAAATTAGATAGCCCAGATGAAATGGACAAATTCTTAGAAGATACAAACTACCAAAACTGAACTAGGAATAACAAAAACTCTCAACTGACCTATAACTAGTAAAGAAAGTTGAATTGGTAATTTAAAAACTACCTACATGGAAAAGCTTAGACCCAAATGGCTTCACTGGTTAATTATAAAAAACATTTAAAGAATATCAATTCTTGGCCAGGCACGGTGGCTCACGCCTATGATCCTAGCACTCTGGGAGGCCGAGGCGGGCGGATCGTTTGAGCTCAGGAGTT
>VBSM01001265.1:68149410-68175893 GCA_008086735.1 Cheirogaleus medius | reverse complement strand
CTCTAGGCCAGGTGAGAGAGGGAGACTCTGTCTCAAAAAAAAATAAAACTTCCTACATAGCTACAGTAATTAAGACTATAGTCTGGCAAAAGAGTAAACATATATATCGATGGAATATAATTAAGGACCTAGAAATAAACTCTCACATATAATGATCAATTGATTTTGAAAAGGATAGCAAGATAATTAAATAGGGAAAGAAAAAGATATTCCTTTCAAAATATAGTGCTGGGACAAGTATATTAATTTCCACATGCAAAAGAATGAAATTGGATTCCTATCTCACACCACATACAAAAGTTAACTCAAAATAGAGCAAAAACCTAAATGTAACAGCTAAAACTAACTATAAAACTCTTACACAGAAACATAGGTATAAATCTTCATGACCTTAGATTAGGCAATAGTTTCGTAGATATAAGGTCGTAAGCACAAAGTAAAAAACTGGACATAATCAATATTACAAATTTTGTGCTTTAACCAGATGCAGTGGCTCATGTCTATAATCCTGGCACTTTGGGAAGCCAAGGCAGGAGGATGGACTGAGATCAGGAGTTCAAGACCAGCCTGAACAATGTAGCAAGACCCCATCTTTACAAAAATAGAAAAATTAGCTGGGCATGGTGGCACGTGCGTGTATTCCCAGCTACTTGGGAGGCTGAGGCAGGAGGACTACTTGAGCCTAGGTGTTCAAGGATGAGGTGAGCTATCATGGTGCCTGCACTGCACTCCAGCCTGTGTGACAGAGTAAGACCCTGTCTAAAAAAAAAGAAAGAAATTTTATGTACAAAATAAAAAGATAAATAACCCAATGAAAAAGTAAAGGATCTGAACAAACATTTCTACATTTACTTTCCATCACCAGCTGGCATATTGTATCAAAATATATGGGCAAAAATGTAAATGTTTAGTGGGGCAAGACAAAATTTTTTGATTTAGAGACTTGGAATTTCCAGACCCTTTACCTTATTAAGTTCTTTCCGTACCAACAAAACTTCTCCCATATTTACATCAATAGAAAGGTAATAATGAGGTATGGTTTGCTTCGATTGCATTAATCGCTGTGCAATAACCTGAAACGAAAGAGATTTAAAAATCAATTACAGACCTTACCTAATTCAGGGCTATGTCTCTTCACCTCTCTCTCTGGTAATGCTTAACTCAAGCATTACTAGAATTGAAAGATGGAGGACAACACCATAACTCAGCACTTTCCGATAGGTTTAACCAGAACAAAGTGATTTGTTTATCCCAAGTATTTAGTCAGCCAAACTAAACTTTTCTTAAACTAATCATCTAATATTCCCAACTGAAAAAGCCTTTGTTAGTGTTTTAAATTATAGATGCAATTAAACAACCAAAGTAAAGATGCCCCCAACAGTCTTGGTTCCAGATTATGGTAATGCTCTTACTCGACGAATGTTGCTAATTGGGATATCTGTGAAGACACCTGTAGGAACTGGTGCCACTCCTGGACCCAGAGGAGGCACAGCAGCTGCTGGGGCCTATGGGAGGAAAGAAAAAGCTTTTAGTAACTATGGCTAAATCTTAGCATAAGCACCTGGGAAAGACTGCCAGTAATTCTTTTATAGACAGTAAAGTAAAAAAAAAGCTTGGTAGATGAAAAGTTATTTCTATCCCCAGGGAGCAAAAAAAGACTTCGATTTAGACTGCTTGTTTAAGAAGTTTTTTAAAAAAATTTTTTACTTAGAATTATGAAATCATGTTTTGTTATCTTTCTTTGTGCCAAAGTACATTCAATGACTAGTTCATTTCAAAATAATTTTGTTTTTGCAAAATTATCTCCACGAAAAGCAATCAAAGCATTTGTAAATTGAAAGGATTAAGAAATAAATACAAACAAACTAATCCATTATCTTAAACAATGTTAAGGGAAAAAAAGGACAAATCTTTTACTTCAAAGTAAACATCTGAATCACTAAATCATTTTCCTTACCCTTAGCTGATTATCTTAGCAGCTTAAACAATCAAACAAGAGTTAGATATATAAATTGAATCTCTGTGTGGACTAATTAGCCACATAAACCCTAGTCAACCAACTTATAAACATGCTTTTAAAAACATGGGCTCAATAAAAAGGAGGATGTGTTAAGAAAAATTCAATATAACTACTCAAAACATAATTTGGAATGCATGTCAACATAGTATATCATCTTTGATTTTGTATATAAATGATAACATACAAATATATAAATACAGTTGGCTCTCCATATCCATGAGTTCTGTATCCATGGATTCAACCAACTGCAGATCAAAAATATTTGGGGATAGGGGAAGGAATGGTTGCATTTGTACTGAACAAGTAGACTTTTTTTCCTTATCATTATTCCCTTTACAATATAATACAACTACTTACATAACATTTACATTGTTTTAGGTATTAAAAATAATCTAGAGATGACTGAAAGTATTCATGACAATGTGGGTAGGTATATGCAAACACTATACCATTTTATATAAAGGACTTGAGCATCCATGGATTTTGGTATCTGAAGGGAATCCTGGAACCAATCCCCCACAGATATCAAAGGTTGACTGTATTGTTAAATCACTAAAATTAGAAAAATGCATATGCCTGGTTAAGCTATTTCATTCACAAATAATGTTATGAAGTTGTCTAACAGGCTGAACAAACCACTGTGCAGGTACAAACTGCAAAAAAAATAATAAGAGCCAAACGTAACTTACAGGAGCAGCTTTAGTAGGCACAAAAGAGTCAATGTCCTTCTTGATAATTCTACCATCTGGTCCTGTCCCTGGAAAAGATACATAAATATTATATACATGACATCGTACCAATGGTTCCCCAAGGAGATCAACAATGTGACGCTAAAGTGTAAGTTCCTAAGTGTTCACTACTAAAAGCACTCTGAAGGGATCAGTCATAACCCTGCCCCTCCTGGTGCTCCTTGAGAATACCAGCTTTTGTCAGTTGTTAATTTTAATCCACACAGAGTACCCTTGCATGATCTGTAGTAGGTCTTGTCTTTTTAACTATCACAAATATTTTTTTATCTGTTTCTCTTTTGGAGTTTATCTAATTAAGTTGCACTTTTTTTCATCTTCTTTACTTTTAAATTGGGAAATAATGGCATCAGGATAATGCTGAGCAGTTTATACCTCCAAAAAGAAAGCTAGCTTTCTCCTCCTGGTTAGCTCCAAAAACCCCTTTTTGAACCATGAAATAGATAGCATTTGGGTTCTGGATTCATGTGACCATAAAGAATTGCCTTTGTACAGGGGGTTGATGGATTAGACAATAATTGTTTTGGACAAATCAGACAAGTCAGTTTTTTCACCCTAAAAGAGTATGAATAACTCAACTGCAATTATCCCATCTTTAGAATCATTCACAGCCTTCTCACAACAGCCAGTGTTAGAGATAATGAAGGAAATGGTGCGAAGTCACACCTGAGAAAGGATCTTTAACGTTCTCTCAATAGGTTTAATTTTATTTTTACTCAATTTCCTCCCTCCTTTCATGTACAACCTCTTAGGTTTAATTTTAGATCCAAATAGATAATCCTGACCTTTAATTCTAAGGAGATTCAGAATTTAGTTATTAGAATACCTTTTACACTGGCACACTTCTATAAAAAATTTGGTCAAATTGATTCATCTTCCCCCAAGGCAGACTTTAAAAGGACTTTCATTATGTGCAGTTCTTCCCAACTCCTTTCCTTCATTATGAAAACTGAGTTGGCTAGGGTTGTGTTTATCCTCACCAGGAGCTCCAGAGGTGGCAATACCCCTATTAAATTCCCCTCTTTTACATAAGACAGAAAACATAACCTCCTCTTACAACTAAGGCTGATCTAGACACTAGCCCCTCAAAAGGAGGAAACCTGCAGTACCACTTTCCTTATTCTAAGCTTCAGCCACTCACAAGAATTCCCTCTTAGGAGTTGGTTAAAACCTTTTAAACCCTTTTGCCTATCTCCCTAAGAAGGCACAATAGAGCATCATAAAGCAATATAGTATAAAGGGAAGAACACCCCTAGTCAGGAGTAAAAAATGTAGGGTTGTCAAACATAAACTAGATAGATGATTATAGTCATTTAGTCTCATCTAGTCTTCTAGTCTCATCTGCAGGATGGAGATTATTATACTAATCCCTGCTCACAGGAATGGTGTGAAGATAAAATGGGATAGTGATGTGAAAGTGCTCTGCACCAAAGAATATATTTCCATAAAACGTTATATGGGTAGCCTTGAGACAAATCAAAACATCAGGGTTAGGTCTTAACACAGGTAATCCCTAAATGATTACATTTTGATCAAATGTGCTAAGCAATCTGTCCCTCTATTCAACTTTCCCCTTAGTCCTTCCCTAATTAGGGTTATTATTTTCTCTCTCATCCCAAATTGCCCAAGGTTGGGATGTTGGATAAGTGTCTCCTCTAGTCATAACCACCTCCAAATCCTCCTTCTTCTCTCAAAAACTTCAATTCCCTTGGAAGTCATGCCATCTGGCTATATAACCTATTCCTCTTCACTGTCTCTCATCTACCAATTCATAATTACTTCCATTTATTCAGATTAATTTGCATCCCGATCCACTGTCTCCATGGGAACTAAAATCTATCCAATATCCAGACTTCTAAGTTCTTTCATCTGCTTAGCTCCAACTTTTCCCTCCTACCCACAAGGGCACCCCAACTTCTAAGGTCAAATCCTAGATCTTAATATCACTAGTACTTACATATCTCTGAAAACATGAATTCAAGCAACCCTCTCTGACTACCATCACCATGGTAAAATATAGAATACATTTGGTCTTTGTTCCATGTTCTTGGCACGGAGCTCCTAAAACCCTTAGAATTAATTTCCTGAATGATAAGAGTATCTATTGTTATTTATAACAAGCCCCTTTCCACCACACCAAAATTTTATTTTTTAATTTTTATTATTTCTTCTAGAGACAGGGTCTTGCTCTATTGCTCAGGCTGGAGAGCAGCAGCTTCATCACAGCTCACTATAACCTTGAACTCTCAGGCTCGAGCAATCCTGCTGCCTCAGCCTCCTGAATAGCTAAAACTGCAGGCGTGCACCACCACACCTGGCTATTATTTTTTTTAAAAAATAGATGGGGTCTCACTATGTTGCCCAAGCTGGTTTCAAACTCCTGGGCTCAAGCAATCCTCCTGCCTCGGTCTCCCAAATCACTGGGATTACAGGCATAAGCCACTGTGCCTGGCCAGCCCAGAATTTATACTTATGAGGTGTATCAAGGTGAATCCCCTAGAAAGCTTCAGGATAGGGGTCAGTAGAAAAACCAAACAGTCAATTAAAGGGTGAGAACTTTTAGTCTCCTATCCCACCTGTTTCCCACTCCACCCCCCAGCTCCTGGGAAGAGGAGGAGACTGGAAATTAAGTTCAGTGGCCAATGAGTCAATCAATCATGTCTTTGTAATGAAACCTCTTTGAAAATAAGAATTCTTGAATAGCGAGATCTGGAGAGCTTCCAAGTTGGCAAACATATTGATGTGCTGGGAAGATGGCATGCCTAGAGAGGCAGGGAAGGTCTGTATGCTCCCCCTCCCCTGCAACACCTTGCCCTATGCATCTCTTACATTTGACTGTTCCTGAATTGTATCCTTTACAATAAACTTGTAATAGTAAGTAAAGTACTTTCCTGAGTTCTGTGAGTTGTTAGAGCCAATCATCAAACTTGAAGACAGCATCTTGGCAACTCTTGATTCATAGCTAGTGAGTCAGAAGCACAGGTGGTCACTGGGACTTGTGACTGGCATCTGAAGTGAGGGCACTCTTGTGGGACTGAGCCCTTACACCTGTGGTGTCTGATGCTGACTCTGGGTAGCTTAAGTCAGAATTGAACTGAATTGCTAGACATCTAGTTGGTGTCTGAGAATTGATCGCTGATGTGGAAAAAAACTCTACATATTTGCTGTCAGAAAATACCACACTGATACTCTCAGCTCATTTAGTCTAGACCACTCCTTCCCCACACTACAAAATCTCAACCTCATCAAGTCCTCTACTCCATGGACTACTCTACTCCAATTATCCATTATCTCCCTCTAGTCTTGACTTCCCTCCTTCCCCAGCTTATACTCTATGGATTATTGTTATAATCATTCCCTTGCAAAACTCTAAAAAATGTTTACCGTCACAATGCATGCATCAGAGTAGCTCAATGTTGCTAGGGAAAAAAAGTACAGTCAGTTGGCTGGCTGACTGTAATACAAATTCAGAACCACAAACTAAAGTGGACACAAAAAATTGCCCAGAAATTTGTTTCCCTCAATTCACCTTCCCAATCTCTAGGAATATTTCTTCACAATCTGCCTAACATCAAACCTTCCCACACACTCTCTAGCTAATAACCTCACTTCCAACTTTATTGATCAAACAATAGTAACCAGAGATAACAGGACATCTCCTTGTCTTCCACCACCAAACCTATAAACCCATCCTATATTCTCTTTGTTCCTATAGAAATAGGTATGTCCCTAGTTCCTATCAAAGGCCAATCCCATCCTTTCCCAGATTCTCAAGAACTTGGTTTCTTACCAAATTATCCTGTCTTTAATCTTCTTCTGCATCATCAATTTATCCCTTTCTATCAAGACCACTGACTCAACCAGGGCAATTTTGCCCCGTGGGACATTTGGCAATGTCTGAAGACATTTCTGGTTGTCATGAGTGGGGAATGCTACTACCACCTAGTGGATAGAGGTGAAAAACTTTGCTAAACATCCTCTAATGCACAGGACATATGTACACCTCTTGCGTGGTGGTTCACGCCTGTAATCCTAGCACTCTGGGAGGCCGAGGCAGGAGCATCACTCGAGGTCAGGAGTTCGAGACCAGCCTGAGCAAGAGAAGACCCCGTCTCTATTAAAAATAGAAAGAAATTAATTGGACAACTAAAAATATATAGAAAAAATTAGCCAGGCATTGTGGCGCATGCCTGTAGTCCCAGCTACTCGGGAGGCTGAGGCAGGAGGATTGCTTGAGCCCAGGAGTTTGAGGTTGCTGTGAGCTAGGCTAACGCCACGGCACTCTAGTCCAGGCAACAGAGCAAGACTCTGTCTCAAAAAAAAAAAAAAAGACTTATCTGACCAAAAATGTCCAAAGTGCTACGGTTGAGAAACTCTGCACTAGATTCATTCTACTACAACTCATCTTCAAAAGCCCTCCCTTGAGTCCACATTCCCCTTAAGCAACACCTTTTTCAATGCCTCTCTTCATACCGAAGCTTCTTGAATGAGTTGTCCACAATGCTACCTCCTCACCCACTTTTCTACCTATCCAGAATGGGTTCCACTCCACCTTTCTTCCAAAATTACTATTAAGTCCCCACATCCAATCCTTAACTAAATTCTGTTGATTCTATGTAAAAAATATGTCCCAAAGCTGTCCATTTCTTTCCATTTCTACTTTCAAGCACCCTTGCTTAAAGCCATCAGCTCCAGCAAGAGCATTTTAACAGATGCTTTGGCTTTCATTTAATCCATTTCCACAGAGCAGCTAAAATGATCTTTTAAAAATATAAATCATTTTATTTCACTTCCTTGCTTAAATTTTTCAATGGCTTCCTACCGTACTTTAAATAAATTCAAACTCTTTATCATGACCTATAAAGTCCTTATGTTCACATCCCTGTGTTAATTTCTAATCTCCATCTCCTACCCCAGACCCTCTGCTCCATTAACAGTGACCTCCTTTATGTTCCCCAAATGCTAAGCTCTTTCTCACTTCAGATTGTGTACTGCTGGTCTCTGTGCCCAAAATGCTCTTTCCCTGGCTCTTCACATGGTTGGCTCAAGCTGACTCCTTCTCATCTTTCAGATCAAATGTCACCTCACCAGACAACCTCCCTGTCTAAAAGTAGTCATGAATGCACATATATCCATTCACCCTGTAACTCACTAGCGTATCACTGAGTTTATTTCTTTCTTAGCACTTAAAACATCTTATGTAATAGTTATTATCTTCATAGCTAATGCCTAGATATACTTACTCTATGCAGGCACTGTTTATCAACTTATTTAATCCTCACAACTTTTAAGATATTATTTTTATATACAAATGAAGAAACTGAGACATGAAAGGTCACACAGCTAGTATATAGAAGAGCTGAGGTTCAAACTCAAGCATTCCAGCTCCAGAGCCCACACTCTTAATTAAAACTATGCTATATTCCCCTTCATTTCATTCTTTACAACAATTGGTCACATAAACAAATGAAACTGAAATCTTATCCATCTGATGAAAAAGTGACGCATAGATAATACTCAATGAATATCTGTGTTTAAACAATAATAAATGAATCACCTAACTGCCTGCACAGTAAGAATAGTGGGATTTTTCCTCTTGTATCTTTAGTAAGGTAGCCAATGTTTTGCTAAATATGCAATAAATGGTCCTTTACTTGTCTAAACTCTTCAGATGTAATTATTAACCCAGTCCCTCCTCCCTTTAAAAGTGACTCCAACTTACATTGCTGTCCCTGATTCTAGTCACATAAAGAATGGCAAGGTCAGGTGTGGTGGCTCACACCTGTAATCTTAGCTCTCTGGGAGGCAGAGGTAGGAGGATCGCTCAAGGTCAGGAGTTTGAAATCAGCCTGAGCAAGAGCGAGACCCCGTCCCTACCAAAAATAGAAAGAAATTAATTGGCCAACTAAAAATATATAGAAAAAACTAGCCGGGCATGGTGGTACATGCCAGTAGTCCCAGCTACTCGAGAGGCTGAGGCAGAAGGATTGGTTGAGCTCAGGAGTTTGAGGTTGCTGTGAGCTAGGCTGATGCTACAGCACTCTAGCCGGGGCAACAGAGTAAGACTCTGCCTCAAAAAAAAGAAAAAAAAAAAGAATGGCAATATACTAGTAAAATCACATTAAGATGGAAAAAAAGGGTCTTCCAATATTATGAGAATCCTCTGAATTCCAAAATATTTATAACATGCTAGTCTTGTGTGTTACTCTTAGCTTGCCTTCTAACCACAAAAGAGTAGGTTGCAGACAGATGTTAATCAGCACTGAGTGCCCCATAGCTGGACAATTGGACAAATAACCATATTCTTCTTTATGGCTGGCAGAGCATCAAAACAGAAGGCAGCAAAGGTAGTAGGAATAAAACAGGCTTTAGAGTTAAATCTAGATCCAAATTGCAACTTTACTACTTAACAGGAAGGAAGACCTGAAAAGTCTGTTTTCTTATCCAAAAAAATAGAGCATGAAATTCTTACTTCAAGAAGCGCTGGACATATTAAATGTGGTTAGTAAAATGACTAGCTTATAGTACTGTCCATCAAACTAGGTTCAAAAAATAGTAATTTCTCTCTTTTTCCAAATAAGTATCTTCATTACATTAGATTTTAGCTTAAGTTTAGTTCAAAAACACTAAGTGCCATGCAATAACAATATGAATGACAACATGTATTGAGTACTTATTATATGTATTCAAAGATACTAGATACTACTCTAAGTACTCTGCCTGTTAACAGCTCATTTAATTCTCACAATTCTATATGATGCACACTATTATCTCAGTTTTATAGATGGAAAAAACAGATAGGTTAAGTAATTGATCTACAGACATATACAATTTAAATAATTCACCTAAAGACATATTACTAACACACAGAAAATGGTAAAGCCAGGATTAAACCCTAGGTGGTCTAATTTCAGACCCCATGCACTTACCACTAAGCTATGCTTTTTCTTTGGAGAGAAAAAGACAAGCCATTTCCCCTTTCCTTTAGGGAACTCTAGTTCAGTTTTATATGAGTTTTATTATTTTAAGTCATTTCAGATCACCCCAATTTCATGTTTCATTTAGCTCTGCTTAATGCTATAGTCAGCCTAGCACTAATAGAGATTTCTTATTATGCTGTCAAGTCCTATAACCCAACTTTGCTGAACAAGCATGTATATTTTCACCAATAATTAAGCAGTTCCTGTGAACAAAGGAGATCAAAAAAAGGTGTCTAAATTGTATAGGTAGAACCTAGGCTGACTAAATAAAGCACAGTAAGTTTCCCTACTCTGTGGTGGCAACAAGGGAGATATTTCCCTCCCTTCAGATAAAATTATTAACCCTTCCCCCTACTATCCTAGTTAAGACAACTATATACAGTTGCACTAGCTGGTCTCAAGGAAGAAATTCAACTAAATTTTGACTTTACAACCCCATTCCACAGAAACAGATTTACCTTTTACTTGTGTAAGGTCAATCCCTTTCTCTGCTGCCAACTTCTTTGCAAGAGGGCTAACAAACACCCTTCCCTTTGGTCCAGCACGAGTAGCTGGGCAGGGGGCTGAAGGAGTAGGGGTTAAAGGTTGGGGAGATGGAGGAACAGTGGCCACCTTTTGAAAAAAATTACAAATTGTTAATTCATCAATTCAAAGATTGGTCTGAAAGACTGCATTTACATTTTATTAAGAAATTAAACCTGTTTTAAGCAAATATCTTTCATCTTTTTTCCAAAGATCATAATGTACTTCTTTCCTGCTTAACCAATATAATATAGCAATATGAATAACAAGAATAATACTTAACATCAAAGAACACCAGTTTTCTTATTTCATGATAACATGGAGAGGCATGGAATTTAATACTTCTGACCAGTGTATAGTAACTTCACAGAATTTTTCACTTTAATCTCTTGCTACTTCTTTATTCTCATTCTCTTATATCACCAACATGGTTTTGGTTTTTACTTAATTTCAAAATGTAAAATTATGCTGGAAGGTCCCATGTTGCAAAGTAGCTCAGGAAATAAACCAACACTGCTACTTGCCAGCTCCCCATGAACATAAACAGTCAGAAATCAAGTTTTCTCTGATAAAAACACATACCTAGTTTAAACTCAAAAGATTCTAGTATCTGCAGAATCTTCACGTAACTGTTATCTATACTTGGAGTTAATATAAGTTCATGTCATAGGTAGAGAGTGTATATTACAAAGTATATGGCAATATACTAAATTCTATGCAAAACAAGTTATGTTATGTCAAGGTTCCAATTTTGCAAATATATGCTTGACCTATTATAATACTGTAAATACCAAGAGGATTAAAAGATATAATATAGTAAATTCAATAAAAAATGGGTAATGAAGCCTTACCTTCCTAAAGCAGAAAGAGAACATGTCACCTCAGCTTTGTTCTCAGCAGGACTCAAGACAGCAGTGGGGAAAAAAGCTACAAGTATCAAACTATCCATGATTAGGTTAATGGTGTGGTGCAACATGCCCTATAGGTCTCCCCAAAGGTTAATGAACTATCTGTTCCTGATTCATGGAATCTTGGAGATGGAAGGAACTTAGGATACCAACTAATGACAACCCATTAGCGATGAACAAGATAAGTGTTTCCTCAATTCTAGAAGCATACTTACTGGGGGTGGGGTAGGTGGCGGTGCTTGTGGTTTTAAATCTGTTACTTCAGTTGGCTTATAGTCAGCAAATGCTGCTATATCTGCCTCTTTTTCTACAATGATACAAAGTGGAGTTCCTAGAGGAACATCTCTTGTGCCTTCAGGGACCAAGATTTTTGCCAGATAACCTTCTTCTTGTACTTCAAAACCTTAAATAGAAAGAAAAAACATTATGGGACTTAAAAGACTTTATTATTCCTTCAAATCCATAGCACAGTTTTTAAGTATTAATAAAAGGATTTTTCTCATTCAAGCTAGCTATATAATTTTTTTGCAAGCTATTTAACTTCTCTGTTTCTCAGTTTCTTTACCTATAAAATGGAGATAATAATAGTACCGGCCTAAATTGTAAGTACTATTAAAATGTCGGTAATATTAAATTAAATGTTATAAATTTAAATGAATATTTTTCAAGTACTCAGAAACAGTATCTGGTACAAATTAAATACTAAAAAAATATGTGTTAAATATAACTGTGAGTGATCACAGTGGTTAGTTCTGAAAGTTGTTATTAAAAACATCTCCATCGGGAGCTCCCATGCAGACTCAGAAGGCCCTAAGATGGTGTAAGCTATACCGCTAAAGATCAGAACCACATAGATGTCAAATTCAGGAAGCTACCAAGCTGGATAGTGATACGAGATTTCAGCCCTAAAAGCACCTTTGGAGGTTTCCAAAGAAATTATGCTTGATATTATACCAAATACTTCAATGTGAAGAAATACAGCATTACTGGGTTTTCTATGGTGCTGACAAATTTTATTCAGTTACTGCCTTCCTTGAAAGGAACTCAGGGTTGCAAAAGTCAAACTAAAACAAAGAAACGGTCAATTAAAGAGGACAAATTTTGCCTTCCAGACTTTGGCTTTCTGTGGTGTTGTGCCTCTCTCTGATGAGCACATCTTTGATGAATCTTTCCATTTCTCAATTGAGAATTAATATCCAATAATATACATGTTTAAAAGGAAAAGGCTCCTGGGCCACAATAGAGTCTGAAGAGTTTAACCAAGGTAATACTTCTCTAGTGCCTAGAGTCTCTAGCATACCAGTACCTACAGTGACACTGCTATTCAAGTTAAACAGGGAAACAGATCCATTTCCAAAATTTTTGTTTTTTTCTTTTTAAGAAACAGAATCCTTCCTTCTAATAAAATCTTATGGGGAAGCACAATATGCAAAAGATAAAAAGGAACTGCTCTGATGGAAATGAGGAAGAGGGGCAGGGCACTGCAGGGTCTTGCTCTTTAAATTCCCCATTACCCCAAGGTACCTTCAAGGAATGATAGGGTTTGAAGAGCACAATCTGAAAACAAATAATGCAGAGGACGCCCAGAATCTCTCACTACATCTCTGGGGAATAGACAGCCCTCCCTTTAGTAGTGATTATGAAGTAGAGGGAAGAAATTCATAATACCTACAAATATCAGTAGGTATCATAAATATATATATGATTGCCTATGTAGGTTTTATTACTGAGAGTAAAAATGAATTAAAAATAGGGTACATGGCAATGCAATATATCTGAACATATATACATACATATTCTATCAGTCATTCTCGAACCATGAAAACGATCTAAATCCTGGTTTCAGTGTTTCCTCAAAGTCATCTTAAATTCTTTGCTATTTTCCTGCCTTGGAGGTGATTTTTTCCTATTTCCTCTTTCCTTCCTTTGCCCAGTTTAGCCAATGGCACTTCTAATATAACTTCTCAGTAACATAATAAGCCTAGGAAGCAAACTCTGGCCTAGAATAGCCTCTGAGATGACATATCCTTGATTCAATGAGTGCAGTATGGAACTGAAAAATCTGACTATGCATATTTTTGTTATAAAATATCTGTTTCGGGAAATGAATCCTAAGAATTATAAAGTTTTCATATTATCACTCACTCTTTACAGGAAAGAATGGCAATCCTCTTCCTCATTGGAAAACTCAGTGCCTCAACCATTAAGAACTGAAGAAATCTCACCTATAGTGGCTTTGTCAGTCTCTATCTCTGCCAATAAGTCTCCTTCACTTAGCTTCTCACCCACTTTTTTTTCCCATCTCTGAACTGTGCCCATGGTCATGGTGGGAGAGAGGGCAGGAAGAAGTACCTGTAGAAGCAAATACATATTATTGCTTAATACTCAGAAGACTTGGACACAACAGCACTCAGGTAGGCTATATAGTTTCACAGAATAACAGTTACTATGACAATCCAAATACCCACCACAGCAAAAGTTTAGTGCCTCAATAGCTTCTCACCAGTTAAATCATCCTTCAGATCTCAAGTATGTATAGCATCAGCCATATTCTAACTCTCCAGCTTAAGCAATGGGCAGGTGGGAAAGATCTCTCAGTCAAAATTAACTCCTTAGTAAATAGCTAAGCACTGGCTGGGCATGGTGGCTCACACCTGTAATTCTAGCACTTTGGGAGGCCGAGGTGGGAGGATTGCTTGAGCCCAGGAGTTCAAGACCCTGTGTCTATAAAAAAATTTTAAAAATTAGCCAGGTGCAGTGGTGCATGACTGTAGTTCCTGCCACTTGGGAGACTGAGGCAGGAAGATCGCTTAAGCCCAGGAGTTTGAGGTTGTAGTCAGTTATGATGATGCCACTGCACACTAGCCCAGGCAAAAGAACAAGACCCTGTCTCAAAAAAACAAAGAAACAAACAAATCACAGGGCATCTTTTCATCTTTTCTTAACCCAGAAATTTTTCATTTTCACAGAATAATCTTGGTCCAAACCATTCTGTTAAAATTTTGCTGTGCTCTGTACTTAGCATCTCTCTTTTTACTCAAAGGAAACTGCATTTGTTCTAAACTTCCCAGATAAAAAACTAATATAAAGAACTGCTCTTTGGCGATTGTAGTTAATAACAATGTAATGTACTTGTATTCTTAAAAGGTGCTAGGGGAGATTTTAAGGGTTATCCTACAAAAAAATGCTAAGTGTGTGAGGTAATGTATATGCTAATTAGCTTGATTTAGCCATTCCACAATGTATACACATTTCAAAACAACATGTTGTACACAACACAGAAAATTTTTAATATACAATTTTTGACAAGTTAAAAAAATTAATTTTTAAAAATAAAATTTAAAAAAACCCTGTTCTTATAAATAGTCACTTCCATCCCAACAAAATCTAAACATCATGTTAGCTGATCTAAATTAAAAATTGCTTTCCTATTTATGGCTTGTGTGTCCACTGAATTTAGTTATTCAGTTATTATGAATTGAGTTTGCTGTCTTCTTTTATATCTGAAAAATAATTTCAATTAAAGATGTTTCCGAAAGGGAGGCAAACAGTAAAACAAGCCTTAGAAATTTTTGAAATTTTTTTTTTGTTCAGAATTTATCTTCATTTGCATGTTAAGAATTAGTAGAATCAATTCTCTATACAGTCAGTATCTTAAGGGATAATTTAGGTACAACCTTAACACATGCACACAAAAACCACAGACATAAAGTGGCAAGAAATGAAGTAAGTTTTATGTAGTGAAACAGAATTTGCTGAACAGGATGAAATAAAATTGTAAACTGAACACCAGGCAAAACTTCATCATAAGTGATTGTTACTAATAGACTACAGAGTAGAACATTATTTCCAAACTAGAAAAAGATTCCAATACAAAAATTTCTACAAATAAACTAAGGAAAAGTTCTAGTCTGAATTCTTTAAAGGAAAGGTGGTTTTTTATCCACTTTTGACATCTAAAACACACGAATATACACAGGATAACTCTAATATCTAATAAACTGATTTAGTTTCTTAGAAACTGATTTAGTTAGTAGAATCAACAGTGATTACATTCACTGCCTTCAGCCTTGTTGAAATGCTATTATGTATGTCTATTCTACACTTAATCTTTATTGTCAGTTTTCTCATTTATTAATACTGCTGGACTACTTCACTCACTTTTAAAAAACAGATCACATATCAAAGGAAAACACCAATTGGGGACTTCCATTCAACAGACAACACTTGAGGTCTACCATAAACTCTACTTGCACAGTGAGTAGATATACATAAAAATCATTCTTAAAATCTGAAATAGGCCGGGCGCGGTAGCTCACGCCTGTAATCCTAGCACTCTGGTAGGCTGAGGCGGGAGGATCACTCAAGGTCAGGAGTTTGAAACCAGCCAGAGCAAGAGCGAGACCCCGTCTCCACTAAAAATAGAAAGAAATTAATTGGCCAACTAAAAATATATAGAAAAAATTAGCCGGGCATGGTGGCACGTGCCTGTAGTCCCAGCTACTCGTGGAGGCTGAGGCAGAAGGATTGCTTGAGCCCAGGATTTTGAGGTTGCTGTGAGCTAGGCTGACACCATGGCACTCTAGCCAGGGCAACAGAGTGAGACCTCTGTCTCAAAAAAAAAAAAAATCTGAAATAAAGTGTTCCAGAATGAGAAGTACCAAGCATTATCCTGTGTACTACACTGAGGCTCACAACGGTTAAAGAAACTGTTCAAATTCACATACTTAGAAATAACAACTAGGCTAAAGCTTGTCAATTTTCATGTTTAAATCTCTATATACTCTCAAATGACAAGAGCTAACCACATTTAAGCCAGTTGCCAGGATGTGATAGCCATCTATGAAAAAAATGAATAAATAATAAATCATCTAGACCAAACACTCAGAGGCTGAGACTCACCTGCATGTGAGTGGGATATGAGCTACCAGGAGGCTGAGCAGAAGGTGTAGGCGGTGAAGCAGCAGCAGGGGTTGGTGCTGGGGCTGCTTGTGGGGGAGGTGCTGCCGAAGAATCCAACGTATAATTTTTAAAGGCCTCAATATCCTCAGGTCTAAGGAAGAGAAAGAATGCATAAACATAAGGGGATTATAAAGCAGATTCAGTTCCCACAAAAGTAGTCTTCGAAAGTCTTTAACTGCTAATTCTCAATTCTAGGTTGAAATACTTCACAAATTATGAGGATATTACTCACTTTCCAACTGTGATACAGATGACTGCTCCAATTGGAACATCTCTGGTACCTTCAGCAACAAGTATCTTTGCCATATAACACTCCTCCAGGCTCTCAAATCCAACCGTGGCTTTATCGGTTTCAACCTGTTAACACAAAAGGCAGCAGCTTGGGTTTGTACCGCCAGTATGTAGTTGATTAGCCTGTATTTAGAATTATACAGTTCAACAGTCACAGGAAGCCTCTATTACAGATTTGAGTGAAGGAATTATTTTAAAATATCAGTTTGGCCCTCTGCTGACAATTTACCTAACCAATATGCTCTAATATCAAGTGGTGGAAAACATCTCAAATTTCTGAAGTGAATGGCTAACTACCCCCATCCAGAAAGCTAAGGTTCAGTCAGTTCAGCAAAGCCAGCCCCTTTGAATTCATGTCTATATTTTAATAAAACAACTTACCTCTGCAATTAGGTCACCCTCATTGATTTTGTCCCCCTCTTTTTTTTCCCAACGGGCTATGGTGCCTGCCTGCATCGTGGGGGAAAGAGAAGGCAATGGAACCTGGAGAAGAATAAGGAAAAAATGGTGAATTTTAAAAGGGCTGCCTAACTCTCAGTCTAGCTTAAGATTTCATTCAATTCAATTTCATGCAAAGAGCTTATTGAGTCCAACTACACACTGGGCACTGGGGATATAAAAGGAGTTCCTGCCCACGAAAAGTCCATGATTTCCAGTGACAGGCTTCTTCCTCCAGTCCTGTGGGTCTGACAAAGCACGAACTTCAGATGTTTTGCCAACGGCCTTTCCAAGAAGGACTGGAGTTCTTCTTTCAATGGAATAGATCGTGAGCGGGAAGCTCAGGGACTACAGCAAAGCCCAGTAGTGGACAAGGGGCAATGACAGACACTAGGAGGGGCTGAAGGATCAC
Source organism: Cheirogaleus medius (assembly GCA_008086735.1). Taxonomy (NCBI): domain Eukaryota; kingdom Metazoa; phylum Chordata; class Mammalia; order Primates; family Cheirogaleidae; genus Cheirogaleus; species Cheirogaleus medius. Next base: position 68,158,614 of record VBSM01001265.1, on the reverse strand, counting down.
GGAGGCCTCTGAAAGAGGATCCTGCGGCTAAATCTGCCCTGAAGGACGACAGGGTCCCGAGGACGGGTCGGGGGCTCACCTTCTGATGCGGGGGGAGACTGTAACGGCGGCGGCTGGTCGATCCCAAAAGCTGCAGCAGTAAGTGGTTCCGCGACGTGATCCCAGAGCTGGGGGTCCAGCCGCACAGTGCCCGGACCCCACCATACCCTGTGCTCATGCTCTTGCAACGAACCGGAGCTGGGACAGAACGCGGGGTCACATATGGAGCTTCCGAGCCCTCCCGCAAGGCCTTCCACCGAGCCCCAAGTCCTGTCCTCGGGGCTACATTCTGGGCCCCTCGAGCACAGACGCGCCACATACTGCCACCAACCCCCCACACCCCAAAACCAACGCCGTCTCCGGAGTGACCTCTCCAAGAGCAGCGCGGCGTTGCCGTTAGCCACGCCGCGCAGCCGCACGTTGTCGTAAAACGGGCTCCGAAGCTTCACTCTACTCCCTCCCCAGGCTAGAACTGTGCGGCGAGTGCGCTCTTCCTCTGCGGAGGAGGGACGGGGTCAGCCAAAGGGGCAGGGACGTCCCAGCGGAGCCGACGCAGGCGCCGGTTTGGGAGAAGCAAGAGGCGGAAAGGGGAAGAAAGGGGGAGGGGGTCCTACAAAAGGCATTCCAAAGGGTAAAGCGGGGCCTAGGAGATGTGAAGGGCTCGGTTGAAAAGGGAGGGGCCTGAGAATGCGCAGAGGCGCGGGCTAATAGCGGCCGAGTGAGCTGAGAGTGGGCCGAGGGGCGTGGCCAAGCGTCCGGGAGCGGCGGGGAAGCGAGCCAGGGCACTGGTGGGCAGAGGGAGCCTTGGGCCGAGGCTGGGGTCTCGGAGCGCTCCGGTGAAGAACGGAGCCGGGAGCCACCCGCGGTGGAATCCAAGGGTTCAGGTGATGTGCCTTGTACCTCTGGGGATCCCAGAGTGACCCGGGGCTTGGGGCCCTGCCCGCGCTGTGATGGGTTACAAAAGATTAATTTCAGGTTTGTAGCCCAACCGGACTGTGACGTGGACAGGTGTTCCAGCCAAATGGTGCGAAGGGCAGCCGCAGGGAAGATATACATCCCCACATCCTAGTGTACTGTAGCAGGATTAAGCATGTTTATTCCCTGGATGAAAATACAGGTTTGCAAAAGAGATTTGTTATCCCCTCATTTACAAGAGAATTCTTTTAAATAACCAAAAGCTTTGTTATATGTGAAATGTTTCCTACCAAAACTAAACTATAAGCCGTTGAAGGCAGGAAGCATGTCTGGATTGTTCTTCTTTGTATCCCCAGAGTTTAGTACAGTGTCTGATAGAGGGGGCTGATTGTATGTCTTTTGAATTAATGAACGAAAAGTTACCTACACAGTTTGTTAGGAACGCTTCTATTGTAGGGCTATCATCTTATAATTAGAAAACATCGTTTCTGAGCTGAAGGTGACATTAGATTAGGAGGAAGCATGTGCTGTATTTATAATACATCACCCAGTCCCAGTTGGAGATGGCCAGAGAATACCAAAAACACAAGAAATTGGAGGAAAAAAATTAAAACAAAATTTGAAAACACTTAACTTTGCTAATAATTAATTTGGAAAATTAAACAGCCTGGAGATACTATGTGATACCTACTTAAATTGGAAAAGTTTAAGCAGGCACAGCTGCCTAACAATAATGTAGGCAATGTAATTGAGAAATATAAAATTTCCAGATTAAGTGAAAAGGCACATTGAAATAATATGAAGAGACGGACAATTATGTTGTTACAATTATGTAAAATTGATGTATTATCTACTGGAAGAATAATTGTGATTAAAGGGCTTAGATTACAACTTTATAAATTATTACAGTTTTAACAATTGAATTTAATAAATAGATCTAAATTAGCCTTTGATATAAAGTATGAGGTGATCTTCAGGATCTTCTGTTCACTTAGGTAGGCTTGCTTAAACCTTGTTTAGCATTTTTCAAACAATAGTGACTTTGTATTTTGAATATAAGTTTGACTTCGGTGTAACTAAATTACAGGAAGGCATAGCTGAAAATAGTCCAGGTATGGAAAGTTTACCCCAGAGTTAGGCTAGGAATTCTTAGGTTTGTCAAATCAATCCTGAGAGAATAAGCCTGAAAACCCCTGAACAGATTGGATAAAGGAAATTAAGGAAAAGGAAAATTCAAGACTCAAAGGTTTGAAGCAGAGAGACTTGTAGAGTGGAGATATAAAGTGGGTTGATGGAAGGAGAAATTAGTTGGTAGTGAAAGATTTTGAGTTAAATTTTGTCCATACTTAATATTTTTTTTTTTTTTTTTTGACAGAGTCTCACTCTGTTGCCCAGGCTAGAGTGCCTTGGCGTCAGCCTACCTCACAGCAACCTCAAACTCCTGGGCTCAAGCAATCCTCCTGCCTCAGCCTCCCAAGTAGCTGGGACTACAGGCATGCGTCACCGTGCCTGGCTAATTATTTCCATATGTTTTTAGTTATCCAGCTAATTTCTTTCTATTTTTTTTTTTTAGTAGAGACAGGGTCTCACTTTTGTTCAGGCTGGTCTTGAACTCCTGACCTCGAGTGATCCTCCCGCCTCGGCCTCCCAGAGTGCTAGGATTACAGGCATGAGCCACTACGCCCGGCTGTCCATACTTAATTTTAACATAATGGTTGGATAGCCAGTTAATAATAGTTGAAAATGTATAATTGGAAGTCAAATGAAAGCATTCAGAGGTAAACACTTAGATATAGCAAACATTAAATTGAAGTGATAAATTAGGCCTGCTTAAGTTTAGGGGAGGCAGCTTTCAAATTAATTGGAGAATTCTGGTTCTTTTAAATACACATTTCTGAAAGGAATGTGCATTTCTTTTTTTGCAGTAGAGACTTGTCACAGAGTTTACACTGGGGTTCCTGTTTACACACTTGCATATAATTTCACAAGAAGTGCTAAAATTAATTTTCCTTGGTAATAATAGCCTATTTTGTGCTTACATTGGAGATACCAATAGTAAAAAATACCTGTAGCAATAAAGTAATCTTTTATCTCCACTCTCCACATAATGAGTAAATATGCTACCAGGGAGATCACTTGAGGAAATTTACTTTCACTAAATGTAAATGGCTTTATTGATTAGTCACAGTCAATAAAACACAAGTGAAAATGATTAATGGTATTTAGTTTGCAAACTCCATTTTATTCATAGTTTGTGTGTTTTTTTAAATTATTTCACAAATCTGGTACATACAGGCGGTTAAAACTGGTTATCACTTTGATAATCAGAAGCCTCTGGTATAGTACAGTCTTCATAAAAACATTGTAAAACGGAGAATACGCAGTAATAATCTCTTTGAAAGCAATGGCTGCAAACATCCATGTTTCTAAGAAAATATAACTTTACATATATATGTATTTTAAGCAAGCTATACCTCTTACATAAATTCAGACAACAGAGGGAGTGTGCAATCATAATGCTCATTTTATGGAAAAAAATGAAAATAATTTTAATTATGACCTAAATGCTTTTAAGAGAGTCCTCTTGGATGCAGAGCATAGATATTTTCCCTAATTTACAACCATCCTGGTCAAAAAGAGCTGAAAAGTTGGTCAGTAAGTAGGACTGATATTACCAAGTGAATTTAACCCCAATTCTTTAGGTACAGATCGTAAAGTGTTCCAATCCCAGCTAATTTAGGGAATTGAGCAAGAAGAGAAGAGTCTTCAGTTTTTAAATGAAGGCGTTTAAAGAATTGAACTCTTGGCTTGTTTTTATGAGTGTCATTTTCTTTAACCCAACATGGTTTAGAGCTTATTTTATCCATTCTAAGCATTCTAGTTCCTTAGTTTTCTCAAGGAAAGTGAACTTCAGCAGTCTCAGGATGGACTATCCCACACCAATGCTGCTAGGGGACAATACTATGAACATGCCAGGAGGCCTTCTAGAGTGCAGCCAAATAGGAAACTATTCAAAACAGAACGAATCACTGCATACTCTTGCTCAGAAGGCTCTGCTCGCTTTAGAAACTGGAATGAGGATCACCAACACATTTTATACAAGAGTTACTGGAGTGACATGCTCTAGCAGGGATGTTTAGTCATTTCCCATGATACATGAGATTCATGAGCTAAAAGAGGACAAAATAATCACTTTCTCCCCCGAACTCAACTTCAGCTTTTTATGGAGGCACTGAGGCCACACAGCTCCTTTTCCAAAAGATACAGAGACAAAAGACAAATAAAGTAGAGGACTTGGAACATTTTTTTTCTGATTTAATTTTCTCTATAAAAAGTTGAATTCCACATAATGGTAAGACTTTGCTAAAATAAAACTGATTTAAGAGACAGACAGTCAAGATAAATCATACTGGAAATACAATAACGAATTTTGGCCTGATAGCCCTCATGCTGTCTTATAGCAAAACACTAAAATTCATGCAACAGAGAAATTGGTGACATGAGGACTTTTTCTCCAGACTTCCTAGGAAAAAACTGAGAATATACTATTTTCTTCTGTTTGCTTTCATAATGACTTATTCTTGCTTTTGGTTGGCTTTCTCAAACTTTCCTAGTCATTCCTGATGAAAAATCATTCTTCGATAGGAGAAGACCAGGTAAACTTACATAGAAGAAATCAAGTGTCTTTTGAGTTCCTTCTCTTTGCTAAAGGAGCAATCAATTGGATTACGTAAAACTACCACCACAACTAAACAGCAGGTAGAACTGGAACAGGAATTAGTTGTCCTTAGTATACTTGTAATAAAATAAAGCTTGTTCTGAAACCACAAGGGGTGGTAAGAAGAGACTGTATAAAAGCTACTGGGTTCCCTAGAAAATGGATAGATACAGTATACAGAATGTGAGAATATATAGAACTCACACTCGAGTTATAAAAATAGACATGGTTCTCAGACAAAAAGCAAATGAGTACAAAAGAAGTCTCCAAACATAACTATTTTTAAAAGAGACATCTATATAAAACAACAAGATGTCATCCTCTCAGAGCTCCAAAAAGTAGTCTGTTGAAATGGCTGAAAAGGAGAGATGAATTGGAGACAGACAGGTCAAGAACCCAGAACTGATCTGTCCTACTCTTGTGTTTGGCAGTGTACATTGGAGATTACAGGCAGACTGCTTTTGGGATTACATATATATAAATAATAATGGCTGATTGGTTGATGGTGGTTGGTAGGTGAATAAGAAAACCCAGGTTATTAAGTAATCTCTGGAGTTGAACTCTTTTAGCTTCTACACTTGACAATGTTACACATGAAAAAAGATTCTAAGTTTTTTCACCCAGAATCAACCCTGCCATCGTAACTCATGCTCCATGCCCCATGGTTTCTATTGTGCCCTAAAGGATCAGCCTAGATTATATAAATAGAAAATAACTCCAGCCTTGAAATGAGGAGGGGCAGACCAGTTATTCATGCTCAGTACTCGTAAATCACAAAGAAATACTGAAATTAATAGTCTGTCTCCTTTTAACTGCAAAGGAGATGCCATGAGTTAAAGTCATGAAACAAAGAAAGTCAAGATGTGGGTAGCAGCACCTTTCCATACCCGCCTGGATTTTTAAGGAGCCTTTCACTCCTTATTCCTTTCAAACACAAAGTTCATCAATTTGAAGAAAAAGAAATGGCTCTAAAGTTAAAGAGTCCCCAGAGAAAACTAGCAGTACATGAAATAGGCCCTATGTGGGCTAAAGGATAAGCTGCAGAACCAGTTAAGACAGAAGAGGCAGCCCAAGATCTTAATTACAGTTTTAGCATAGTATAGCACAGTATGGGCAGCACTTTTTCCATCCAATCAACAATTCAGCACCATCCATGTCCAGTTCAAAAGATTACTGAAGAGAGGGCTTTCATCTTTGGTACCACCTCATGAGTTATTCTTGGTTTGCAATAACTGCAAAGAAACAGGAAAGGTGGTACCTTTGCCTTGTCTGTAAGTACAAATGCTGGGACTCTGATTGATGCAACCATTGAGGCCAATTAAAATAATACTGTAATACAGGAGTGATGCATCCAATTCCTAGTTTCCAGATAATAGCAGCCATGCCCCTACAGGAGCGGGATCATCCATTCCCATTGGTTAAGGCCTTCGGTTTGTTGTCCTCAGAGTAGAATAAAACACTGTGTTCCCACGGACAAGGAACTCCAGATGAAACCATGGTCTACATTTGGACAGAGATTTTAAGTACCAGATATGCCAGGCACAGAAACAGAACTGGCCTGTGGCCATCACACTTGGAGAAGCTTCTGTTTGGCAGCACAAACTAGAAACTTCTTAGTATATTCTGGTTTTAGTCCCCTTTCCTGAGTGAAGCAGCCAGGGAGTGACCAGGTTCCAAAAGCCCCCAATCTAATACTTGGCATTAATTCTCTCCATGGTCTTCTTCCACCCAGGCTACAATCTTCCCTTCCCATCCAGGGATGGCATCATCATCATGGAAAACCTAGAGAAACAAAAAAAAGCCACAATGAACAAATAAGTAGGGAGTCTCACCAAACAACTGCTGCTGATAAGACCTCAAACATAAAGGATAAAAACATGTATAAGAAAGCCTTAAGTTAGAGCCTGTCCCTTTGGTTTTGTCCCTAAAGTTGCAACTGGTATCATATATATTTTTTTCTTAGCTCCACCTCTATGAAATTAAACAAAAAACCCATAATACTACTTTGCTCAAAGCGACTGTAAAAATTAATAAGTTACTAATCACACAAAGTAATTTGGCCTTCTTAGGAGAAAGTAGCGTAAGTATTTAAAAGATGAGAAAGTGGAAGATTTTTGTACCAGTAAAAAAACAGTGGGAAAGAAGACCAATCTTTATTTCTCAGATGTAATTCTCTTCATTCATTCCATTCATTTCACAAGCCATTAAAAAAACAGGGTTATTAAAACATTCCACTGAGGAAATGTTTACAAAATACAATTTTAGCTTTTGCAACTCTTTTCATTCTGTAACCACAGTGAAGGCACTTGCAATATATCATAACCAGAATTCTCTTCCCCCAAAAAGTCTAATATTTAACAAATGAATTATAAAGGGAAGTATAAGCTAAGAAGATACTCAAGGAGTTGGGAATAAGCATAGGTGACTATCCAGAAGTTCCTTGTTTTCATGATGAGAAACTATCACATGATATATAGTTCCGTATATTCACGCCTGGTCCTTTATTTTGCTCTACATAGGAAGCAAGTTTTCTAAAATTTGGCTACATGTAGAAAATTATTATATTGACTTAGGTTCTTTATGTTCCCTAACAAAACTTTTTCCTTTTTAAAATAAAAATTCTATCCATGTTCTTTGTCAAAGTGATTAAGTCCTAAAACTAAATAATCTATCAACATTTTAGGCCATTCTGTGACCTTCTAGGTCCGAGACTCTGGCAAATTTCTCTGACCTGGTTACCCATGTACTTATGGGTACTAGTCCTTGAATAGGAGGCTTTGGGGCTCAGGAGTGACCTATAGTACCACCCAGACTCCCCATGGATTCTGCACCTCTTCTTTGACAGTGCCAAACTCAGGATCCAGAGCTTTGAAGTGATACCGGTGATTCCCTTCCCGATCAATAGCTGCTTTAAAATCCTTCAGTGTCACCTCCCCCAACCTGCAACAAAAGGAGAGAGCACTAAAATAGACTGTTAATCAATAGGCTGGAAAGATAAGATGTTAGCCTTAAACCCAAAACCCTGCCAAAGTCAACAGGCAGAAATAGCCCCTGGTTAGGTCACTGTCCCTGATAACTGGGACTAAAACAGCAGAGGCTGGGGAACTGGTCACCACTAGGGAATGCAAACAGTATTACATATGGGGTGATCTGAATATTTATTTCTTTTTTCTTTTATTGTCCTGTGCTCCAGTCTCACTGATGATCTGAGTATTTAAAATAGATTTATTGCTTCAGCAGCAGAAAAATCACTTTTCTCTGTTTCTCTCTGGAAATAAGACATAAGGTCCCTAAAATCAAATTTGTTGAACATACATAAATACATCTAAGTTCTCTTTACTTCTTTGGCAGAATTAAATCAAGTATCACCATCTTTATCCTTCAGACTTTTGGAAACTGGCTTCTAACCCAAACTACGTAAGCAAACTCTCTAGGAAAAGAATTCAATATAACTTCTCTCAGTAATTGGTTACAGAGCTAAAATATCTTTATTTCAAAACCATTTCCCTTAAGAGGAAGTATATTAACTGGGTTTTTGAAAAGGTTTAAACATAATTCTCAATAGGGATTAGTTGCAGTCATCAAATAGCAACAAAGATCAGTGAGTCCCAGCCCTGGAGTTGAGTGCCAGGCTGCAATCTGTGGCTATTGGCAAAAGCTGTTTGAACACTTAAAATACTATTTTCCCAATCGTGGAGCATATTTGCATAGTTATCAAGATTGGAAGTATTAATACTGTACCTGTGCCTAGTAGTAGATCATGACTTGTCCCTTATCTCACTGGTTGGTGGCAGAGCTGGAAATAGACGCTCTATCTCTTGGGCTCTTCTCACTATACCACGCTGCTTCTCAAACACCTTTCTGCTGCTCATATGGGCAGTACAGTAACTAATGGTTCTGCCTGCCTTTCCTTTTTTACAGAGAAATAATGATCCCAGAATCTTACCTCTTTGGTATATTGACCATGAAGGGTGTAAGTGACCGGTCAGTGAAATAGAGCACTTTAGTGCAGGTGCTGCTGACAGTTGGAGAGCTCTGTGAGTGAGGCAACTCTGCAATCAGAGAGACTTTGTAGTTAGAACATTCAATTTGCTCCAAACCACTCCTCGTTTCCAGTTATTCAAAATGTCCCAGGAGACTGAAGCTGCCTGAGGTCACGGTACACAGCTCTCACACCCTTGCCAAACATAAGGTCCACTGGCTGTGATCCATAGCAAGTCACCACTAGGACCACGAGGACAAAAGGTGCTTCAGACATGGACACTATCATGAGGACCATCATTACTAACTCATAGCAGGAGAAGAGCAACGCGTCTGACAGTTATTGTTGCTAAAGATCAAAAAAAGTCAGAGAAGCTTTAGCAAGATTTCAGCTAAGGCGGAGTTCAAGAGCTGCAGACTCTGCCAACATTTAGATTTTGGAGGTTAGTAGTAGATAAAACTCATCTAATTCATGAAAAGAAAAATAATAGGAACAAGAAGCACAGGAGTAAAGTAACCTTAGAAACTCAGACCCCAAGAGACCTATACTT
>VBSM01001265.1:68106336-68139132 GCA_008086735.1 Cheirogaleus medius | reverse complement strand
ATGAATAAATAAAAGAAAAATATGGCCCTAAAGCTCAGAAAAGTCTAGGATTAGGAATAAAGCATAAAAATTATCAGCACACAAGAGTAGTAGAAGCCATAGGAGTGGAATAGATCACCTAAAGAAAATATGAAAAGGCTTAGGTTTAGGCCTCAGATGGAATCCCAGGGCACATCAAAATTCATGGGTTAGACAGAGAAGGAAAAGAAAAGAAGATTCAGAAAGAGTTAGCAGTCAGAGAGATAGAAGGAAAACTGAGGGATCTACTGCAAGTGCAGTGAGGGCAAGTACCAAGCCCATCTTGTTCATCTCTCTATCTCCAATGTCTAACATTAATGGTGCATAATGGATGCTCAGTAAACATCTGTGAAATGAGTAACTGGGTGGCACTGAAGCAACGGAGAAAAATGCTTCCAGGGGACTATTCAAGAAAAGCAAATGCTTTTGAAAAAACAATGAAAAAGTTTAAAAGCAACCACTTGATTATGTAATAAGAAAATCAACAGAGACCCAACAAAAAGAACACTAAATGAAGTGAGTAAAAGTCAGACTGCAGTGGGTTGAGTAGTAAAGGGAGATGAGGAAGAAAAGAGAGCAAGTACAGACTAGGCTTTTAAGAAGCTTGATGTAGAGGAATAAAAGAAATTAAGTCAGTAGCTACAGGGCTAACAGACTTACACAAGTTTTTATATTTTCAGATGAGAGACATTTCAGCTTGTTTGTGAATATGAATATCACTGAAAGTGTTAGATTAACAACTTAATTTTCAAGCAGCAGTTTGTCGTATTTTAAATAAATACAATATATCACAGAGAGGAAGGATTTTATTTTAGACTTTTGGAAAAGAATTTCTAAATATATAGACCTATTTACATTGGTAGGTTACAGTAACCTGGAGAAAGTAATGAAGAAGATAATAATAAAATAAAAAGCCTCTCAAGACAATAGAAATGACTATTTCAAAGCATTGCTAGGAAAAGAAACTGAAACTAATTTTGGTATTAAAATAATTTGTTTCATCCCCAGCAAAGATACCTAATCTAAGAGGAAAAGACATCTGGGATCAGAGGTTAGAGATGCTATCTTATTTACTCTACAAAAAAAAATTTTACATTTCCTATTTGTACAAATATTTTAAGTGTTTTACTTTAGGTTTTGTTTATTAGTGTGGTTTTAAAAATTGCATATGTAACACACAAAACTGATTCTGGCCAGCTTTTTACTATTTGGTTTTTATAAATTATTGTTTAGGTACCTTTAGGTTAGACCTGATTAGAATATAGAGATAAGAAAATGTGAACATTTTTAAACCAAAGGGTAAGATACAAACTAAAATAGAAATTACTAGGAAGGACAGATTTCTAACAAGTTGGAATAAACAGGGGACAAAACACAGAGGGGCATGGAGCAGGTTAAAACACACTTCCTAGCCATGGCCACTAGATGGTACAAATATATAACGGGACTTAAAATGAATGCCCTAACACTCAAAGTTTTCAGGAAAATCCTCAAAGAAATTAAACTTCTTATTTCTAGGAAGAAGTGGAAAGTTTTTGTGCTACTTGAAACTGTAGGAAGATGTGTGTATATATGTATGTATGTTTTTGATGTTTTATATTTTGCTTTGTTCAGCATAAATGTTTTGAGCTTGTGTATTTTCCAAAGATATTTTAGCCTCTCTGAGTCAGCAGCATCCTGCCTAAATCCTGGCTAAATGGCACTTGGGGACAGTGGTGGTGATGATGGTATGTGTCTTCATGGTCCTAGAACAAACTTAATTCCAGTATTGCCACAGAAACAAAATATTATAAAAGTGAAGTACTAAAAGAAAAATTCTATCCCCAAATACTGGAAGTGTGAAAAATATTAAATTTCTGGTCTAATATGATAGGAGTCCCTACTGAGCAAAAATGAGTACTTACTTGAATTAGGGGGCCAGGAATCCTGGTATTCACTATCTGCTTGAGTTCTGGGTGACTTGCCCCGAACCTGGGGAGCCACAGAAAAATCACAAGAGTTACAATCAATGGGAGAACTTCACCAAGAAATTTAAATCATACATATATACCTAAAATATATACCTTTTCTATGACTTCTTCCATAGTATATAAAATTGAATACATTATCCTAACAATAACATACATATAAAAAAAGCTTTCTGATTTCCAATTCATTTTCCATATATTTTCTTATCCAGTACTAAGCTCATTCAGCTCATAAGAGACGGGAATAAGCAGTAAAGAAAGATCCTGTGGGATCAAGAACCACAATTCTGGGCTGGGCGTGGTGGCTCAAGCCTGTAATACGAGCACTCTGGGAGGCTGAGGCAGGAGGATCGTGTGAGGTCAGGAGTTTGAGACCAACCTGAGCAAAAGCAAGACACAGTCTCTACTAAAAATAGAAAAATTACCCAGGTATTCTAGCTCGTGCCTGTTTAATCCCAGCTACTCAGGAGGCTGAGGCAGGAGGATCACGTGAGCCCAGGAGTCTGAGGTTGCAGTGAGCTATGATGACACCACTGCACTCCAGCCAGGGTAACAGAGCAAACCTCTATTTCAAAAAAAAAGAACCAGAATTCCTTACATAGCTACATAGCTCCTGGGAGCAACAGTAACAATGAACTCCTTCCCTGTATTGTCATACCATGATGAATAGTCAGCTCCACTCAGAGGAAATCCAAAGAGAAAAGCAAATGTAACCTTCAGCAGGGCCTTGTATCTTCTAATACTGCCTTCATCTAAATGCAAATTCATGAACTCATAAAACTCAGCTTCCTTAGGAGCTTGCCTAAGAGAGACACCATAGCAAGAAGATTACCTTTCTTTCTTGTTTCTTCTGCATCTCCATGACATGCAGGCGCTCCATGAGGCTAGAGATGCCCTGCTCCAAGCTGTCAATGGTGTGGTGTTGAGGATCATGACCACTGAAGCTGTTTCGCAGGCTGCGCAGAGCATCTCGAACAAGCTGCAGGTCGCTGGTCTGTGGGCAAAAATAAGGTGCTGTTGGCATGGCGCAGGGCCATATTATTAAACACATCCCAACTGCTTGGCTTGAGAGGATATAGGATGGAGGTTTCCATAATACATCTTTTTTTGCAAAGGTGTGAACTATAGGAAACTTTCCTCCACAGATGCAGACCTACTGTTTACCTACTAACTCTTAACTTTGGATAGCAAGTGCCTCATAATCTTTACACGCTCAACACATGCAAGAATTAAGGGACCGAACTATAAAAGGCATAGTCCACTGGCAATGGCTTTGGCACTCTTCTGGTTTCAGCAAGAGACAAGTCTGTACTCAAATCCAGCCACCTACCCCTCTGTGGGTGACTGAAGCAGCTCCTTTTCCTGCTGTTGGAGGGAGAAAACCATTGCTTTGAGAGTTGTGACTGTTGTAGTTGGTCACCTATAGCAGCACAAAGAAACATTGCACATTAAAGGGAGAATTCTAAACCAAAATGTCCTTTTTTTCTTCTTCTTCTTCTTCTTTTTTTAAGACAGAGTCTTGCTCTGTCACCCCAAGTGCAGTGGCATCATCATAGCTCACAGCAACCTCAAATTCCTGGGCTTCAAGTGATTCTCTTGCCTCAGCCTCCCGAGTAGCTGAGACTACAGGCTCACCACCGTGCCCAGCTAATTTTTTTTTTTCTATTTTTTGTAGAGACAGGGTGTCACTCTTGCTCAGGCTGGTCTCAAACTCCTAACCTCAAGGGATCCTCCCACCTCAACCTCCCAGAGTGCTAGGATTACAAGCGTGAGCCACTGTGCCCGGCCTTATTTTTCTTCTTTACATTTATTACTTCCTGCCATAGTATATGATTATTTATTTGTTTAATGGCTCTCTCTTAAAATGTATCCTTCATGAGTGTAGTTTTCCCCCATTTTGTTCACTGTTAAATCCCCAGCACTTGACATATAGTAGGCATTATTGAAAGTGGGATAAATGAAATGATAACCTCAGCCTGGAGGCCCCAACCTAGCCTCTGCCATGGCCACAGGAGGGCCTCAGAATGCTGCTCTGGCACCACCTGCCTTTGCTTCAGTATTAAAAAAAAATAATAGCCTGACTCTGTATGGAATGTATCTAACAGAGTAGTGTTTAGTTATTTATGTGGATTATCTTATATATATTCTTCATAATAACAGAATGGGTCACTATTATTTCCATTTTCCAGATGAGCACTATTTCTAAGACTCAGTGGCTAAGCAACTTAAGGTCACACAATGTGGCAGTGGTAAAGCTGGAATTTGAAACCAGATTTTCTTATCCTGGAACCTGTAACTCCTTCACAATATAGCCTCCCAACAAACGAGCCTGTGGCTTTGCTTCAGCTAAGTCAGAAACACAGTTTCCCCGTTTGTGAAAACCCAAGCTCTAGGTTACCTCATCTGCCTCTCTTTTCATACAGTGAGCCAAAAGGACATCTTTGTGTTCTAGCTCCCGCTCTAGGTCCACCTGCAAAACAGAGACTAAATCAGAAAAGGATTTCTCCAGGACAAAGGGGCAGGAAAGTCAGTGGCTGAGTAAGTTCCGACCTGATGGTAACTGGCATCCGAGAGTTTCCGGAGTGCTTCTTCTAGCTTGACCTGGTGCTGCTGAAGGAGGCGATCCTTCTGCCCCAGCTCTTTCTGCAATAGAGACAGAGCTTCCAGATGTGTGGCAAAACCAAGGACACTGAAACGTTCACTCTCTGCAACACAATTCCACCTGAGTAAAGTACAGCCTCAGAGGGGACAGTCCTTTCCTCAAGATATATCAGGAAGACTTTACACACCATAATAGTCTTACACAGTGCAAAGGATTTTCAGAAGGGTAAAGAGGAAGGGAACTACCATTTGTAGGAGGACCACTATGAGCCATCCATACTAGTTACAGAAAAAGTTAAGACTAGAACTGAAGCTTCTAGACTCCTACTTCTGTATTCTTTCTCCTAGCTGTGCTGTTTATTCTTTAGGGCTAGTGAATCAGGGACACAGAAAATGATCTCCTTCCAGAAACCAAAGGTAAGAATAGAATACTTAAGTACTCTTTGAGCAACACCAACAATGGGCTGTTCATGTGGAAGTCATTTCCAAACCGATACTCATTCTTACTTTATATTCTCCCAAGAGCCGATTCCTCTCATCTAGCTTCCTCTGCAAATCCACCTGCAAAGATAAGAACATTCACTGGCATGGAAGTATTGTCTACCAATTCTCAAGGAAACCAGCTGCTTGGTAACCATGTTAATGTTGGCAGTTACAGTATACAGCACAGAGAGAGCATGGTTATGGTAAAAATACACAGCTGCTCTCCATGTCTTTAGTGAAATAATCATTATAGAACTATGATTTTGCCTCAGTGTCTTAGTGTCTTCAAAGCTGAAAAAGAGTTAAAGGACCTTCCTGCCCAGCATGGTATGGGCTTTCACCTAGGAACAAAGATGAGTCTAATAGGGAATAAAAATAACTGCAGACACTTAGGGCAGGCATCCCAGGAGCAAGGTAAAAGAGATTAGGATGGCAGATCTAATAGCACTTCATACTATTCTGCTAATGGGGCTCCATGAGGTCAGGGTTCATTCATTTAACTCACATTCTGGTTGTGCAGTTCATCTTTGTCCATGTTTGCCCTTAGTAGTTCTTGTTTGAGCTGAAGAACAGATGTGTCCTGCTGAGTCAATCTCTGCTGCAAGGCATCCTGGCAGAAAATGTATAGTAATTATTGTGGTCTCAATTTTTTTTTTTTTTTGAGAAAAAAACGTTTCATTCTGTTGTCCAGGCTAGAGTGCACTGGTGTCATCATAGTTCCCCACAACCTCAAACTCCTGGGCTCAGGCAATCCTCCTGCCTCAGCCTCTCAAGTAGCTGGGGCTACAGGTGTGCACCACCATGCCTGGCTAATTTTTCTATTTTGTAGAAATGGGGTCTCACCATGTTGCTCAGATTGGTCTTAAACTCCTGGTCTCAAGTGATCCTCCGAGCTCAGCCTCCCAAAGTGCTAGGATTTCAGGTGTGAGCCATCGCACCTAGCTGATGGTCTCAATTAATCAATCAGCCAGTTATTATTAAACCTTTTACTGTGTATCCAGCATTAGGTCTGGCAAACTGGGAGACAAACGGAGTATAAGGGTCTTACCACAAGTTGCTGAGCAGGGGTTTTTCTGTCCCCATCTAGGACACTAGCATCTCAAGGAAAATCTTAACCCCTGTCCTACCAAGATGAATGAAACCTGATTTTTCTTCCACCTACTACTTAGCCCTACCCTGCACTTCACTACCAAAAGCATGATGTCCTAGGGAGAGAATGAGCAGCCTTTGGGATCAGATAAACCTAGATTCAAATTACAAGTCTACCACTTACTACTCTTATGACATTGACGTTGGAAAATGGACTCTCCTTCCTCCCTCCATGGCTTTCTCATCTGCATTTTAGGCATATAAATACTCAATCTAGACTAGCTCTTTTTCCTTCTACCTCTGCTCCATCCCCATCTTCTAGAGGGATGGGCCCAATTCCTGCCCACCACTCTGTTCATAAAGAATCCCTGGAAGCTCTCCCTCTCTGGTTTCCAGAGCCTTGCTGCTGTCCTGCTCCCTTTGGCTTCCAATGCCTAATCTGGACCAGGCTTGGGATTATATTTCTACTATTCTGAACTGTTCTTGGACTAATCGTTCCTCTTCCTAATTTTCTAGGATCTTGCCAGCTTTAGACTTTCTTTCCCTCGGCTTGGACCCTCTTGGTTCCTACCAGGCCTAAGAAAAGGAGGGCTGGGGCCAGGCGCCCATGGCTCACACCTGTAATCCTATCATTCTGGGAGGCCGAGGCAGGAGGGATCGCTTGAGGTCAGGAGTTTGAGACCAGCCTGAGCAAGAGCAAGACCCCGTCTCTACAAAAAATATAAAAATTAGCCAGGGTGGTGGTGTGCGCCTATAGTCCCAGCTACTCGGGTGGCTGAAGCAGAAGAATCATGTGAGCCCAGGAGTTTGAGGTTACAGTGAGCTATGATGACGCCACTGCACTTTAGCCCGGGTGACAGAGTGAGACTCTGCTCAAAAAAAGAAAAGAAAAAAAAGAAAAGGAGAGCTGGATATACTTACTTATGAGGGTTAGCTATAACATACTACCACCAACCATGGCAACTTAAATGGAACTAACAGACTAGTGATGCATTCCAGAATATTTGTTCTGATTTCTCTCTGTACAGATTGCAAAGAAATAGTGCAGGCTCTGAAGAATGTGAGAGCCTATTCTTAATTATGCTGTCTGCCATGACAGCACATGGCAAAGGCAATCTAAGATGTCCTTGGCATCAGTAGTTTAGAAGAACATTTCCCAAGGTGTGCAAAAAGACACTTCTATAGTAAATAATTCCAAACTTTTCTCAGGCCAACCTCTTTATGACAGACCTTCTCTGATCCTTTAATGTTGTTATTCACTATGACTCTTCTCAAACTTATCTGACCATGGGATACCTTTGTTTTTTGAAGTATTTCAAAAGCACTAAGCCCACAGAATATATTTTGGAAAGCACTGCTGAGTTATACACTAGTCTAGCCCATGAACGGGTATAGAGGGAAGAGGGGGAAAATGCAGTTTAAGAACATTCTACTTCTAGGTGTTTATTCTACAAATACACTCCCACTTAGGTGAAATAACATATATTCAAGTTTATTATTATAGTTAGAGCACTGTTTATATTAGCAAAAGATTATAGATAACCTAAAATACCATCAAATATATACATTTAATATATAATAATTTATTTAACCTGTGTGTATGTGTGTGTGTGTGTACACACACACACATATACTATGCAGCCATTAAAAAAAAAGACCTAGGAAATTCTTTATGTACTGAAATAGAATGATCTGCAAGATGCATTGCTAAGTGAAAAAAGCAAGGTGTCAAACTATATTTATAGTATACTACTATTTGGGTAAAAATGTGGGAGAAAATGACATACACACATATTGGCTGATAACTGATAAGTTGCCCCCAGAAAAGAGAATGGGGTGACTCGGGGGACAGGGCTAGCAGGCAGACTTTTCACAGTTTATCCTTTCATGCCTTTAAACCATTTGAATGTTGCTAACTATTCAAAAACTAAGTACATTACAATTTTTTAAAAAGGACATTCCAACTGAAGAGGAATATTTTACAAATACAATCGAGTTGGCACAGAGGGAAGTGGCAGCACCGTGAGTCATGAATACTAGAAATAAGCCTCAGCAAAGCAAAGGTGTATTCCCCAGCATGTCTCACTTCCCTCCCACAAGGTTTTCTTTACCAATAGCACAAAGCCTGGTAAAGGCCCCCAGAAAATCCCAGCTATACTAGTACTCAATCCTCACTCGCCAATAGACTTTATCTTGTAGAGACTTTATTTAAAGAATTTAATGTCTTTCTTTTTACCTTTATCCCCTGTAAGTTTCTGGCTTCTTGTTTACATTTCAGCAGCTCCTTCTGCAACCAAATATAGTTAGATCAGATGGTGGCATCTGGGTTGCTTCAGAAAGCATTACCTCATTCTGTCAGCAAGAAGACAAAACCCAGTTGATCATTCCATGAAAAATAAACCCTCTAAGGCAGAAAGCAGGTCTGGTCCAGTAAACCGTAAAGGCTGATCTGTACAACCAGAACAGAGCCCATTCCATTCTGCTCTGTGGTACCCAGGCTCAATTGCCCAGTTAGAGAAGAGTCTTGCCAAGAAAAGATACTCCATACGTTCCCATATGCTCTCATTTCTGTATTTAGCAATCTTCTCCATCAGGAAAACCTAATCATACTAATCTAAATCCCTATCACTGAAACATATATGTAAATATGCCTACCCCCAATGTCATTAAATAATTATCTCATTTATTTTTCTTTTAGAGACAGAGTCTTGCTCTGTCACCCAGGCTGGAGTGTAGTGGCATGACCATAGCTCACTGCAGCCCGGAACTCCTGGGTGCAAGTGATCCTCCTGCCTCAGCCTCCCAAGTAGCTGGAATTACAGGGGCACACCACTACACCCAGCTTAATTATCTCAGTTCTTAATGTTCATTAAAGGGCTAGAATGCTTCTGATTCTCCAAAAGGTACTGTTCTTTGTAGACCAAACAAAAACACTTTTAGCCTAATAATGAAATACTAAGTAATTACCCTTCCCTTAAAATATATGTGTATGATTGTCACTAGGAAATAGATTTTAGAAGATTTTAGATTTTAAAATACCCATAACCCAGACCCTCATCTCTTCTTTTCCTATTGCATCCCATCAAGAGTTTGTAATTAACATATCTAAAATGGGGAATCTTAACTTGGACTTCACAGATGGGCTCAAGAGTTGCTCTCTTAAAAATTCAGGCCTGTGAGTGTGAATGCGTTCACATTCACATATTTCTAGAAAGAGGGTGAATGCCTTCAGTAGTATACTTCTGACCACTGACCTAAAAGAATTCTGGGAAGTATCCATAAAAAAAGACCACACTGGGCGGGCACCTGAGGCGGCAGGATCGCTCAAGGTCAGGAGTTCGAAACCAGCCTGAGCAAGAGCGAGACCCCGTCTCCACTAAAAATAGAAATAAATTAATTGGCCAACTAAAAATATATAGAAAAAATTAGCCGGGCATGGTGGCACATGCCTGTAGTCCCAGCTACTCAGGAGGCTGAGGCAGGAGGATTGCCTGAGCCCAGGAGTTTGAGGTTACTGTGAGCTAGGCTGACGCCACAGCACTCTAGCCCGGGCAACAGAGTGAGACTCTGTCTCAAAAAAAAAAACCACACTGATATCAGATCCATTTTTTCTTATAGTTCAAAAAGAAAAACTATGAAATATTTCAAACATATAGGAAGGAATGATCAATAATGACACAGATATCTATTACCCACCACCAACATTAAGAAGGTGTTATCTTTTTGACATATTTGAGATGCATCTCTCTTTCAATTAAAGATATAATATAGAAGAGGTAACATTCCAATTCTGAAATCCTTTTCCCTCCTGAAGTTTGGTGTAACATTCCCATAATTTTTTTCAGAGAGTAAACATACCTTTAGGTCCTGATTCTCCTCCATACTCTGATCCAGACGACTTTGGATTATAATCTGAATATGAAACAAAAGGAGATGGTTATGTATCCATGCTATAAATTCAGAGGCCACTCATTCAACAGATATTTATTGAGCACCTACTAGATGCCAGCTCTGTATTGTGGATACAAAGAACAGGAAATATGTCCTGCCCACTGATGGAAGCACATGCCCAGGGTACAGCAAGAAGTTGTATATGATAAAATTTATAATAAGTATGTGTGGGTTGGGTGCAAGGAGAGGGGTAAAGGGAAGAAGAAATAGCAAGAGATGAAGTTGAAGTCAAGAAAGAAGATACCCCATACATTCCTATAAGCTCACATTTCTATATTTAGCAATCTTCTCTGTCAGGAAAACCTAATCATAATAATCTAATTTGCTATCACTGAAATATACGATCATATGTAAATATGCCTACCCCCAATGTCATTAAATAATTAATAAACAGGAAAATAGAGGGCTGATCATGAAGGGCCAGTGAAGGCAATGGAGAATCAATGAAAGGTTTTATTCGAAGGGATGACAAACTTCTTTGACTTTAAGGTAAATTATTCTTGCTGTTTTATAGAAAATGGATTAAAGGAGGACAGGAGAGGAATCAGGAAAACCAGTTAGATGACTGCTAGAATACAGAATGAAGGCCTGAATTAAGTGGCTGTGAAAATGGAGAAAACTGGATAAAGATATTAGAAATGTAAACTGATAAAACCTGGTGACTGATTGGATGTAGAGGGAAGAGTCAGAAAGGATTCAAGGATGATACCCAGATTCCTGCTTGGGGCATTTGGGTATCCAAAACAGATATGCAAAAGAACAAATAGTTTTAGTGGCTTGGCAGAGGACAGAAGACTTTAATTTAGGACTCAGTGAAATTGAGATGCTTATGGGACTTATAAATGGAGATAATCAGCAGGCAGTTGCATGTTGCATATACAAATCCAGAACTCCACACAAAGAGCTGAGCTGGAAATAAACAGATGAGAAGCAGGTGGGAAGCAAGTGAAGACATGAAGGCAGATAATACTGCCCAGGTGAATGGATAAGAAAGATGAGGGCCCAGAGTGGGGCCACTGAGGAGCACCAATACTAAAGGCATAGGCAGAGAAAGAGAAGCTTCAAATGAGGACTTGAACATAAACTCCATGAGGTTAGGGTCTTAGGTATGTTTTGTTAGTACCCTATCTCCAGCACATTGAAACAGTGCCTGGCATATAGTTAGCACTCAATATTAGTTGACTGAATGAAGAAAGAAGGAAACAGTAGTCAAAAATGTAGGAGGAAAAACCAGGAGAAATGGAGTCAGGGAAGAGAGCATTTCAAGAAGGCATCATGGACAACAGTGTCAAATGCTAAAAATAAGTCAAAACACATACACAAGATTTAGTGTCTAGTCACAAAAGATGGAGCTCACCAGTTGTTCCTCCGGATTGACTCCTGGTTCACAGAGGGCCAAAGGCCTCTCCTGTTCATCTTCGGGCAAGGATCCATTGAGTAGTAAGGCCTGAATAACCACAAAGGCAGAAAGAAACTTAAATCCCCATAAGATGACTTAGTCTAGAGTTGGACTTGGTAAGCTCACCCCAGATTGAAATCACAACCCCACTTCCTCAAGAAACCTCCCTGATTATTTTTGTTCCTTAGATACTTCCAATTGTTCATCTTGGGACTAGTTCCTTTTGTCCTTTTATCTGGCCCATGCTCTAGGCCTCTTTCAACTCTCTGGACACCCGACTCCTCTGTTTCAAGGCTCCTTGGCCCCAGAAGAAAATTTAAAAACAAACCTTCCTTTCAGAAGTAATAGAACACAGTTCAAACTGGAGCTGCTCAAACTGAATTTTACCAGCTGGAAAGTAATCTAAAAGCAGTGTAGGATTGTCTTGGCTTAGAAAAGCATATTATAGTGAATTATTTGGAATACATTTAGAGCACTGACTTGGGTTTGTTTTGTTTGTTTTAATAATTCTGCATTTTTACTCCCTAAGGCAACTTGTGTAGAATAAAAAGGAAAACATATTTGAAGATATCCTTATTCATTTCAGCTCCTGACACCAGGCTGTTTTCATTAGAATATTAGTAGGTGGAGGGGGAAAGCACATTTATCCTGAAGCTAAGGAAACTCCAGCTTCGGGCCCACTGTGTGCACTGTCCCTTCCAAAGCCCTATACTTAATATTGTATTCATAATTTTGTACTTTTATTCTTAAAGAAGGACCCCCCTCAAATTATATACTTTAGGACTCACGAAACTTGGATAAGCCCCTATGGGTAGGTATTATAAGACCTATCAGATCAGTGAAAGACTGAAAAATGTGTCATTTTATATCACAGTTCTGTCTCAATTCAAAAGAGAAGAGTAACAGGTTAATTCCTGTTTCAATAAATGCAACACAAATTCATCATAAATGTTGGTAAAGAACATTTTAAAATCCAGCCAATGGTTGATCTACCAAATGCTAATAATAAAATTTTAGTAAGTCAAATGAATTTGGCTATTTCATGGAATCACAGCAAGAGGTCTGGACATGTACAAGAAGCAACAAGGCTTCAGGGAGCTAAGGGCAATCAACATTACAGAAACATTGACTGTAATGGCAAACTGTTTAACAGACTCTAACTAAAACATACTAATAAGTCAGAAATCCTGGATGTGGCTTAGCATGCAACTTGTTCATCACTGAAAGAGTTAAGAAGCCTAGTGGATGCTGTGAGCCTCTTTGTATTCTACAATGGAACTGAATTCTCATTGTGATCATGTGGCTGTGAATTAAAACTCCTCTGTTTGCAGGGGATATTAAGATGCTGACTTTCTGCCTGTCAATTCTCTTCTTTTTCTGCCTAATCTGCCATCAAATTTCTTCCAGAATAAGAAATGCAAACCAAACTGAGAGCCAAACTGGTTAGTTATCTATGTGCATAGAATGCAAATTTCCTGGGAACAACCTGGTTGGGTATAATCCCAAAGTTCTCCATGGCATACTTCCTATTAAAGCACAACACACACACAAAAACATTCCATTAAGCAAACAGGGGAAAACCAACAACTTTCTTTGGGAATGTTTGGGCAGAAAACATTCCTCCAACCCTTCTCAATTCCTGGGGCATACATTATGCAAATTATTTTACGGCAGTACCGATCTCCTTTTTTCTGTAGGAACCCTTTGTGTCCCCACCCAGTTGCTGGCTGGCTGGGAGCACGCCCTCCACCGCCTGCCGGCTGCCAGAGCCACACACATAATGTGGGCTTTGTTTACGTGTCCATAAATATTTGACAATTCAGAAGCAGTGCAGTTCCCAGCACAAACAGAAAGGAATATTCCTAGGCAATTTCAGGGTCATCAGCACACTACAAGAGCTCCCCCAAACAGAGATTGATGCACAAAGACAGAGAAATGAGGGGGTCACTGGGGTGGGAACTATGTCAAGTGGGTCAGTCAGTCTCTGGGGAGATTTGCCGAGCTGGTACTGCAGGTATAGGAAAAACTGAAGGGCTTTGTTGCACAAAGAAAACCTCTTCTACCTGATAATTATGCCTTGGCATCCACTTGCAAATGCATTAGGAGTGAGCTAAATCCCTTAGGTAGACTCAAATGGAAGCCCAGCGGCATTACTGCCCTTCACACTTTTCCTGCTGGACAATTCCTGGGAGAAAATCCCTGACTATTCCCGGTGCCATCCTTTGGTGAAAGCTGCAATTGTGTACAGGGTAGAAACCCACCTGTGAAGCAGAGTCAGAATAAGAGTTTGACAGGGGTCAGTGACGGCTCCTGGGCTTGCTGAAATCCCAACAGCTGTGCCATAAACAAGAGTTCATAAAGTCCATTCAAAGTACCCACATATAAGAAATTCCATCTATCTAAACTCCCCATTCAACTCTGACCTCATACAAAACTAAAATCGGTTTATTTTCAATTGATATTGGTGACTTAAAAATAACAGTCGATTGGTATACCAAGGACAAATTACAAAAGAAAGAGCTACCTGTAGTCCTGATATCATTTTCTTTGCTTCCTCCATTTCTTTTTCTAAATGTTCTTGTTGTTCCAACAGCTGTTCTTCCCATGAGCTCTCCAGATAGGTTCCAGGGCTCCCTGGCCGCCAGTCTCGAGATAATGGAGAATCTGTCTCTTCTACAAAGTGAAAGGAGGGAGTACAGTTCATGTTGAAGAAAACTGATTTCTGGGAGAAAGAGTCCAAGGTTCGTGTTCATAGGTTCAGGTCACCTGCCTTCTGAACCTGTCCTCACGGCACAAACTGGACTCTCCACCAGGTGGGGTTGTGAGGTTGTTTGACTCCCTGCTCAAGGAAGCATCACTTACTACTAGAAAAAAATCTATCGGAAGCAGTAAGACTCCCTCCATGGGAGTTTTGGTATGGGACACAAGGATCTTACTCTTAATTCTCTAGAACTGGCATTCCCAGAGCCTGATTTTGTCAGTTACAAAGAAAGGAGCTATCAGATGCAAAGAAAACAAAATTCCTATTGGTTACTGTAGAGCTTTAGAGGGGAGACCTTGATTCAATATTCCTTTGACCATTCAGTCATAATTGAACCATTTTCATATAAAACATTGTGTGAGTCACACAGGAAACAAACTAGCAAAAGCATACTTGTACAAACTGTGTAATGTCTGTCCCAGGTTTTGTTTTATTATCCTACCTTTAAGGTCTCTTTGCTCTGGTTTCCTTGTCTATTTTATACAAATTATTAATACATGCATAGCCATTTAAAGTGCATTATATAATACATAAAGGTACAAGTTATTTGTTTATTCATTCATAAGACAAATATAATAATCCCTCTGGGTTACTATGAAGATTAAATTAAGTAACTTATGTGCAGGGCCCAGTGGTTCCTGGCCCAGAGAAACACTAAGTAAATGTTCCCCCTCTCTCTCTCCAAGGCCCCAGAAGTTTCTGACTCAGTAACACGACTGACTCATTAATATTAATGCCAGGGATAGAGGGGGAGCAAAGGAAGGAAGAATTTAATTCCAATTTTTCTTTTGAGTTCTTTAATTTCATTACAACCCTTATGGATGAATAAAATTCTAGTTAAATCTTATGCTTTGCTTTTTCCATGTTTCCCTCTAAGTTATGTAAGAAAAAACAACAACTAAAAGAGAGTAGGGAGAAGGCTAAACAAAGGGAGCTCTTTGTGGTCCTATCTGTAGGCTCATACCAACCCTGATGTAGACCTGTTCTCCCAGACACTTCATACAATCTATTCCTGGCCCCAATTTAAGGTAGGGAAGTACTGAAATTATTTGTAAGACATGACTAATAAAATTGTTTGCTCAAATAAGGCTTCTTGTGACTGTCCCAAAGTCACTTCCCAATTCACAGACATCCAGTTGAGAAAGGGCTTGTCTATGCTACGGCAAGATTTTTGACAGCTAGGACATTTAAGACATCAGAAATGACATTCTGCAAGAGGATAACCAACTAATTGGCTCAAAGTCATTAGAGCCCTCTGGTGCTGACCCTGCATGCACAGACCATGGAGCGTGAGAAGGCCAGGGAGCTTATAGGTTCAAGACCGCTGAACTCTTCAAGCTGAGGGCTGTTCCTTAAGTCAACCCAGGCAGGTGGAGAGATAGTACCTGTTCTGTTCTCTATTCCTTCAGAGGGAATAATCACAAAATCCGCCTTCTCTTCTGACTGGGTTATAATGGATTCGCTCTTTGCACTGTGGATTGGACTGGGTGAAGTCAGGCTGTGATTGAAGAAAAAGGAAGGAAAACAATTATTATGAAGAGTTGTTTGGAAGCCAACTTTCATAATCTATCCCAGAGAACAAGGACATGTTCTTATTCGTCTTACTCCTCATGCCTAACGCAGTACCTGGATCACAGGGGAAAAAATTATGTGTTTAATAAACTTATCTAATGAATGAAATAGATGTTGAATGAATAAATGACCCAATCCTAAGTCTTTTCCACAACAAGGATGCCTTTAAGCCTAATTCATTGAGAAGAGATTTACCAGAAGGATAGGTAATATAGCAATCAAAAAATTCCAAGTTGGGGGGAGGGGGGGCAAGGGCATTATTCGAAACTTTAAAATTTGTACCCCCATAATATGCTGAAATAAAAAAAAATTCCAAGTTTTGTTTTGTTTGTTTCGTTTTTTGCCTCCCATCACCTCTACTACCACCATCCCTGGGCTCATATTCAAAGTCTGATGCCAGTATGTGTCTTAGTAGCTTTTGGAGCTAGAAGGAAATTCTATTTCTAATACATTGATCTCTCACAGACACAAGCGATACCAGCAGAATGATCATGGCAGATCAGCTCTCAGCTGATCCCAAAGGAGGGGACAAGAGGGGGTGGTTCATGAGGGCACAGTTGCTGGGAGTGTATGCAGTGCCAGGCTAGGCAGAGGGGCAGTGATATATTAACAGTTGAGCTAGACCATGATAAAGAGAAGGGTAATATGTCAAAACGGTAATATGTCAAAATGGGAAAGACTCACTATGAGATGGTGGAGCAAAGGTTTACTTGATTTATTCCCATCAAAAAGCTATTTATATTTCTGCCACAGTATTTTCAAATTGTCCTCAAAACCTCTCAACAATTCTTAAGTTCTGATATAACTACTAGCCTTGGAAGGCGCTATTCAGATTTTCAGGGAAATGGAATTTTAAATCTCCAGGGCAATAGCAACTCTATAAGACAAGATGGGAATGTGAGGCTGATCCTTCCATCTGACAGAGAGAAAGGAGTCTGAAGAACCATTTCTCTTTGTGCTGCACCTTGAGAACATCAGCACCGAAACAATCTCAGGGGCTGTGGGGTCTCCAGGCCCAGCCCCCTCTCAGGAATTCTTTCCAAATCCATCACCCAGACAACAGTGAAAGTGTCGAGGATTCACTGACCCACTTAATGTGCCCCTGAAGCCTCTCAGGCTAATCCTCACAACCTCGATCAGGAGTTAACATTTTGTCTTCCTAGAAACCACTAAAAAACAAGAACCAAGCACAGTGGAGATAGCCAGAGATTTCAAAACCTGTGAAGCAACCTGAGGATCAATGTCTCAACCTCCCTGTTGTCCAGAATTTAAGGGCTTTGGTGGGAACGACCTCAATCAGAACCACACAAAAATATTCAAAGTTTTTTGCTACTTCAAATTAAAGAAAGTCACTTAACCATATCTATAGATCAGGCAAGAGAGGCAGGGAGTGGCAAGAAGTGACAGTCACGGATGGTGATTGCTTTCTAGAACTCTCTTATTTCATCTTTCACCACTTAGACAATCTGACTTCCAGGCCAACATGACTTAGTTGCTGGAAAAGCTCTCATCTAAGGGTACTAGGTCATTCATAAGGAAAACAGACTTGAGTGCTTAGCATTTACCTTGCTATAAGAATTGGGAACCTAAGTGCAGAAAGAAGCCTGCGACAGCTGTTCCTCTTTGAGAAATAACAAAACACCACTTTCTCATCTGACAAGGTGTTATGGACGACATGTTCCGCTGCCTGCATCTGCAGGACCACAGTGGGTATGTGTGAGACAAAGGTGGGGGGAGAGTGTCATGTGAACCTAGGATGCTGGAAAACTGCTTTCCTAAAAGCACAGACGCATGCTCAGCTCCACCTTCTCCCTCCTAAGTGAGCTGTGTCCCATATATGGGCAGAAGGAGGCGGATGTCTGGATACCCAACCCCACTGGGGGAGTGGCAGAGCAGCCAAAGGAAAACAACATTTCTCTTCTTGAATTGAGGCTGCCAATGTGAGGCCACAGAGAGGTAAGACCATGAAACTAGGTGGCCAAGTCAAAAGATAAAGGATCCCGGGAAGGAAACTCCTGAGGCACATGTCAGAGCAGGTATTGTGCTGCCTCCCTAAGAAGTACCTCATGGATGAGGAAGGTGCATTCAATCCTCTGCCCCAGGTCACAGGAAAATAACTTAATGCTAATTAATTACATATATGACTTAGGCTCCACCCCGATTAGCTTTAAAGTCCTATTTTATAAACAAATAATTGCCTATTTACCATCATAATCCTCTCTGGGGTCAGAGAATGACTGATTACAAATCAGGTCTCACCAATACATGCCTTAATTCCCACAGGTTTACTATCTACTCCAATCTTAACTTATCAGACAAGCAATCCCCCACCAAAGATAGTCCAAATTAGACTCAAATTAATTTTTTAAAATGGCTAATAAGGAAGAACCTTATCCCCCTCCCCAACTGCCCTCCCCTAGTAGAGACACCAACAGGGCAAGGGGCCAATCCTCCCTCCCCTGTGCTGGCTCTAGCTTCCTACCAGCATATTTTATAGTGATAATCCCAAGCCAGCAGCCTGACCTCCCCAGTATAGCACCCCCACAACCCCACACCCCCACCCCCACCCCCGTCCATCTCTGGCCAACAGCATCCTCCAGTCCTGGCCCTGCTCCAACCCGTGACCCCCACTTCCTAAGCCAGAGTGGCTTCAGCTCACCATTTGACTTGCGTCCCTCCCATGGTCCCCCTCTTGGCTCCGGCTTCAGCAAGCCTGCGTTCCTGGGTGAAGCGGGAAGCTGAGAGTCACATCGCTCCCAAATTCGGGCATGACTCCCCGCGCTGGGGCCCGAAGAACGACTCCACCGGCAGGCCAACTAGCGGAGCTGCTCGCCCCGGTCGCGGGAGAGAGTAGGAAGGGCAGAGGTAGGCGTCTCGGCCCCACAGAAGAAGATGCTCCCGGGTGTGAAGCGCGCTGTCCCGGCAGCTCAGACTCTGCCGCAGCCCTGCCTCGGCGGAAGCCGCCTCCCCTCGCAGGCTGCCGGTCCCTGGCAGCTGCATCTTGGTCCCCGCGGTCGCGCGCCTCCGGGCATCCCCCCTAACGGAGGCATCTCAACCCATCTTCCGACCCGGAGGGAGGCTCCCGGCGGCTCTGGCGGCACGTCGAGTCCCCCGCGGCGAGCGGCGAGCCTGCGGTGATCCCGCTCCGCACCGCCTTCCCGACCCCTCCCTTCCCCTCCCTTCCTCCCCTCCCTCCCCCGGCTGTCACACGCGGCGAGGCAGCGCTGGGCTCCGACCCTCCGCCGGCCGACGGCTCTGGGCAGAGGAAGGGGCGCGGGCCAGGGCCAGGGGGCGACTGGGAGCCCCAGGATAGGCAGGGGAGGGGCAGCAGAATTGGTGGTCCTGGTGCTGGAAGCCCGGCGCTGGACTCGCCGCCTTCTCTACTCTGACCCCTCCCCTCATGGCCACGGAGGTCCGGGCAGGTCTAGCCCGGATGGGGCTCAGCCAGGCTCCTCGAGGGAGGGGGAGGCTGGCGTGGTGACAACCCGCTGAACGCCCATCTCCTCCCACCTTCCCCTCCGGCGGTTGGTGTGTTCTTTTTTTCCCAACTAAGGAACATTTTGCTTGGCTACAGTGAGAGGCTGGCCCAAGGTTTAAGGCTTATGGAGCAACAGGTTGGCAGGGCTTCCCCGGGGCGTTTCTTGAGGTGCAGGGGGAGGGGATGAGGCACCAGGGGCTATCTTTCCTGTCTTCTGAGCCACTCCCGATCCTGAGCGAGCCACATCTTGGGGTCCCCTGGCCTCTTCATGGGTCACAGAGCCATTAGGTTGGCTCCCCAGGGGGCAGGGACACAGAATGTGCCAGAACCTGCTGGGATCCAGATAGCCATGGGAAGCCCTCTCCTTCCCTGGGGGCTCAGTGAGGAAAAGGCAGAGGACCGACTGAGCATGCCAAAGAGGTGGGTGCGCGGTCAGCATTAGAAGAAAATGGCAAAATCAGGAAGGAGTGAAAAATGGACTGGGAAAAGCAAACTGTCCTCTGACCCCTCTCCTAGAAAACTGTCACCATTAGCTCGCTGCAGGCTGATTTCCATTGGGTCCCTCCTTCACATATTCACACAGTCTCACACTCCCCACCCCCACCCCCAGTCTGAGCCTTCCTGCCAGGGAGGGGAGAAGCAGGTGCTCTCAGGAAGAGACCCAAACTCTCCCCTCCATCCCAGCTCTGGAAGGCACAATCAAGCTGAGAAGAGTGAAAGGCCTGTAGACACGCAGGACGCAATAGATCTCTTTACACAACAAAACAGGCTTTGAATCTGTACCAAGTGATAGTCTGAGCAGCAAGCAAGGAAAAAATGATTTGGATTCTGATTAAAAGCACACCTACTGCTTAATGGGTATGGGTTTTCTTTTGGGTGATGAAGATATCTTCCAGCTGGATAGAGGCGATAGTTGCACAACGTTATGAAGGTGCTGAATTGTACACTTTATAATGTTTAATGGTTAATTTTATATTGTGTGAATTTTATAAATAAAGCACACCTATTAAATGTAAAAATTAAAAGTTAAGCAAGGTTATTAGTATATTAAAATGCTGGTCCTAGCACTCTGGGAGGCCGAGGCGGGAGGACTGCTCAAGGTCAGGAGTTCAAAACCAGCCTGAGCAAGTTCGAGACCACGTCTCTACCAAAAATAGAAAGAAATTAATTAGCCAACTAAAAACATATATAGAAAAAATTAGCTGGGCATGGTGGCGCATGCCTGTAGTCCCAGCTACTCGGGAGGCTGAGGAAGAAGGATTGCTTGAGCCCAGGAGTTTGAGGTTGCTGTGAGTGAGGCTGATGCCATGGCACTCTAGCCCAGGCAACAGAGTGAGACTCTGTCTCAAAAAAAAAAAAAAAAAAAAATACTGGAAAGAGTTCCATATGTCCTCAATAAATTAGGAAATGATCCACCAAAATAGCATGGAATTTTATGAGGAAAAGAAGAGGAAGAAAACAAAGACACATAAAATACATGTAAGTCAAGGAACAATTAGGCTTAAATGGAGCCTAAATCTACCCCCTGTGTCGGGGTAGAAGAGAAAAGGTCATTAGAGCATAAATTAAATATGATTCAGCAATGAAACAAAGTTAGTAAATAAACTAACATAATCTGGGGAGTATTTATATGAGCATGATTTACATGAGCCAGGAAAGTAATCTTTTTCTGCCACTATACTTGGCATTGATAAGGTTTTTATTAGAGCACTGTGTCCTGTTTTGCTCTCTACACTTGGCTGTAAGGGATATAGACAGCCTTTCAGCTAGAGTCACAAGCATCATTAGCTCACTAAAATGCATACTAATCTGCCACAATTCCCAGCCCCATAGATGAAAGCTGGAAACATACTAATGCTCTCAGACAACTCTGCTCAATGTCCTCCCTTGCTATGGGCTTTATATAGCCTTCTCAGGCCATAACTTAGAGCTACGCTTAGTCTCAAAGACAGTGCAATGGAACTGGCTGTCATAAACACTGGCAGCTAATATGCAAATGTCAGAACCACTGGGCTGGGCCCTGACAGGTTCCAGTCATGCCCCCATGTGGTCACAGCTAAGCATTGGCCCTGAGACTCTGCACAGTTGCCATTTGTGGGAAATTCACTAGCACCCCACCCTAGCCTCCTGCCAGCACAAAGCCACAAAGCATTTATAAGGGCTCTCCCTGTAAAGCCAAACAAACTGAGGAAGGAAAAAGGGGGCTTAGGTGCCTTATTGCTTTTTTGTTGCTACTTAAAACTGAGAGAGTCCCCAAGAATTCAGTTTCCAGAGGCTACAGTTACCTGGAGCAGCTGGATTCGGACGGTGACCTTTGTTGCCCTTCATACTGCTGCACCAGGGCCCGCACACTCCAGTATGGATTCTCAATCTCTTCATCCATGCTGCTGTTCCTAAGGTCAGAAGGCACGTTAGTCCTTCAGTTCAGAGCAACTCAACAAGTACTGATAGACTGCCACTCTGAGCACTATAGGTAACAAGATCAATACAGCAAAGCCCCTACCTCAAAGACACCTGAAACCCAGTAAGGAAGGTAGACACAAAAACAAGTAATTTCACCAATCATTGCAACACTTCCGGGTCGTGCTTTCCCTCAATAGATACACAACCCACAAAGCATTTCCTGCCATGACTCTCCCGGACAGCTTGGCCTTTTGGATCTGTTCCAGGGTAAAGCCTCCCCCAGATAAACTGGAACACTGTTGCCAGATACCTCCCAGAGAGGAAAACAACACTGTGCCAAAGGCATATATTTAATATTTAAAATCTGGGCACCAGATCAAAAATTTACACATATGATTCTTTTACTTTCTGCTAACTGCAAAATAAATTTCTCAAAAAAGTGCCCTTTTGAGTGCCCTCCCTAACCTCCACTCTGTTCTGTTCTGCAATGTGGCACTGTTTGGGTGATATTTCCATCTACTGTACTACATCATCTAAGAGAAGAAATATCAGAGAGTGGGATCAGCTCCCATCCCCATATCCTTACCTCTGTCTATATCGAAAGACATCCCGTCCTGACCGTGACATGTCATGACACACATCGGCCAGAGCAGCAGCTGCTCCCTGGGCAACAGCAGTGGCACAGTGTGGTTGGTGACTCTGTAGTGGGGCTCTGGAGTCCCGTCCTTGGTTCACTGTCCTGCTAGAGCCAGGTTTGAAATGAGCTGCCAAGGCAAGGACCAGCCTCATGATAGACTTCAGGTTCCCTTCCACAATATCTGAAGGATGGAACAGACCAAGAAGTCCTGAGAGGGAGGCAAAGGCTGAGGACTAATATATTTAATACATATTGCTAGTGATACAAGTAAGCAAGGCAGTCAAGGTCTCAGTCCTCTCAAAACTATGTTGAACAAGGGAGACAGAAGATTTAAAAGCTATTACTATAAAGCGTTTTGATAAGAGAAGTACAGGATTCTTTGGGAGCTCAGAGTAGAGGCATCATCTTATCTAGTGTAGAGGGCTCAGGAAAGGATTCCTAGAGGAAATGAGTTCTAAACTGAGACTTGACTGAAGAAGAGTGGTTCATTAAATAAGAGAAGGAAAAGGAGTATTCCAGGAACAGGGAACAGCAGGTGTGAAGGTCTAGAGGTGAGAGAGAGCATGACACATCGGAGCTATGATATCCCATATGGGAGCCACTAGCTACTTGTGGCTACTGAGCACTTAAAATGTCACTAGTCTGAAATGAAATGTGCTGTAAGTGTAGTTAGTACTTGCTTAGCATACACACACACAAAAAGGAATACAAAATATCTCAATAGCTTTTTATATTGATTTCATAGTAAAGTGATGATATTTTGGATATACTGGGTTAAATAAAATATATTATTAAAATTGATTTCACCTGTTTCTTTTTTTATAACATGGCTATTGAGAACCTTTAAGTTACTTATGTGACTCGCATTATATTTATGTGGCACAGCACTGCGGTGGAGGAACTGAAAGAAGTTCAGCAATGCCACAGCCCGAGGTGCAAAGGGAGAGAGGGAAAGGTGAGGCCACAGAGGGATGAATCAGAGGGTGGCTCATACACGGCAATGGTAAGCCATAGGAGGGACTTTGGATTTTACCCTAAGGGCCCTCAGATGCAGAGGAATGATATGAACATATGTACTCTTAGATCATTCTGGGTGCTGTGTGGAGAACAGATGAAAGGGGGTCAAAAATCAATGCAGCAAGACTCATTCGGAGGCTGGTGCACTTCTCCAGGTAAAAGACAGTGATGTCCTGAATGGCAGCATTCCCTCAAAATAGCTGACTTTAATGGGCCAGATCCCCAAGCCCACTCCACATGGGGACCAGATGAGAGATATTACAGTATTCTAAATATTGCCCTAGAAAAAAAGAGGAATGTAGGCAAAAAACAATGCAATAAGTATTGTAAAAAAAAATCAGTGTAAGAAAATGGGTAAAATTTCATTTTTTTTTAGCTTTGTAGCCTTTAAATATTCAAGGCTTGAAAAAGGATTATTTGATACCTTCTACAAGGTGCTCTCGATGGCCAGTATCTGCCCCACCTAAATGACCCCAACACAGAGAACACCAATAATCCAACATGAGCCCTCCTGCCCCCATTCTCATCAGACCCACAGGCAATCATTCCCAAGAACTAAAACAAAGCCAGATCTACAGTCAGTTCCAGAGAAACAGTGAGAAAACTATGGAACCTGTGCTCTCCAAGGACACCTGTATCATTCTTTCCTTGTAGCCTAGGCTCAGAATGAACTGGCAAACCCACCTGGACCACGCTGCAGATGCACATGCCATCTGCATTACAGACGGCAGATGCAGAAGTCACACAGCCCCTTTTATCCTGCCTAGAATGTTCTATGATATACAAAAAAAAAAAAAGTACTATAAAGTATTTTCCTTCTAGAAAAGTGATGAATAAAAATGTAGGATATGAATATTTGAAATAATAGTTGGTCATGAAACCCAAGGGAACTTAAAAAACATAATCTATCTTCATTTTTGATAACTTAAATGAGACCTTCTATAATTAATATCTCCATTTGCTCACTTCTTCTCTAACCATTAATTTTCTTACACACACTCAAGCAAATCTGTATTCAATTAAAATGAATGGAGAACTATCTCCACCCAAGTTACAACCAAGGGCTATACAACCAAGGGTTTTCTGAGGCTGGCACTCACTGGTTAAAGCTGAGTGTGTTCATCCACCAGGATGTGATGAGACACTGACCTTTAGCCGAAGTCTGGTGCATACGAATCTTTTTGGAGGCCACAAACTGTAGCACTTTCTCCACATTATTCTTCATCTCCTGTTGGTTACTGGGACTCAGCTGTACCCCACTCAGCTTTTCTCCTGCTGTTAGGAAAGAGAAAATATATGAATTTATAGGAAGGATTATCAAAGCTTCATAGCAGCCAGACACAGAAGAAGGGAAGATTTGATATGAACACTATAATTACACATAAATATATAAGTGAGTTAAGTTCTGGTGTTTGTAATTTAGATGGGTAATAGGAAAATGAAGGCCTCCTGGAAGGTCTTCAAATTTTCAAATCTATACTTAGGGGTCTGTGAAGTTACTGTGTGTACATTTATTCATTCAATAAATATTCACTGAGCATCCACTGTGTGTCAGGCACTGTTCTAGGCACCAGAGAGACAAAAGACAACAAGAACGACAAAGTCCCTGCCCTCATAGAATTTATATCTGCAGAGGTTGCAGATAACAAGCAAGTTAATAAGCAAATGTCTAATAAAATTTCATAGAGGTGATAAGTGCTATGAGGAAAAATAATGATCATGGCATCTCTGATAATATTTAAGTTACTAAGTATGAAATGTCCAATTTCCTTAAGTACTAAGTTTGATAGTTGATATCTCTGATATTTCACTTTGATACTTCTAGTTTTATTTTTATTGTGAAGGTACATCCTCAGTCTTTCAAACTCATGTGTTAGCTTGTGATTATTTTTCAAATTTTTTCTTTAGAGCAATTTTTGTGAAACCAATGGATAAGTCAAACATTCGTGTTATTTTCAAATACGAGTACCGTCGCGGAACCAATGCTGTGTAGACAGCTTGAAATATCAACTAAGTGTTTGGGAAAGATGTGGCTAATAAACACACAGTACATCGATGGCTTGAGAAGTTCCATTCTGGTGATTTTAATCTTGAAAATGAGCCACATGGGCGACCTGAGACCAAGGTGGATAATGATGAACTGAAAGCTACAGTGGAAGCGAATCCATCTCAACTTATGTGTGAATTAGCAGCAAGGTGTGACGTTACTATTCCAACAATATTGGACCATTTGAAACAAATTGGCAAGGTAAAGAAGCTGGAGAGATGGGTTCCACATGAATTAAATGAGCATCAGAAGAGAAATCATTTCAAAGCTTGCCTTTCTTTGCTGTCACGACATAAAGGCTAACCATTTCTACACCGTATTGTTACATGTAATGAAAATGGATTCTTTTTGACGGTTGCAAGCGTTTGGCACAATGGTTAGATAAAGATGAAGTGATGAAACACAGCCCCCAAATTAATATTCATAGAAAAAAGCTAATGATGTGTGTTTGGTGGCCCAGTGCTGGTATTATCCACTACAGCTTCATGAAACTGGCCAGTTGATTACAGTGGATGTCTACTGCAACCAATTGGATGAAATGATGAGGATGCCTGCAATTAAGCAGCTGAGATTGGTTAATAGAGATAGGCCAATCCTCTTGCAAGACAACACCTGACCACATGTCACACAACTATAGAAGCTGGACTTGGAAACACTCTGTCATTCAACGTATTCACCAGACCTTGCACCAACTGACTACCATTTCTTCCAGGCTTTGGACCACTTCTTGCAAGGAAAAATAATCAATTCTCAACAAGCTGTGGAAAATGCCTTTTGCGATTTCATCACCACTCACTCTCCAGGCTTCTTTGCTGGAGGCATAAACAAGCAACCATTAAGATGGCAAAACTGAGTGGATAGTTTAGGCACATACTTTGATTAATTGTACTGCTTCTTTTTTGAGATATAATAAACTATACTTTTGATTTGAAATCAGACATTTCATATTTAAAGACCTAATACTTTTGGGCAGAGGCTTGAAAAAAGTAAAGTATGTTAAGATTTAGGGTGGAAGCATTCCAGACTGAGGAACCACAGAGACAAACCCCAAGATGGGAATGAGCTCAGCTTACCTGAGGAACAGCAACAAGACCAGTGTGGCTGGAGTAGAGGGAGCAAGGAGTTGAGTCCTAAGAGAGGCTTGAGAAGTAGGCAAGGCCAGGTCATATAGGGCTTTGTGGACCAAAGTGCCTGAATTTTATCCTACATGTAACGGGCAGCCAACAGAGAGTCTGAGACCAGGGAGTGACATAATCTGGTTTATGTTTTTAAAAGTAGACTGTAGAGATAGACTATGCAGAGAGGATCAGGGAGAGATCAGTCAGAAGGATAATGAAAATAATCAAGGCAAGAGATAATGATGGTTTGGGCTAGAGTGGAAGAGGCTGACTGGTGAGAAGTCAGATTTGGTTATATTATGAATACAAAGCAGACAGTACATGTGAAGGATTAGAGATAGGAGAAAAAATAATAAAGGATGACTCCTAAGTGTTTTGCTTTAACACCTGGGAAAATGGTAATGTGATAAGTTATTGAGACAAAGAAACCTGAAGGATAAAGGGATTGGTGGGAGGAAGGCAACCCACAGTTCTGATTAGGACACGTAAAGTTAGATTTGCATATCAGACATCTAAGTAATGTCATTAGATATTCATGTCTAGAATTCAAGGAAAAGTTCAGGGCTAACGATACAAATTTGGAAAGAGATCACTTAGGGGTAGAGAGTTTACAAGGGCTAAGGACTGATCCTGGACCACTCCAACATGCAGAGGTCAGGAAGGGAAAAGAAAAGCCAGCAAAGCAAACAGAAGCAGCCAGTGAGGATGGAAGAAAACTAGAAGTCTATAGGATCCTGGAAGCAAAGTAAAGAAAGTTTTTGAAGGAGGAGGGAGTGATTGATTAACTATGTCAAGTACTGCTAAGTTGAATAAACTGAGGATGGGGGCCTGGCCACTGATCTAACAAGGTAGGGGTTACCACCTTGAGGAAAGCAGTTTCAGTGGAGTAGTGGGATCAAAAGCCTGATAAGGGCAGGTTCAAGAAAGAATAGGAAATAAGGAGGTAGATGCAGTGAGTACAGAAAAAATCTTGTGAGGAGTTTTTCTATATAGCGAAGTCACAATAGAAAGTAGTATTTAAGAAACAAGGTTTTGGAAAAATAAGAACACATATTCATATTGCTTATATATGCATAGAATATCTTCTCTGGAAAGAAATGCAAGAAACTGTTGACACTGGTTGCCTCTAGAAAAAATAATGGGCAGCTGGCGGAGAGACATAAGTAGAAAAAAGGCTTTTAACTTTATATTCTTTTGTAACATCTGGGCTTTCTACCAGTTCGTGTATAACCTATTCAAATAAATGAAATATTTAATGTTTAAAATGGGCTTTGGAATTACAGTGATCTAGGTTTGTATCTCTGCTTTGGCACTCAGAGTTAAGTGACTTTATAAAGTTGTTCAGCCTCTCTAAACCTCATAAAATGAGTAAAATAGTAGTACTTGTATTATACACATATCATAAATAAAACAAAGTAGCATGCTTAGCTACTTTGCTTGACTCATACTAAGTACTCAATGAATTTATTTATTTTTATAAATCCTCTCTTTAAGCTTGTTTCCTGAAAGTGAGGATAATATTATCTGTTTCCCAAGGTGTGATGTTTAAATGAAATGAAATTAAACAAGACAGAAAGTGTTCAATCCTGGCAGTTGCTATTACTATTACCATTGTTATTGTCATTACAAATGAATAATCTCATGTACTAATGAGCTGTCCCAATGAGGTATTCATGGATAAACTGCTGGCTGCAAACCTGGCTTCTTCCATACCACTTGCAAACCCCACATCCCTCAAGGACTCTAAGCAAGGTCAGCTGACTAATTTGACAATCGATGTCTGAGTACCTATTATGTGTGCTTGGTTTGGGATTGTGAAAACAGGAAAACGTTATACTGCTCTTAAAGAGCTCAATTTATACAGGGGAGATAAGTGATAGGTAAACAAATGATTACCACAAATAATTATCATTGGATGGGAGAAATAGTAACAGAGCTATGGACAAATGCTATAGAAATAAGGTTATGGCACCATCTAGTAAGAATGACTGCCAACAACTCCAGGGCTTCAAAATGGAAAAGCCTTCTATAAAGCATTACGGTAGTATCATAGAGGGGTCCTTTTGCTGGTAACACATCTTTTTGCCTGGCTACTACTTCCTTTTCTGGCCTTGGTTTAAGTATCAATTCTTCTGGTAGACCTCAGTTTAGACATCAGTTCTTCTGGTAAGCCATCCCTGAAACCCTAAGACTGGGCTGAGCGTCCCTCCAATGTGCTGCCATCTGAGCCCCTAAGACTGGGCTGGGTGCCCCTCCTATGAGCTCCGATCTACATTTACCCATCAGAGTACTAAGTACATAAATGGAAATGACTTCACTTTCCGGCCTTTCAAACTGGATTGGTAGACTCCTGAGGGCATAGACCGTGGTCATCATCATATTCCCAAAGCATTATATAGTGCCTGGCACACAGTGTTTATTGACTAATAAATGAATGAATTAACCTTGGGCAAGTATGTAAGTCTTCTGTACTTCGATTGCCACATGTTCTAAAGAAGAAACAACCTGCTCTGAAGGGCAGCACATGGAATATAAAAGCCATGTTCTGGTCTATGCTAGCATCAGAGTCCAGGGCCAACTGACCAACAATCTCGATGAGATATGCCAGGATCACCCCATCCCGCAGATCCTGTCGCAGGTCCTGCACAGGCTTCACTGCTGGCCTCTTCCTCAGTTGTGCATTCACCCAGGCCACATAAGCCTGCAGCTGTTGCTGGAAAATAAAAGTGAAAGTAAGAGAAAGGTTGCATAGCAATCTTATCTCCTACCCTGAACCCCCTAAGGCAGCATCTGAGATTGGAGTATGATGGGCAACCTATATCCGGAGGGAGAAGAGGGAGGTTTTAAGGAAAGAAAGAAGAAAGATGGTATCATGGTCAGACACAGAACATATTCTAAAATTCTCTAGTTTGACGCTAATCTTCAGGGATAAACTAACCTCTGACTTGGTGGCATCGTAGACACAGATAAGCAGATCTGACTCCTGCTTTCCTTGAGTTTTGCTCTGTTGACTAGGGATGAGGGCTGGGCCCAGAACCACAGCCAGTTTTTGGGTATAATTACTGCTGCCAGTGATCCACCACACTTTTCAGAACAACCACTCATGTGCCATATGCACAATGGACTGTGATACTCATACCAATCGCTCTTGGGGAACCAGAAATAAGCAATCAACTACACTCAGAGCTGTCTCTCCCGTAGCTGCTTTCTTCAAAATGAGACTTAAGCGAAATCATCTCACAGTCAACCCAAGATTTATTCTCCTGAGCCCATAATCCTAGGATTGCTACAGAGTTAGTTTTAATCCATGCTTTATATTGTCAAAGAGGATCTGGTTACCTAAAACCTACACAAAGAAGGAAAAAGAAAGGCTATGGTGAGCAGTGTTAACTGAAGACTGAGAGGCACTTGCATTTACTTTTAGACAAAGCTAGGGCCCAATATTATCAGAAATCTGTCAGGCATTAGGAAAGGACATATAACTCATCCCAACCCTCAGACAACCCTTATATATTCCATTGTATCCATTAAACAGAATTTATATTCAATGCTTATTCTGATTATCTGGTCAGAAGATGAGCACTCATATCCAAATAGCACACAAACAATGTCATAGTCCAGGCAGCAGCTCTGTCTGGTTTCTGTAGCAGTCCAAGACTCTGAGCCTAAAAATTAAGTTCCAGGGCTAATTATATTAAATTATAATTTGGTTAAAGTACAGTTGATTTCTAAGCCCCAAGTACTTCCTTAATGAAATGATGTTGGAAATTACTCACTGGCTGCTTCCTGAGAGAAAATTAAATCTTCACTATTTCCTCTCTGTTGATTTGTGGGAATGAATAAAATCCTTTGGAAGACAGTGCTAGGGAAACAATCTATTAACTGCTGACAAACTGTAGGAAGTACAATGATCAAGAGAAGGTGTGAGGAAGCATCTATTATTTATTGAGTACTACCATGAACGAACTAAACACTTTTTGGTGTTCTACATGTTTTAATTAGTTAATGAATGTGCCTGGCACAGGGCCTGACCCACAACTGATGCGTACTAAATGGTCATTATTATTTTCTTCATCATCATCCAATTCAATTCTCAAAAAAAGCACTGAAGAGTCAGCTTTATCTCCATATTATGGATGAGGTTCAGAAAGATTACATAACTTCTCCAATGTCCCCCTAGCTAGGACATAGCAGACCTGGTACTGAAACCCAGTAAATGTTGTCCAACATTTACCAAGGATCCAGCTCATTCCATAGAACAGAAATGGCTGCACCTTCTGCCTAACATGGGCCAGATGCTCATCCCCAGGACCAGCTGAGATTGTAATGCTCCAAGGTCTGCTCCCACTGCACAGTCAAAGCACTGCCTGAGGCAGACCAAGCAAAGGAAGCCTCTGGAGTAAACACTCTGGTCTGAGGAAAAGTAGTTAAGACCAGAAAAACCATTAAGAGTAACAGTTGGGATCTGATTACCTGGCTTATGTATAAAACTCCTAACAATTTCCCTTTATCTAATATCACCCTCAACCCACCCTCCACACATTCCTGCTAAAAACCTATCACTGGTCTCCCATTATCCTCAAGATGAAATCCAACCTCTGTGGCTGCTATTTCAATCCATCACATGTTCTCCAGCTTCACCCATTACTCCCCAAACACCAGTGCTTCGGCTCATCCAAACCATGTACAGTTCCCCAAATGCACCATGCTCTCCAGTCACTCCAGCTCCTCCTACCTGCTGTTTCTTCTTAAGTCTCAACCCAAGCATCACCTTTTCTAGAAAGCCTTACCTGACTCGTTATACACTTCAGACTCTGATTTCCTTAAAAGCATCCTGGGTGACAATCAGTTCAACAATAATTTGAGTGCAGGGACTGTACCAAGTTATGGGACTACAAAGAGCTCCATGTATTCAGAAGCTTGAAGGAAAAAAGGAGAAGAGGAGAAGCTTGCAGGCTAGTAGAGGCAAGGCTATGATAGGGGTGCACAGGCTGCTAATAGAGTATTAGCCCAACCCAAAGCCCAACCTCCTGGGGAAGGGTTCTCCTGAAAGAGAAAAGGAAGCAAAGAGGACAGTGAACTCAAAGGAGCTAAGGTCTGAGATATGTTTTATGCAGAGAGTCACAATAGTTCAGAATTACTCTAATTGGTGCTGAACAAATACTTATTTGAATCAGTGAATCATCTGTCACATTTTATCAGGCCAAGACTTAAGATAATTGCAAAAGTTAATTATTCAGGGGCAAACAAGAACAAGTATTTTTCATCAGGTCAAGATAATGTCTACCTAAGTAACCATAGCTTTTTCTTGGCTATAGAATTGAACAAGTTGTCTCTGAAGCAAAACTACTTAGAGGTTCCTAACAGTACTTTTTATGCACATTAATAACATTTCTGGTCTTCCAAAAAAAGAGGATTCCACAGCACAAACAATAATAATCGTCACTACTTTTCTCGACACCTACACTGTGTCAAGAGCTATGCTAGGTCCTTTAAACACATTTTCTCTAATGCTAATCTGCCAGGGAGATGTTACTGTATCTATTTTGCTCATTGGAAACTGAGACACAAAATGGTGAAATAACTTGTTCAAGGTCACCCAGACAGTAAACCAGGAATGTGGAAATCAGATATAACTCCCAAACCAATGCTGTTTCCACTCTACCACATTATTTCCTAAATAAATGCATCTCTGAGGTTTAAATAAGGTCACTAAAACTCTCAGGATGCACTTGAGTCTAAACCACATCTGATACTTAAGTCCTTTGTGTAATAATCTACACTAAGTGGCTGTCTACTACTCAGAGTGTAGTTCCCATATCAGCAGCAGCAACACCTGGAAGCCTGTTAGAAATGCAGACACCTGGGCTCCACCCCCCAGCCTAAGGAAT
This sequence comes from Cheirogaleus medius, assembly GCA_008086735.1. Lineage (NCBI taxonomy): Eukaryota > Metazoa > Chordata > Mammalia > Primates > Cheirogaleidae > Cheirogaleus > Cheirogaleus medius. Next base: position 68,106,700 of record VBSM01001265.1, on the reverse strand, counting down.
CAGAGTCTGTATTTTAACAAGATCCCCTGGTGACTCATACACATATTAAAGTTTGAGAAACACTGATCCAGCTCACTGTTCTCATACCTGGCTGTACATTAAGGTCACAACGGAAGCTTTTCAAAAGCAGACCTCATCCTAAATCCAGCAAATTCTCTCCAAAAACTTGGAAAGCTTTATTTTTCCCAAGCTTCTTCATATGATTCTTGTAAAGCTGACTTGAGTCTTTTCCTAGCTAAATATTCCAGTTCCCTTCACCAAGGGGTTCACAGCTCTGATTGCCCATCAGAATCACCTGGAAAGCTTTAAAAAAAATACTAATATCTGGGCCCCATCATAGATCACTCAGAATTTCTAGGGGTGG
>VBSM01001265.1:68070502-68089338 GCA_008086735.1 Cheirogaleus medius | reverse complement strand
AAAAAAAAAATCTGGTCTCAATGAACAGGTGGTTTTGGTAAATATTTGGTGCTTTTTATAATATCATTAACTAGAAGGTATCACTATGCTTTCCCATAAATACCACCTTTTTATGACATTTATCACATTAAGCATCCTATCATAGTTTTTTCAGTATGCTCTGTCTTCTCCTTATAAATTCCTTGGAAGCAGGAACTGGGTGTTTTTCAATTATTTTATCCATCCCCTCTCCTAATCAATAAATGACTGATTTATGAATAACTATTTTTATTTTATTTTATTTTTGAGACAGAGTCTCACTCCTTTGCCCTGAGTAAAGTGCCATGGCATCAGCCTAGCTCACAGCAACCTCAAATTCCTAGGCTCAAGTGATCCTCCTGCCTCAGCCTCCCGAGTAGCTGAGACTAACATGCACACCAAGACGCTTGGCTAATTTTTCTATTTTTAGTAGAGACAGGGTCTCACTCTTGCTCAGGCTGGTCTCAAACTCCTGAGCTCAAGCAATTCTCCCACCTCAGCCTCCCAGAGTGCTAGGATTACAGGCGTGAGCCACTATCCCCTGCCTGAATAAATAAATAAATGAATGCTTACTGGCCAAACCATATTATAATCTCAGGTTTATCAAAAGCTTCCACACAAGCATCAAAGTCTTTTTTAAAGAAAGTTCAGTCCCCAGAAAAACGCTTTCGGAAATTCACGTTGGCACATTAACCAAAAACAGCATTCACATCACAACACCAACACCAAGTGGCAGAGTAAACAAATAAATAGCTTTAAGGCATATGCAGAATGGGGATATTGTGAACTACCAAAAGCCTGGCCTAGGCCAGAACACAGGAAACAGGGGATGTGGCCAGGGTAGGCTACAGAATGTGGCAGATGCCAAAACCTGTAAATAATTCACAAGGCAAATTAGCCATGCCAATAAAAGGGACTGCCTTGACAGCACTGACAAGGATCAATTCTGTCAGTTATTTGCCAGGCTTGTGGAGGCCAGGGCTCTAAGCAGGAAACTGGCAGAAGAAAATTCTGTCATGCGTAGTTATGCACAGTGGCATGCGGATTGAGAACCCAGGCCTATAGTAGGTAGAGGGAAGCCTTGATTCAGAGGGCAGGGATTCTCTCTGCTGCAGGGTTCCCTTATAATTAACCAATTAGGGCCATAGCTCCATTTCCTGTGGCAGTTTTCTCTGCCACAGAGAATGAGGTCACAGTCCTAACCACACAGAAAGCATCTGGGTGATGAAGAATAGGTTTAGATATCTTGGATCATTCCCAGGAGGTGACTGGATACATGTGTAGTATCTGTAGTCTCAGTAGGAAGAGTTTCTCAGAGGAATCAAAGTGTACTCTGATACTAGCTTTTAAGTTCCTATTTACATCCTTATAGTATGACTCTAAAAAAAGAGATTAAATATTACTGGATCTATTAAGCAACCCTGAAGGCTAGATAGAGTAAGTCAAACAGGGCCCCATCAACTCTGAAATAACCAATTATACCATTATTCAATAGCAGTAAATGTGATACTGCATATAAAAAGAATCATTTTAATGTAATTTATTATGTATAAGAAAGAATTATTTAAACTGTAAGGTACCATTTAAATTTAATATATTACTATTATTATTATTTAGATGATGTCAGTTTTTCAGAGAAACCAAAATTCTCATTGGCTCTCAGAGTTCAAATCTACTAACAGAGGGGAACAGATGTACATACATTAGCCTGTGGAGGGCGTGGAGGGAAGTTTACAGGATGGGTAGACAAATCAAATATCAGAAATCAAAAAAAAGCATCACTGCATTATTCTAAAGATCAATTAATTAAAAAGTGTGTCTGTTGTTTTTATGAAGATTCCATTACTACCGCAAAAAGATGACTCCCACTCCCCTTTTCCCTTATATTTTTACAAGAATTGGAGGTCTGGGGATATTTGTGGAAGCACCAAAGCATGAAAAAAAAAAAAAAAAAAAACACCAGACAGCCAAGCCTCTTGGTTTACGTGACTTTTCAGTTGAAAGGTTTGGAAATGAAAATGGGCAGAAAGTGAAGACTAGAACTGACTCTGTGCTGGTTTCCTCCTCCTAAACAGACAGTGGGACCTGATACCAGTGGGACCAGCTGGGTTAAAAAAAAGTGGGGTGAGGGGAAGGGGAGGTAATAACATGACCAAAGGAGCTTCTGCCACAATTGGCGGATGAGTCAGACTTCTACAGCTAAGGACCAGGGGAGGCCCAAAGGCAGAGAGCAAGAAAAGAGGAACCAGGAATACTGGAAGCACTCAAAAGAGGTAGGCTTCCTGGCTCTTCTGTGTTTCAACTCTCAGGCTATAGCTCTTTGTTAACAATGCCCTTACATGTGTTCAGACAGGAATGATGCAAAGATGAGGAGCCCTGCAGTGCAGACAGGATGCAAGCTCTGCCCTTCAATGAAGGTTGTGACACCCCTCAGCCAAGGGAAAATTCCGACTCGGTTGGTTAGGTTGGGACAGCATTTCTACAGTTTTCCTCTCTGTGTCAGGAACAAGGCTGGGGCACAGGGGCCAGGACTGGGGAACGTTCTCAGGCAGGTCAGGCTGCAGAGCTTCTTAATTAGAAACAGGAATTAAGGAAAGAGCCTGTAGTGCAGCTGTAGAAAGAAAATCTTATACACAAATTCATGAGAATGGTTACCTCTGGGGAAAAAGCTGGGATGGGGTTGGTGGGGGGAAGGCAAAGGCATGTCAGTCTTGCCTGTAATGTTCATATTTAGGAAGACAACGTATTCATATGTTCATTGTTTGACTAAAAACCGATTTTTAAAAAAACTTTAAGAAAGAGAGTCATAGAGGGAAGAAAGAGAGACATGAAGAAAGGCACAACTAATAGCCGAGGTCTCCCCGGATGTTGGGCTAAGGCAACCCACAGGGGTGGGGCTCAGCAGCACTGGAAGACAGATGGAGCAAATCCCCAGGGGGAAGGGTCCCAAACCAGCATTTCCTGGGTCACAAGAGAAGCAAATGGAATAAATAACAGAATTGTGAGACGGAACAAGTTAGGAGAAAACGACCCCTAGTCAGCACTAGCCCATTCAGCCTGGCAGACTGAGGCCCGGGTTGCCGGCTCTCACACAGAAGGGAACAAACGCTGGCTCCCCTGAATTGGGCCCAGAACCCAGGGCCCCTTTCGCTGGGTAGCTCCTCTCAGACAACCATGTCCTTGGTTGCAGAGAAATCTACTGCCCCGGATTCAGAAGGAGATTCAAACATGGAGAGGACACTTCATATGGACCACCTACAGTCTCCTGCCCTCTCAAACTTTCTACCAATGCAATGCCACCCCGCCCCTCCCTTGGCTCAGCCCGTTAGCTCCTGAAATAGAATGGACACATTTGCCAAGTATCCAGGGATTCCTTGAGGATTTCCTTGGGGAGAATTCCCCGGGAGAGTGGAGACCACCTCTTCTGGAAGGAGATAACTTCTGAATTTGTGGTCCTGTCCTCTGGGCTCAGGTAAAGCTACCAGGGAAGGTCATCGCCCAGCTTAGCTGGAGGTAGGCGGCCCTTTGGATTTCTCCGGGTTCACTCGTCTGCACGGCACCCACCACCTTAGCCCCCTTGCGGCTCTGCGGGTGATTTGCTCTGGGGTCCCGGAGAAGATGGGGGCGGAGGAGGACCCCTTCCGGAGACTAGGCGGGAGGCGCTGGGGGAGGGGAAGGGGGAGTGGGAGGAGCAGGGCGGTTACCTCATTGAAGCCCTCCTGTAGGACGTCCAGTAAGTTCCCCCGGGTCAGGCAGGCTAGCATTGTTCCGGCGGGGGGCTCCCCGGGCAGGGTCTCCAGCCAGGCGGCCGCCGCCTCCTCCTCCTCCCTCTGCACACAAAGGCTCCCGGTTCAGCTCATTAGGATCTCTCCTGAGTCCCGCATGCCACTTACTGGAAACCTTGACCAGAGCCAAACTAGCGGCTCGCACTGGGCATGCTCGCACGGGGGCCTCTGCAGGAGGGGCCCGGCGCGGTCGCGGTTCCTATAGAAACAGCTGGGCGCGCACAGGGTGGAGCGCGCTGGCTGGCGGCCCCCGGCCCGGCTGGCGTGCGGGAAAGCCCCGCGGGCGGGCTGGCGCGCGCGCGCGCGCGCGCGTACTCACGCAGACACACACACACACACACACTCTCACTCTTTCTCTCACACTCGCACACACACCAGGATTATTGCGGGCCGGCCGCTATGTGTACGCACTGCGTACTTACACACACGCACACACACGTTGACACACAGGCGGGCGTGCGGCGTGTGCATGTGCTTGTAGTCACACAGGCGCTCACACACACACACACACCCCTCAGGCCTGCAGGCGGGTGTGCCCGCGGGAGCGCGCGCGCGAGCACACATGTACACACACACACACACACACACACACAGTCTCTCTCTCACACACACACTGTTAATTTAAGGCCAAAAGCACCCCACCACAAGGTGGGTGGGAAAGGGAGTGAATCATTGAAATTTTTCCTCCCATACTAACGGAAAACAGCAACCTTTTTCCACATGGGTCCTGGGCAGTGAGGTTAGGCTAAAGAAGAGGAAGCAGAAGGAAAAGAAACAAAAAGAAAGAGGAGAATGATCAGAGGGAGAGGAGAAAAAAGAGGGTAGGAAGAGAGAAGTTTGGTGTTGGAACACATTTAATAGAATAGTGCTAAACAAATCACACAGGATCACAACAGAAACATCAAGGATGACTAAGGCTTTACCAAAATGTGCTGCTTCTTTTATTCTTTTTAAGATTACTGATAAAATGTAAAACCTGTATTTTTAACAGGTTTTTAAATAAATGGGTTTAATTAAAATAAAGACTGTGAAAATGTCCTGATGCGTTTGAAAGAGCTAGGTAAAACTTCCTCAAATGAAACAGAAAGCTATTCCCCTCTGTTTCTAGCTATTCAAATCATAGCCTCGATTATTTATTTTAAAGAAAACTAGTCATTTGCACATTCAGTGCAAACTCTTGTTTCTATAGGAAAACTAGATCCTGAAAGAACACCCATATTACATTCCTCCTCCTGATCCCAGATGGAGAGGAAGGGTTTACAGAGCATTAAGGCTCAGAGAAGGTCAAGGCCTTCCCCAAGGACACAGCTGGTCAGTGACAGGCAGCTCAAGGAGCTAGGACTCTACATTCATGATTTTCCAGAAGGTCCAGATTCCCTCCTCAAACTCCATTAGTACCTTAGCAAGAAATGTCAGTAATGGCTCTTATTCAACTTAATGACCTCCTTGGGTCACTAGAGGAAAAGAAAATCCTTTCCCAGAGCATCCAGACTAGCAATATCTTGTCCGAATGTCTAAAGGTGCTAAACACAAAGATGCTTCTGGAAAAAGACACCTCTCCCTCTAACCACAACAGGCAGGAAGCAAAGGACCATTATAGGTGTTGAGCAGCTACTGCCAGTTGAATGCTGTGGGTTCAATTCTGGCTAAGACTAGGGAAAAGCTATGACACCAAATCAAACTGGACCTGAGCAGCCCACAAGTCAGAAGACCACTGTGCTTCATAATCTAGCTGAGGAGTTTAACTGCCAAGAATTTCCCTTGGCACTACCATAGTTCATGGTGTAACACCCTCCCTCAGGAGAGTCACTTACCCATGTTAATGCAACAAGGCCCTTTGGAAAGAGAAATATGAAATTTCCAACAGCACAGAATTGCATGCAACACATCCACATGCATAATGATGCAAAACAAAAACACCTAGTTGGTGGACACTTGGGTAGAGGATCCTGATTGGTTGAGAGCCCATCATGCTTTGGACACAGAGCAGAAAATACTGAGACATCGGAGGGAGGTCCTGCTGACAGTTATTTATACCAAGAGGTCACTGTTTCTCAAACAAGTCATTGATCAAAGTGCGACCTGTGAGTTTAATGTTTCTGGGAAAAGACATTAAATCACTGAATTTTAAAGCTCCAAAAAAAGATCTCATTTGATCCAACTCCCTTATTTCATAGAAGAAGGAACCAAGGCTAGGAGGTGGTCACTCAGCAAGTCAGTATGGAAGCTAAGATCTGAACCAAAGGCCTCTGAGACCTGGCCCCGTGCTTTTCGCACTGCCTTTCACAGCATACTGGAGGAATTAAGAGAGAATTGTGGTGAATTGATAAAAGATTTATTACAGGGCATGTGGTCCAAGACTGCACTATTCCCTGAAAGTCTGTAACGACACCAACCACATATTCTAGATCAGTGGTGTCCACTAGAACTGTCTATAAAGATGGAAATGTTCTATATCTATGCCATGCAATACAGTGGCCACTAGCCACATGTGGCTAATGAGCACTTGAAATATGGCTAATGCAACAGTGAAACTAAAATTTTAATTGCATTTAATTTTTTTTTTTTTGAGAGAGGGTCTTGCTCTGTTATCCAGGCTGAAGTACAGTGGTGCAATCATAGCTAACTACAGCCTTGAACTCCTGAATTATAGGCCCAAGCCACTGCGGCTGGTGGCACTTAATTTTAGTTTAAATAGTACAGTTTCAAAATATTCTGCTCTATTGTCCACATACAACTATTGAGATGTTCCAAAAATTATACTCTTTTACATATAGTCTGCTTCTCACATTTGGAAAAAAAGCACAAAATCCCTATTGGACCATATCATGTCATTTTTTTCTTTTTTGCACAGATGTGTTTACCATACTTATCATGGTCTGCCTTAGAAAGTAGCCCATGTGAAGAACTGAGCTTTAGCTCTAAACAACACTAACATGTACTATTCCTTCCATCCTCCCTATTTCACTCTATTATAATATCAATGTAAGAGCTGGGAGAGTTAAGTGGGTTAGCTAAAAGAACTAGGAATAACTGGGACAATGATCAGCATCCTGTAGTGTCTGTATGTGGGAAAACTGCAAGCCATCTGGGTAACTGGAACCACTCCCACCACTGCAAGCCCGTGTCATTCACTCTGCCAGGGAGGAGAAGCAAAGAATCCCAGCAAACTGCTTTCTGCATTTCTCTGCCCTGCTGCCTGATTTTGGAACCTATACCTGGCCTCCTAAGTCCTGCATTATTTTGGCAATAGTGGCAGACACTTCTGCAAACCAAAGGCTACCCAAATATCTATATATAACAATAGCAGCAAAATTTAGCTTTTACTATGTACCAAATCCTGTACTTAGCACTTAACTACATTAGCTCATATGACTGTCACAATTACCATAAACAGGTTTTATATGTATAAAGAAAGAGGTTTGGAGGAGTAATCTGCCCCAGACCCATTAGCTACTAAATGGTGAAGCCAAAGTCCAGGTTCTTACCCATTATGCAATACTTTTATATAATGTTTGCAACATAGAAGGTACTCACTAAATATTTTTACTTGAATGAATGAATGAGCCAGTGGAGGAAATATTCATCACTTCTGTTTATAGATACAATAACATGTTACCCTAAGTAAGAATTTGAACTTTTAACAAAACTGTCATTTGGTGAAAATATTGCCTGTGACTTTTCTCTGTGTAAAACTAAGGTGTGTGAAATCCACACCCATGTAAAATTTAACACATCTATTATGGGCAATGGTTTATGACTATAAAGAAACAGGCAGTTTGAATAAACGAATCACTAAATTGTCAAATCATTACAATTTTCAATGAAAATATTTTAAATGACCCTGTGATATAAGTTCTTAATCTTTTTTCTGTTTTCACACATTAGCCGAATTCCCTGAGGGTAATATATATTTACAATTTCTATTACATTACCTTCAGAGACGTCAGCGTAGACATAAACAAAAGGGCTCACCACTACCAGCAAAGGTCCAAAATGTCCTGGCTTCTAAACTGCTCTCTTTGTCTCCAGACCTTTCCACCTGCCAATCTACTCATCTTAACCTTCCTTAGGCAATACATTCAGCTTGCTGCTCTAGTGCTCAAACACCTTCAAACACTCCCTTATCCTAGTATGTCAGATATAAAGACCTTGAGTCCAGCTCTTACAACCTCCCAAATCAATTCTGTTCAGGTTAGAGAGCTCCTCACTTCTCACAGATTTACAAGGCTCATTTTCATCTCCATGCCATTATGACTGTCCCTCTGCCTAGAATGGCCACACTCCAACCTTCTGCTACCCAAATTGTTACTAAGCCTAGTTCAAGTTCCACCTCCTCTGTGAAACTCCCCTGACCACTATTGATTTTGATCTGTCTGAAACGCTCATCTCCCAAATAATCCATGGCTCATTCCTAATTCTTCAGGTCCCTGCTCAAATGTCACCTTATACCTATGGCCTTCTCTCAGCACTCAGATGTTCATCCCCTCACACCAGCACTCCCAGACCTCTTTGCCTAATTTATTTTTAGTTTTCTTTATAGCATTCACCATCATCTTGTATATTCTATATTTACTTGTTTATTTATTTATCATCAGCTTTCCCCTGCCCAGAATGTAAGCTCCATGAGGGCAGGGAATTTTGTGTTTTATTACTGGTTTATCCCCAGAACCAAGAATGTTGCCTGGCACAAAGTAGATGCTTGATAAATACTGGCTGAATGCATGAATGAATCTTTCTATCTTTAAAATTCAAAGGTTTAGCATATTCTATACTGTATCATTTAACACTTAATTATAGATAATTTAGGAATGTGAATCTTTGTCTCTTTTACTGTATTCTCAAGCAAAATACGAATCATTTTTAGTACTCTTCTGTATTCTCCTCTCCTTCATTCATGCATTCTTTCATTAAACATTCATTAAATATATGTTGATATATGTCCTTATATGCCAAGTCCTGTTCTTTTTAGCAAAAACTTGAAGAACTGACAGTTATACATAAATATACACACAAAACACAGAGGGAAGAAATAATACTGGAGGGAAAAAGAGTAAAAGGAAGACTAGTAAAACCAAATTGAATATTACTACGTGAGGACAGTGTGTACAGGGTGAGTGTGACAGACTGAGTGGGTAGAAGAAGGGAAAAAAATACAGAATGGTGAGAGACTAGAGTGGGATGTTGCCAAAGTAATCACCAGATGCAAGTGCTTAATATAAACCGTACCAAAGCACATATGCAAATATATTCTACGTGAATTTTTTAAATTCACATTTCAAAAGTTATCTGCCAGTTACTCTGTGGGTGAAAATTCGATTAAGACTAGCGACATCTGGTGGATATTTTTGAAGTGATCCTTGGGTTTCTCTACTATGAAAACGCCTCCCTGCTTCTGGACTGCCAATCATAATGTGTTAGGGCTCCACATTACTAAGGATACTGTCAGGAAATCATCTTTCTGCAGGACCCAGGTTATCATTGCAAGAGGTAGTCAGATTTCTACTAAGGACCTTTCTGTCTCCCAACTGATGCCCAGCTGCCTTCTGAAGGATGTATACAAAATCTGACCCCATGATCTTTTTTTACAAGGTAACTTATTACTTAAAATGTTCACATTATTTGATGTATTCTTAAATGCGGAAATAAGTTCATTATATACAATGTGGGGGGCAGAGGTGGGGAAGCTAAAAGTCTAACAATGGAGGTCAAGAAAATTACAGCCATTATAATGTTTACCAAACGTGTACCAACATTAAAACAGACATTTTAACAACTTCATATTAACAAATGTTAAGTGAAAAAAACAAAGTCAAAAAAAGTACACATAATATGATGTCTAAAAAATGTACATAGAAAAAAAGACCAGAAGGATATATTCCAAAATATTAATATTAACAGTGGTTGCTTCTGGGCAGGAGAATTATGGGTTTTTAAAATCATAGTTTGCAATATTTCTCAAATGTTCTGTAATTAACATTCATTTTGCTATGACAAACTTTAACTCTTATAAACAGTGCATATGTTCTAATTAATTGCTAGAATTTTTCAATCTCTGCCTGATTTTATTAATTCCAGAAAAAAATGATGAATCAATGCCCAAGCAAGCTAGAATTTCCATAAAAAGGAGAAGCAAAAGAAGAAGGCAAATATATTACAATTCTGTTCCAGGGTCTGAGTCCTCATGGAGAAATCCCTCAGATGTTAACTGTACTGAAATTCCAGTAACGTCATCATACTTCTCTCAACAATACACCAGAAACTTACAGAGGGCTCTGTTGGCAGCAGGGAGTTACAGAATCTCATAACCACTTGGGTTCCCATCTTCAGAGTCCCTAGAAGAGCCAAATCAGGGCCACCTTAAAACAGGAAGAATAAGAAATGTGCAAAATGTACAAGACAGAAAAAAAATTCTAAAAGCTAAACCAACCTAGCTGGGGTCAGGCTCCTCTCCCAAACCTACCAACTTAAGTAGTATCAGAAATAGGACCCTAGTTAGCAGGAAATTCAGCCCAAGACATTATAAGCACAACAGGGTTATCCTAGTGACATTTAAAAACCCGGTCACTTAGGTTTTAATAGTAATAAAGTAAAGAGCAATGTTTTCCTATCCTTAGTCAAGCAAGGATGCATTTTCCCTCTCCCCTATACTCATCAGTCAAGGACCACAAGAAGTATTGTGAAGATAATCAGGAGAAATACCAGGAGCTCTGCTTCTGGCACTTACTTCGCTTTATCTGCGGGAATTCAGTTTTAACCCAGAAAGACAGTATTTATAATTCTAAGACAGAAATGTGTATATAGCACTTGAATTTTATAAGGTGCTATCATTTACATCATCTTATTTGACCCTCACAGTAAATAACCCTTGAAATAGAGTTAATTTTCTTACCCTCAGTAATATAGAGAGAATAGGTTAGGAAGTTGCTCCGTCAATTAGAGGTGGAGCCACTTCTTCTAACCCACTTCTTCTGAATCTATTTGCAGTAGGCCTGTGCCAGAGAACAGGCCTGGAAAATTGTAAAAATGGTGATGATGGTGGGGTGGCAGCCAACATTTGACTACAAACTATGTACTGTTCCAAGTGCTTTAAATTCTCACAAACACTCTATGAGCTTGATACTATTAGTGACTATTTTTTTGTTGTTCTATGATTCCATTTTCAGTACTATACCCATCTTCGGGGAAACATCCCTTTTAGGGAGAGGCAGTGGCATTTGGGGAAGATAGAGTACAGGTTGAGAAAGGGAAGCACGTTACCCATCATCTCCAAGCTCTGGAAGTCTGAAGTGGAAACTAAACACTAATCTGCAAGGCTCAGAGCGGGTTTGGACCCTGAAACTTTAGCACCCTTCTTTCCACCCCATTCCGGTCCCCTCCGCATGTCCCCAGTTCCGATCTGGACACTCAACCGGTGGTAATAATATTTTACAGTTACCCATCATTTTTCCGCACCTACCTCTTATATTATCGGTCCGTCTGGTTCGGCATCTCTGTCCCCGGCCCTTCTGGGCTCGGCCTGCCCCCGCGCCCGCGTTGCAGCTGCATTCCCGCTGCCATGGTGATGAAGAGGCCGGCCCCGGGCCCGGCCCGCCTCCAGCCGGCCCTCGCCGGCCTCGACCTCGCCCCCTGCCTTCCGCGGTCCGCCTCCTTACAACCCAGACCCCGCCCCTGCCGTTCCAGACCCGCCTCCTAACCGCCTAGACCACACCCCCTAGCGGCATTGACCCCGCCCCTGCATCCCAGGCCTCCCCACGCCGGTCCAGACCCAGCCCAGGGAGCCCCGCCTTCTGCCAGTGGGAGCCGGGCCTCTGTTCGCCCGAACCACTTCTGTGCGGTAGGGTCAGAAGGCCTCTCTACTTGCTGGGCTTTCGAACCGCCCTTAAGCTGGACGGGACCCACTGCAGTTACGTACAGCTCAGGCCCCCGCCCCAGAAAACACACCACGCATGTTCCTCAAGCAATTTATTGATCCTAGCGGCTCCGCACCCTCAAGAACCAACAGTCTCCCCAAGGGAAGTTTCCGGGCCTCGCCGTGCTGTATCAGTGACCAGTGACTGGAAGTCCTTGTAGCCAATGGTTGGAGAACGGCTTCCTCCAAGCCTCAGTCCCTGAGGCATTTGTCTGTTTAGATCTGGAACCCTTGACCCACCGAGCTGCTGAGGAAATTGCCCAAGCCATCCCTGGGGGCTGTGTGCAAAAGTTGACAGTGCTTTTCCAGAGCACCTCCCCTTCAGCATTGGAGATTCAGGTGTGTAAAAGGGATACCATTAAATAAAGTCCAACAAGATCAGCCTGCGTGCTTATAGGGTAACCAGTTCTTTCTGCACTTTCCTAAAGAGCAGGAGCAATGGTGGGGTTAAAGACCTACCTCCCTGCATACTTGACCTAACCTCATTTTGTAGAATTCCATCCTCCCATAGCTAACCCAACTACAACTCCAAGCTAATGGTGGCAAATAAGAAGCCTAAGGGAGAGACTGGGGACAACCACAATTCCAGGGGCTCCGGAGTTCTTTAAACTTATATAAAATATGGCCAATATCCCTGGGTGCCACCCAATTCCCCAAAGCTGTAGATTCTCCCCACAGGAGTAGTGGTAAATGATGGACTGGTCCCTCCTCCCCAAGGGTCACACCAGGGTCCCGTTCTTGCTGTCATAGCGAGGTCTAGCCTGGGGGAATCGAAGGATCGCATACTCTGTAGCATTTTCTAAATGCCGGTGTTTCACTTCATGGGCAGACCGTGGCTGGGTACCCCTGCACAGTTGAATGTCTGCGTAATGTAAGCTGCTCTCCTCCAACGGGAGGCCTTGACTCCTCTCTTGTGACTTGTGCTGCTGTAACACTCGCTCATACATATGTCGTGTTGTTTCATGGCCCTGTGAGGAATGGACAGCGTTAAGGGAGATTCATGGCTGGGTTTTGCCCCTCATCTCCAATGCTGGGCTAGTTAGACTGATGTTCCCTCACTTTGCTCCTTTAGGGGGAAGAGGAGGATGGGCAGAACCAGCAAATTCTACAGATGAGTGACAGGTGTCTGTCTGTTCCAGGGCAAAAAACTGAGTATGGGGATTCCATGTCTGAGCAGCCCCAGAGAGGAGACAGCAGCCTGTCATTACCTTTGTGCCATTCTGCTGCAGCTGTTGCTGCTGTGGCTTCAATGTCCATTTTCCTTGGCTCCCTGAAGGGAAGAAATCCAACTTAAATCCATTCTCTCTTCCTCATCTCTACTGAGATTACCCTCTTCAAATCACTGTTAAACTATTATAGCAGGCTTCCAACTAATCTCCTTGCCTCCATTGTCACTTCTATTCCTACATCCAAACTCCTTAGCAGGGTATACAACCTGGCCCTTCCACAGTCTGGCCATAATATCTTCTATCTGCATTTTTCACTTGCCCCTGACATAGTTCAACCAACATATGTTCATTGCCATTATATGCCAGCCTCTGTGCCATGTTCTGGGAGTAGAAGGTTAAGCAGGCCATTTCCTCTGCTTTGGGGAGCTTGCAGCCTACTAGGGTAGACAAATAAGTAAACAGACTATTACTATTACAGCCACTTTGAGTCAAATCAGTATCTTTTCTCTCTGTTTTTTTTTTTTTTTTTTTTTTGCCTGAGCTGATTCCTCTGCCTAAAAACATCATTCCCTCCCTCCTCTGCTGACTTGTGAACTTGCTGTTATTCCTTTGATATCAGTGTCTTCTTTCATTCTCCCACAGCATGAGTGTACATCTATTATAGAACCAGTAGATGATATTACAAGGGAGACAGTACACCAAACAGAATCCTTAGGCTACTGGATTTAATACCAGTTCTGAACTTATGCCTTCCAAGTCCACTCCTTTTCTCTTATACCCTTTCCAAAGATGCCAGTTCTATTGTCTTCTCTTCTCTAATTTGCCTCCCCCAGAGTCCCTCCCCCCAATAGTTACCTGTTTTCTTTTTCTTCTGGAAAGTTGATGGGCAGCTCCTGTGATAGGAAAAACAGATCATGCATGTGCAAGAACCCTGGCCTCTATCTTCCCTCCTTCATCACCTGCTCTGTGGTCTTCTTAACATCCTGGGATGACCCTCCCCCACCTCCCTCTAACAAAGAATCACCCTGAGCCAGGTTCAGCCCCAAAGCATTTGTCAAGGATACCACACCTCTCCCAAATGGATGGTTCTGGAAGGTGGAGTGGCACAACTGACATAACCAAACCCAAAATACAGCCTCAGGCAACCAGGACTACATGCCAGGGATATAGCTGGCTTGAGGGCTATTCTGAGATTGTCTAACATGCTAATCCCAGCAGAGGGTAAGGGAAACCTGCCAAATAATGGGATATTCCTGGATCCAGAGACCCTCTTGCTGCTTCTTAAGTGCTTTTTTTTTTTTTCTGGGGTCTTTGCCAACCTGGAACTTTCATTCTGAGAGTCACAGAAGCTGCCACAATCAAGGCTAACTAGTTAGGGCCCCTCAAATCCCTTTCCTAACAAGTGACCTCTCTCCCTGTTTCCTTGTCCTTGTTTTTAATTAAAAGGGAAAGTGAGAGATGTTTAACCTTTAACATCCTTTGGAGAACTTTGTCTGCAGAGCAGGGAGTGCTGAATTTGGTGAGTGACTCAGCTATCCTGCCCACACTGCAGGACATACCTTATATATTCATTTCTGAGCCCCTGGGGTCCCCGATGGAGCCAGTGTGTCTATGTAATTGTCATCTGTTTGATGCCCAGAGAAACAACACTTGTCTGAGGAAATAAGCTGAATAGTTTGGGGCTTACTCTGGATGCTTTTTCTTGCGAGTATATTTCCAACTCTTACCAGAGGCAACCCTATTCGTCTGTTTGACTTCTCATTTACCTGGGGAAGTTTCCTTCTTTTGCTTATTAAAGAAAGAAAGAAAAAGAGGAACTGAGTTCTAAATTATGTTGACTATATTACTGTGGGAAAAAAATAAAAAATTTCCACACACATTAGACAGAGGTTTGTGTTTTGGTGTGCTTTTTGGTTTTGATGCAGCTTGCTGAATTGAGAGCAGTTGAGTCTCCACCCAAACTCAACAGGTAGTTCAGAAGAAAAACTACTGTTTTTCTACTTCCTCTCCTGCCACTTCAGCTCTTGCTTTATATTACTACTGCTCAGCCTTATCCTATTATAGGAACCAGAGAATCTTCTAATTCCTTGCCCCTTGTCACTATAGTTTCCCTACTTATTTCTATTTAAAGGGATCGAGAAAATATTACTTTTAAAATACATAGACTAGGGCCATCCAATGTTAGTGAACAGAGCCTGTTCCCCAGTTGGATATTGCACAATGCCTGGACATAACTCAAATGGAATATTTAGTTAGATTTATAAATGACGGGAGTTTATTTTTAGATCAGAATTAAAGAAACTAAATGGGCACTCTCCTACAGTGGTAGTAGAAATAAAAATTTGTGTAATCCTGCTAGAATGCAGTTGGCAATAAGTATAAAAAGCCCTAAATATAATTGTATATATCCTCTGATGTAGCAATTCCATATCCTAAGAAATAATTATACATGTACAAATATGAATATTCATTGTAGCATTATTTATTATTGCAAAAAATAGGAAATATCCTGAATGTCCAATATTTGGTAACCGACTAAATAAATGACATATCCAATTAATGGAAAACTTTGTAGCCACTTAATAAAGGATATTGGAAGAATACCTAATAGCATGGAAAAATTTACTCTTTATTAACTTAGTAAAAAGATAGTAAGATATGTTTTGGGATAAAAACTGTGCACATTTGAAAAAGATATGGAAATACACTAAAATCTTCCTGTCACTTCTGGGTGCTTATTTTTATAGTTCTTATTTTTTGCTCTTTGGTATTTTCCAAATTTTCTACAGTGAATGTTTACTACTTTTGTAATCAGAAAAAACAACAACAAAGAATATTTTAAAATAAAAATCTCTTCAACGGTCATAGTATCTTTAAGTCTCTGAAGATTTATTGAGATAACAAAAAATAGAGGAGAACAATTTTATCGGTCTTATTAATATTTTTTAAGAAGACAAAATAGATTTTGGTTAGAATATCTGGCATAGTGTCTCTAGAATGTGCTCCAGAGTCAGATTGATGATGTCAGACTAGCTGTGAAGACTTCAGCAAGTTTTTAACCTCTCTGGGCCTCTGTTTTCTTTTTAATAAGATGAGGATGATAATAGAATCCAAATCTCATGGTTTTAATCAGTAATCATGGGATTACTATAAGGATTTAAAAAAATAGTAAATGTAAGATATTTAGCATGGCTCCTGGCATATAATGAACATCAGTAAAAGTTGACTTTATAAGCTTTTCTAGATGTCCTATGTCTGTAAGACATCTCAAAGTTTAAAGGGTGCTTTGTTTTTTCAATCCTGACAACATTCTGGGAAACATATTTTTGTTCTCATTTTACATATGGATTCAACTAAGGCCATAGAACTTTGGTATCTTACTCAAGAAGGTAGGGACCAAATTTCTTTTTATTACTATGTCTTCTGTGTCTATCACTATGCCTGGTACACAGTATATGTTCAATAAATATCTGTTTAAAAAATGAATGGATAAATGAATTATTAGTAGGGAGAGGGCTTGAATCCAGTGTACTGACTCCAAAACCTATGTGCTTTCCAATGTACCCCACTTGTCTCTCTAAATATAACAATGCTTTATTTATATATAAATAAGACATCCTCAAGATCTGACCCAGGCATGGAATGATGCAGCTAAGAAGGAAGTAGACAAGATAAAGCCAGGTCCAGGAGTTTATGGCAGTGATGAAAACTCTGGGAAAGAACAGTAACAATACCACAGATAATTTATTATGAGTTCTTCACATATAGTATATCCTTTGCTCTTCAAAACAAACCTATGATCTAAACAATGGGGGTATATTATCTTTAGTTTTACATGTGAAGATACAGAGATATTAAGGGACTTGCCTAAGGTCACATAGCAAATAAGTGTGAAAGTTATATTCAGATATTTCACAGATATTCTCCTTCTTCCTATGTCTGCCCTTTTAAGTAAACATTTCTCCCAAGTTGATTTGTTCAGTCTGGGAGGCAGTATTACATAGTGGTTAAAAGTGTGGGCTCTGAAGTCAGGCAGGCCTGGGTTGGAATCTTGGTATTCTTGCTTACTAGCCTGTGCCCTTGGGCAAATTAGTTAACTTCTCTGATCCTCAGCTTCTCAGCTGATTGTAAAATGAGAGGAGGGGTAAGACTACTTATCTCACAGAAGTGTTGGGAAAATTAAATGAGATTGTGAAGTGTCTGGCACATAAAAAACTCTGGAATGCCACAATTATTATCATCTGGGGAGGGGAAAGAAGAGAAGGACAAAGAGAAACAATGCCAATTCACCATTCCAGCCCTGCCCTGGCCATTCTCCAGACAGCTGGCTTGGCTCTGTTTTCTTACGTCTCCTGAAAGGAGTAAGCATGGACGGAGGTGCTGCTCTGGTGTTGGAACCAGGAGGAACCAGGCAAAAGCAGGTGGCAGTGGGAGACTGGCAGACAACTGTCTCCAGGTTCCCGATTCTCAGGGCCTCCACGTTCACCAACAGAGATGTTACCCTCTGCCCTTAAGCCCTACTCACCAGCTTCCTCCACAGCAGAACCCGTTTCCCATGGTGCTCTGTCTCCGAGGGAGCCCAGCTGTTTTCCTACACCAACAGGGTTGTGCATTTCCTGGTTCCCGGTTTAGCTTTCTGTGGCAGCTCCCGGGAGCCTCTGTGAGTGTCAGATTTCAACCTAGCAGGTTGGACTTTGGAAGCCACCTGCTGGAATGATTCCCAGGTGACTATTGCCAGCCAAATGGTAGAACAATACATAGAGATTCCAGGTGAGAGCTATCTCACCTACAGGATTTGAAGCTTCTTTTGATGAAGCCATGAACTTGAGTTTCAAGCTTCACTAAAAAGAAACCTGAGATAGAAAAGGGCTCTGGGTTTCTTTAGGAAATGTTTCTCCACTACGTCACGGTATCTTTGAAATATATCCTCTATAATGGACTAGCATCGTACCTTATGTTTGCCCAGCACCACTCAGGTTTAATTGAGTTTCACTTTCGAGGTAATTGGTACCAATTTCTTATTATCCCTGTCCAGAATCTGGGTTTGGTTACTGGAGTCTCTTAGAACTTTAAATTTAGGGAAATGGATTCCTTGCATATTCTCCCTTGCCTTTTGAAATTAATGTGGGCAAATCACTTAACCTTTTACAGCCTAAGTTTCTAGGACTGTGAAATGGAAGAACTGAACATAATATCTAATTCCCTTTCTGGTGTAAAATCAGATAATTCTATGATTGGAATGTCCTTAGCACTTAGCCTTTCACTTCCCCATCCCCAGTTCAGAACTACAGAATCTCCACTTACCCATCAACTCAGCTTCTCCTTCCAATGACCAAAAGTTGGACTCACTCCACACTTACCAGCAAATAGGATGCAGCTGAGAAAATTCATCTGTAGGAAATATGGGCCCTACGAGAATTTGTGAAATGCATAATTCTTGTCTTCAGTTCTCTCATCCCATCTTTAGTGTCTTCCTCTGATGCTTGGTTCTTTGTGTGTCCCTGATGGATGTGTGGGGTCCACCACTCAGCTCTGCACTCCAGAGTACCCTGGACTTTGAACTCCTCCCCATTGTCTTGTGGAAAATGGGGATAAGAGTGACAACCTTGCAGGATTATGGGGATGATTAAATGAGATATATGTATGTGAAGCTCTGGTCCAGGGCCTGGCACATGGAAAGCTCTCAGTAAGTTTTAGGTATTATTGCTATTATTATTATCTCTGTTCTGAGGTAATTATCAGATGGCACAAAGCATCTTGTTTTATCTTATGCCCCAATCATTAAACTATTTCAGGGCCATACCTCTCCCCTGCAAACCATTCTGTACTCTACCATTAACTGATTTCTTTTCGTCCTGTTACCCAGCCCCCCAAAACCAGCTCAAAAGCTGTTAATGATGGTGGCTCACGCCTGTAATCCTAGCACTCTGGGAGGCCTAGGTGGGAGGATCG
>VBSM01001265.1:68058973-68070402 GCA_008086735.1 Cheirogaleus medius | reverse complement strand
AAAAAAAAAAGCTGTTAATGATTTCTTCTTGTTATCTGTAGGATAGAGTTCAAACTTCTCAGCCTGGCACCCAAAACTCTTCACAGTCTAGTTCCTTTTTAGCCACATGATCTGTAATTTTTTTAAAAAGCACCTAAAAGATTCTTAGTTGACCAGAAACTCCAAAGAAACCAAACCAATAGTGCATTGTGGTAACACCTTAAGTAGTATTAATAGATGTCTAGAATGATAAACAAGGGTATTGATTATTCCATTGAAGTCTGTACTAGTCAGTCCATGACTGGAATAATAATTTTAGGTCTAGATGTTGAATTTCAAGTTACATTGCCAAAAGGCAGTATGTTTAAAAGAAAGTTGTCTGCATAATAAGTGAAGTGGAAAGTATAAGATACAATTAAAAGAACTAGGCATGTTTAGCTGGGAAAGGGAAGCTTTAGGAGGACAGGATAGTTATCTTTAATTATCTGAAGGACTTTTAAGTGAAAGAAGGATTGCATTTGTTTTACAGACATAACCAGAACCAATGGGCAGAACTTACTGAAATGCAGATTTTGGTTCAACAAAACGAAGAATTTATAACAGGTATGTCCAAAAAGAAAATGGAGTAGGCTACTTTATAAAAGTCTAAGTTCTCTGTCATTCAAAATGCCCCAGAAGAAGGTTGGTAACAACTTTAAAAGAATTTTAATGGGTGGGGATTTGGACTAAATCAGAGGTTCTCAAATTTTTTCTAGCTAAGAAATCCTTCTTTTAAATGAAGCTCAGTTACAAACAGATTGATGTCAAGCTGTTCCAGTTGAACTGTAGAGAATTGTTTTATTTTTTTTCTTTTCATTTAGATGTTAAGATTCCTGAGGTGTAGAGAATTGTTTTATTTTGAGTAGAATCGTCTTATTTTTTTTCTTCTCAACTAGATTTTAAAATTCCTGAAAGTAGACAATACAAACCCATAATTTTTATAATTTGTGTTTACAGTGTATATCCTCCATGGTGCCTTGCTTGGAGTTTGATAAATATTTATTGAATGAATGGACACTTGAAATATATCAATAGTTATTTCTCTGAGGTGTGCTTTCATTTTTAATAGATGGCAATCCTTTAACCAAAGATTGAATTCCTCAAGTGAGGGTTATTATCCTGGGTGTCCACAGATCCCTAAGAGGGGCATATGAATGCATCTCAAGAGTTGTGGGAACCTATTCAAATTGTATTGCCAAATTTAAGAGCCTGTGTATTTTTCTGGTGAGCATCTATCACTCTTGTTGGATTTTCTGATGGGTCTGTAACCCTAACAAAGTTAAGAAACAACCACTTTAATGGAAGAATTTTAGGTGTCCACCACAGCCTGGTAAAAAATATATTTTGGGGCAAGGAGGTCTTCTGGACACTCCCCAAATCATACACGTGCATGTTGTCTTGATTGCAGAGAGTAATTGGTGGGACAGACTCTCAGGCTTTCCGGAATACATCACACCCCCAGAGGATGGGAGGTAATGGGGTTCAGTGATAATGGTAGTGGCTTCTGTGTCTATGCCCTTGTGTATGCATACTCAGTCCCTCAAAATCAGTGACCATTTCAGTGGACAGGCCTTAGTATGAGAAAACAAAGTACTCACCCCAGGGCTTTAGGCAACTCTCTCCAGCCAAAAACCATTTTCCCAACCCCTACCCAAAAAGGGCCAGACAGTCTGGAGACCCTTGTTTTTGTGTCTCTAATCACCAGCTCAGACAGTGCCCTCTGGGCTGTTTGGATGGCATATCCCTTTTCCCTCCCAGGATCACTCTCTCTTTTGTTGCATTGTGAGAAAATTATGGCTAGGAATTTGATCTGGAGCCAGCGTCAGCTTCCGGGTGTGATCTCAGCATCCAAGTGCGAGCTCAGGGTGCTGTGACGTTGTGCACATCTAACCGAGGAGCTTTCTGTCTAGCTGGCTGTGACCTCCTCCCTCCCTGCCCATCCCATCCTCCCGGTCACAGAATAGGGAGCAGCACAAACAAGGCCCTGAGATTTGGGTTTATTCACCTCCACCCAAAACTAAACCAAAGGCTATGACACGTCCCTTGGGACCAAACCATACATTGTGGACCATGCGCCCTTCCCTTCCCCCAAAGATGTTGCTGCCTCTGCAGTGGTGGGCAGCTGCTGATATCAACATGGGAGGTAGAAAGGGATTTGCTGGGTGCTGGGTCTGTGGCCATCAAGGCTCAACTCCGGCTGCCACCTCCTCCTCTTCCTCTGGATCAGGAGGTGGAGGGAGCAGGGAGATGTAGACCTCATTGACCTCTGTGTCCAAATGTCGGCCACCCCGAGGCGCCTCCAGGTTAAGGATGCCATCGTGGGAGAGGGCAGCTCGGACTCGCCAGGGGTCGACATCAGCAGGCAGGACATAGGTGCGGCAGAACTCCCGGGATATGAAGCCATGGCGGTCCAGGCGCTGGGGGTGTCGGGCAGACACCTCCAGCAGGTTGTCCACAGTCCTCACGGTCACCTCATCAGGGGTAAAGTGGCTCACATCCAGAAATGCCTGGAACTTGCCCTCGCTGAGCCTAAGCTCAGAGGCCCCTGCCCTGCTGCCCTCCCCAGCTCGGGCGGCCCGAGGCCGGACATAGTAGCCATGGTAGAGCGTGGGGGTCAGGATCTCTTCTGGCAGGAGGCCTGAGGGGCAGAGAGAAGGCAAGAGGCAGGATGAGGGAGGATGAGGTGGGCCCAGGGGTGACAGGAGAGGAGATCAGGACATTGGGAAGAAGTAGGGAAGTGGGGAGGGGGACACGGCTAGGAGGAGGAGAAGGAAGCCGGGAAGGGGACTGAGAAAGGAAATGAGATGGTCGAATCAAATGGGGACTGGACTGATAGAAGGGGAACAAGAAGGCACACCGCCGCAGGCAAGCGGCAGGTGTCAGAGCGCTGCAGGCACCGAGTCTGCCCTGAGGTCAGTAGGAAGGGGAAAGAGCCCTGCTTGGAGGGGTTGAGGGGGACTCTTGGGTGGGGGATGGCTCGCCCCAGGATATCAGTTAAGCCCCAAGTGGGGTGGACGCCAGAAATGTTGGGAGGTCAGCCCAGAATTTCAGGAGGTGGGGGGAGAGGCAAGGGGGTGGCGTCTGTGCTGTACCTTCTCCGAAGCGCTGCTCACCCAGGCGGCTCGGGTTGGCAAATTCGTACTCGGTGGTGGCCGGGTGGGCATGTGGCACCGAGCGGCCCGACATGGCTGCAGACGCGGCAGCGGTCCTGGCCGGAGGTGCAGCCCCGAGAGGCGCAGCGGGACCCCTCCAGCTGCCCAGAGAGCCAGGGCTCGGTCGGAGGTGGGGGCGGGGTCTACACCACCCAAAATAGTGCTGAGCCTCTGGGGGGAGGGGCGGGGAGTGGGGGCGCTGAGTGTGAGCGAGGAGGGTGTGACCAGCGCCGCCTGGACCCCCAGTCCCCTCCCAGCACACCCTTCAGCTGTCGCAGGGGGCCTCAGGGGACAGCTGAGGGTCCTGGCTGGGGAGCGAGCTGGGGAGGGGAGCTGCTGCCCGAGGTGAAAGGAAGCCTAGCTGAGACCCTCGGTAACAGTTTGCACATTTCCACACCACCGTTTCTCCTCCTAAGTCGCAGGCACGATGCACCCTACTTCATAAAGCACTCCTGGATTTCCTGTTCTGCGAGCCACATAGGATGAAAGATGCAAAACAAACAAACAAACAAAAAAACCCCTTCCTGTCCTTTTGCGGGGACTAGGGTCTTTCTGCTCAGATTAATGTCAGGGTCTTCTCCTGAACCCAGATCAACCCAGGGCACCACGAAGATGGCTGCTGCTGACATGTTGACGGTCACTGCTCTCCTCCAGGGACCCACAAACAGTTAATGTCCCTGGGGCCCAGCCTAGGAAGATTCCAGTCACTGCCCAGGCCCAAGATAGCTGCTGGCCGATTTCCCTGGCATGCAAGACTGAAGAGGAGGAGGAAAGGCACACCATCCGCCTGCTTGGGATTCCTGACTCTGTCCCAGCTTCAGAGGACAGGGGTGGGGGTGGGTGCATTGGGTGTGGACAGAAAGCAAGTGAAACAAGACCATGACAAGTCACTGGCCAGCTCAGACGTGTTTGTGTTTCTCTTTTCTTAGCTCAGTGAGTACTGGGTATGTGTCACACTGCCAAATCCCCGATCACAAGTCTCCATGAACCGGCGGTGAGCCGGGATAATAAAACCCCTGACATCACCATTCCAGAAGCTTCACAAGACTGCATATATAAGGGGCTGGCGGTAGCTGTGGCTGAAGGAGCTGACCAGCCAGCTGACCCCCGATATTCACCTAGCCACCATGGACATCGCCATCCACCACCCCTGGATCCGCCGCCCCTTCTTTCCTTTCCACTCCCCCAGCCGCCTCTTTGACCAGTTCTTTGGAGAGCACCTGTTGGAGTCTGATCTCTTCCCGACTTCGACTTCCCTGAGCCCCTTCTACCTTCGGCTGCCCTCATTCCTGCGGGGACCCAGCTGGATTGACACTGGACTGTCAGAGGTGAGTCTCCCCTCTGCCAGGACAGGAGAGTCCTTACTAGAACCTCCTGGGAACTTCTCCATCTGTTTTCCTTCTCTGCCTAAGGCATTTTAGGCACATGTGTGTCCGAAAGTGAAGAAAAATGAGGTTACTAGTGCCTTCCTCCCCCAGTCACCTGTTTCTAGTTGATGGTCTTCTGCATCCTATTTATTATATTTTTTCATGTGCTATGACGATGGCATCCTCTGTCCTCTAACTTATGAGCAGGATACCCTTTTCTGGTTTGGTTCTTAATAATCTGCAGGGAAGGAGCTGCCTTCAGACTCCTTTGCTTACCTCTTCTAATATCTCCTACTCATGACAAATTGTATCATCTCAAGTTTCAGAGCCAGGAGAGAATCCTACCTCATACTGAGCTTGGCATCCCCACTGGGTGGAGCTGGAGACAACAACCACTATTTTCTTCCTTTCTGTTCCCTCTTCTATAATTTCCCGGGTTCCTCAGGGCTGTGATTGGGAACTGGCCTGGGACCAAGCCTTATGAGGAAAGAATATAGATCTGGTCTTGGGACCCCTCTTATCCTAAGAGGGTGGGAGAATGGGGTGAACAGATAAGGTTGACACAAGCTGTCACAGATAACTTTCTGATTTAAAAATATTCAAGTATCAGTAAACAGGAGCTGACCGGGCAAGGGCTTTTGGAAGGACAAGCAGGACCAGCATAACATTCCACATTGGGTGGGTGGAAAATATGGCAGAGATCTGAGCAAGAAGAAGGGGCCTTTGTCTCACAGACAAATGACAAAGCCAGGCATTGGGATTAGAGAGGCAGCAGAAGCCATACCCAGACCCATCCTTACAATTGGTCCCCTGGGTGATCTATCTTCTTCTCTTCCCTGTAAATAAAGTTTGGACCTCGGGTACCAATGTGGTAGCTCCCCTGAACCAAAGAGCCATGCTTCTTCAAAAAGGGATTTTTAGCAGAAAAGAGGAGAGTAAATTACCTGGACAGAGAGCAAGTCTGCAGAATGATGAGACTGCACCAGTGTAATAAATATTCCTGCCATTTGTCCTCCCACCCCATTCTTTCACCTTGTTAATTCTAGATGCGCCTGGAAAAGGACAGGTTCTCTGTCAACCTGGATGTGAAGCACTTCTCCCCAGAGGAACTCAAAGTCAAGGTGCTGGGAGATGTGATTGAGGTGCATGGCAAACATGAAGAGCGCCAGGTATGTAGCTTGCTTTTTTTCTCTGATTGTTCATTCAGTGCATACTATAATACACCAGGTACTGTTATCAGCCTCTAAGACTGGCAACATTCCAGTCCCAAGCCATAAGGGTCTGTATCAGGGCTTACAAATCAATGACTAGAAGATTATATTAGGGATAGACAATAGACCTGTTGTTGTTATTGTTGTTATGGCCAGAGAAGTGGCCTTTGTTGTTTGTCTTGATTTGATTGCCTGAGATGGGATGGATGGGATATTCATTCCATTTAAGCCAGTGTTTTTCAACTTGGCCACATTGGAATCATCAGGAGAATTTTCAAAAATCCCAATGCTCAGGCATACCCCAGACCAATTAAATAAGAATACTTAAGGGCTGGTTCCAGACATCAGAATTTTTTTAAAGCTCCCTAGGTAATTCTAATCTACAGTTAAGGTTGGAGACCACTGATTTAGGCATACTGTTGTCAGACACCTGGTTGCTGTACATAATTACATTAACTACATGGACCCTGAATGCACTTGAGTTTGTGACTTTTCTTTTAGATGTCCAGGAATCCACTTCTCCTCTTTAGCCCATCTTAATGCTGAGCTACATGGTTTGCCTAAGTTTCAGACCTATATTCAGCTCCAATACCCTATAGCCCATGTGGAAATAAGTTAATTGAGAGCCTGTTTGGATGAATGCTTGAGATTCAGCAGGCATAAGGGTCAACTACTATTTGGGGAATTCTGATGAATGGAACGGCTTCTCATGACTGGGAGAGCTTTAAAATTGCTTCTCACCGGTGAGGATAACTCAGAACCTGCATACTAGAACTACTAGTACAGTGTGTCCTCAGTAATGTCCTTAGGCTGTTTGAATTTTGCTCATATGATTTAAATTTGGGTCATAGTCTCCCTGGATGGAGTCACTTTTTTTTTAAGCAGTAGTCCTATTAGTCTGGAACATTCTGGGACATTCCTGAAGAGTCAGGACAATTTCTGGGCTTCCTCAGGGACTCAGATCCTCAATGCCAGGATGAGATTCCAAATCCTATAGGCCCAGCCAACATCGATCTAAACTTTTGAGAAACATCCCTAAATGTATCTGTGCATCCGAGTTTGAAAAACTATGAAGATTTGGGCTATTTCACACTTCTCAGACTCTCACTGGTTGGATGACCACCTAGGCAACTTTGTCTTAGCCCCAAACCTGAAATGAACAGCTATTTTTCTTTCCTTCATGTTGTCATGGCATTTGGTCTCCCCTAAAGGGGCTGGTGATACTGAGTTCTGGGCAAGTGATATTATTTCCTATCCTTACCTCTCTGCCTCTTTCCTCATTCTCTTGGATTAGGATGAACATGGTTTCATCTCCAGGGAGTTCCACAGGAAATACCGAGTCCCAGCTGATGTGGACCCTCTGGCCATTACTTCATCCCTGTCATCTGATGGGGTCCTCACTGTGAATGGACCAAGGAAACAGACCCCTGGCTCTGAGCGCACCATTCCCATCACCCGTGAAGAGAAGCCTGCTGTCACTGCAGCCCCCAAGAAGTAGATGCCCTTTCTCTAATTGCATTTTTTAAAACAAGAACATTTCCCCACCAGTGAATGAAAATCTTGTGACTAGTGCTGAAGCTTATTAATGCTAAGGGCAGGCCCAAATTTTCAAGCTAATAAAATATCATTCAGCAACAGATAACTGTCTTGTGTTCGAATATTCAGTATGCTTTTAAATAAATATACAAATACAGCAGATCCATTTAATCGTCACATTATGATTTAAGGGCCTCCAGGGATTTTAGCATTAGAGTAACTGGCTCCACCACTTACTCATGGTATAAATTTGGGCAAGTTACTTAACGTTTCTGGTCTTCTGGTGTTTCATTTATAACGTGGAGTGCCGAGTTGTACAGAGTTGTTGTAAGAAGTAAATTAAGGAGAAAAAGTATGCAAAGCTCCTGGCAGAGTTCAAGGAATATCAGTTCCTCTCTCTCTTCCCTCTTTGATTTTAGTCCTCAATTTCAACAACTGGTAGAAATCTGAATGAACTCTGGATAACACCATGTAAAAGGCCTTACTACACTTCTGAAATTAATTACGCCACCAGGGAAGGCATGGTGACTTTTTGTTATTTGACTTTTTGTTTGTTTGACACAGGGTCTCACTCTGTCACCCAGGCTAGAGTGAGGTGGTGTCACCATAGCTCACTGCAGCCTGGAATTCCTGGGCTTAAGGGATCCTCCTGCCTCAGCCTCCCAAGTAGCTGGCACTACAGACACATGCCACCATGCCTGGATAATTTTTCTATTTTTTGAAGAGACAGGGTCTTGCTTTGTTGCTCAGGTTGGTCTTAAACTCAAGTGATCCTCCTGCCTCAGCCTCCCAAAGTGCTGGGATTACAGGAACGAGCCACCACTCCTGGCATATTTGACATTTTTCTACTGATGAGCAGTGCCTTCAGCTGATTCACTAGGGAAATAAACAAGACTCAGGTGATTAGCACCAAACAAGCCTCTGGGGCAGGCGTGCTCAAACTACGGCCCGCAGGCCACATGCGGGTGTTTTTGCCCATTTGTTTTTTTACTTCAAAATAAGATATGTGCAGTGTGCATAGAAATTTGTTTATAGTTTTTTTTAAACTATAGTCCAGCCCTCCAAGGGTCTGAGGGACAGTGAACTGGCCCCCTGTTTAAAAAGTGTGAGGACCCCTGCTCTGGGGTATAGAATCTAAGTTATCCAGCAAACACTTATTAAACTAAGATTGGGAAATATCCAATTCAAAAAAGTTAGGTTTTAGAATTACAGTTAATAACTGATCAATAAGTGATTCTATTATTTAGCTTAAACAAAGCTTAGTTTAGTAGTCTACCAAAAAAAAAAAAAATACCCCCCATTTCACTTCTGTGGGTCTGGACAAAGCTTCTAAATCACTTAATTAAAAATTGCCCTGTTGTAGGTTATCTGGTAGAAATGTTTAGAGACAACTCTTATTTTTCTTTAAAGGCTTCTGGCTGATTTCTGCTTTCTTGCAAAATCTGATTATAAGGTAAAGTGAGATTCTTGCCTTCACAAAGTCTATAGTTTGGGGACTGACCAAACTTTTGAAATATTCTACATGAAACAGTTGCCCAAATTTTCATGATGCAGCGGCGTGGAGCTAGGACAATATAAATTGCAAATCTATACAGGTTCAAAATGCTTTCCCTTTGAAAACAATTCCCTAATAGTCTGGAATGCTGTGATCTAGCCAGAAGTCATTTTTTTTTCAACCTTAAAAGCAATTTCTGTGACTGTGTAGCACTGTTGGCTACCTAACCAACCACTCACCACTTACCACCTTCAGTTTTGCCGGTAGTACCCCAGATTGGCTTAGGTATCCACCATTTTCTTCCTAGCCCTGTGCTTCAGGGAAGTGAACCCAAGCTCCAGCCACAGGTGGTTTACCGTGATTAGTCCAAATCAAGCAGGGAAATTCCCTTCCTCTGTAATGATTGATCTTGAAAGGGCTATGACTCAATTATGGCAAATGAGACAAGAGGGAAGTCTGCTGGAGATGCTTCTAGAAAAAGTTTTTAAACTAAGAAAAGGTTTTGAAAAGATTCACCTAGAGAAAGAGAGACAGAGTAGGAGAGAAATCTTTTTTTTCTTCCTCTGAATGTTGAAGCATGAGAATGTGATGCTTGGATTACTGTAGCCATCTTGGAAACATGATCCAGCATCCATGATATGCTGAAGATGGCTGAACACAAAGATGATAAGATCCTGAGTTCTTGATGGGTCAATGGATTGCTGAATTGGCCAATTCTAGAGCTTCCCAACTTCTGACTGTCTTATTATAACTTGTTTTTGTTTAATCTGTTACATTTTAATTTTTTTTTTTTTTTTGAGACAGAGTCTCACTCTGTTGCCCAGACTAGAGTGCAGTGACATGATCGTAAATCACTGCAACCTTGAAATCCTGGGCTTAAGCGATCCTCTCACCTCAGCCTTCCAAGTGGCTGGGACTACATGCCTATGCCACCACACCTGGCTAATGTTTCTTTAATTTTTTGTAGAGACAGGGGTCTTGCTATGTTGCCCAAGCTGGTCTCAAACATCTGGCCTAAAGCGATCCTCCTGTGTCAGCCTCCCAAAGCACTGAGATTTACAGGTATGAGCTACCCTGCCTAGCCTATTTTATTAATACTTTAATTTTTAAAAAAGTTTTTAGAGACAGAGTCTCATGTTGCTCAGGCTGGACTTGAACTCCTGGGCTCAAACGAACCTCCCATGTTGCTGGGACTTCAGGCACATGCCACCATGCCTGGTTGTTTAATCTATTTTGATATAGGTTTTTTTTTACTGGTAGGCAAAAACATCTGAACCGATACAGAGGCTGAAGTTAATAGCGTAAAAAAATGAAGAATACCCTAGAAGCCATGTATCAACTTTAATTGTTTTATCGAATTACCAGAAAATTTATCAAGCAACGATTTGGTTTTAAATAAACCACAACTTTGACTATTAGATAATGATATTTATGTTTTCAACAAATTTGTTCATAATGTACAGGGTCATGTTTTTGTTTAAAGTTAACACAAATGCCTAAGTTAGACCAGTTCGTTAGTGTTATTCTTTTCTAGATCATACCCTTTGCTATGGCTGTTCACAGCTACGATTTTAGTGTAGGGCTTTTCTAGTCCAGTGTATTTGAGGGCTTTTTTTGAGCTTTATAGGTAGCTTATCCATGATTCTACTTCACTTCCTATATCTGAATTACACTAGACTTTCATTGAGGCAATTGTAACTAACATTTGTTCTTTAATATTAGCTAACATTTCTTGAGCACTTACTATGTGGTAGACACTGTGCTAAGTGCTTCACTCTTTTTCATTTATTTATTTTTAAATTTATATTTTGATAGATTTAGTGGTACAAGTGGTTTTTGGTTACAAGGATGAGTTGTATAGTAGTGATACCTGGGTTTTGAGGGTACCCTTCACCTAAATAGTGTACACTGCACCCAATAAGTAGTTTTTCTTCTCTCATTCCCTCCTGTCTCCCCTACTGAATCTCCAATGTCCATTTTGCCCTCTGTATAAGTGAGAACATGCAGTATTTGGTTTTCCATTCTTGCATTACTTCACTTAGGATAATGGCCTCCAGTTCCATCCAAGTTGCTGCAAAAGACATTATTTCCTCCTTTTCTGCGGCTGAGTAGTATTCTATGGTATATATGTACCATATTTTCTTCCTTTTCAAAAACAAATATTTATTTATTTATTTATTTCAGAGGCAGGGTCTCACTACATTGCCCCGGCTGGTCTTGAACTCCTGGTCTCAAGCTATTCTCCAGCCTCAGCGTCTGAAAGTACTGGGATTATAGGCATGAGCCACTGCACCCAGCCCTATACCACATTTTCTTTATCTACTCCTCAGTTCATGGGCACTTAGATTGATTCCATACCTTTACAATTGTGAGTTGTTCCGGGAAAAATATGAGTGCCAGTGTCTTTTTGATATGATTTATTTTCCTCTGGGTAGATTCTCAGTAGTGGGATTGCTAGATCATATGGTAGATCTGTTTTTAGTTCTTTGAGGAATCTCCATACTGTTTTCCATAGAGATCATACTAATTTACATTCCCACCAACAGTATATAAGTGTTCCCTTTCACTACATCCATGCCAACATGTATTGTTTTTTGACTTTTTAAAAATGGCCAATCTGACAGGGGTAAGGTGGTATCTCATTGTGGGT
>VBSM01001265.1:67981860-68056821 GCA_008086735.1 Cheirogaleus medius | reverse complement strand
AAGACAGTCAGCAATTTTTCTATTGAATTAATCTCATTCCAGGGTGTAATTTCAGGATTCCATTGCGATATTTACTGCATAAAAAGATAAAGTAAGAAAAACATGATATAAATCACATCAAAACATACAGGCCGGGCGCAGTGGCACCTCCTACCACTACAAAGTTAAAAAACAATCACAAATCTCACTGAGCAATTTCAGATAGCATTGTTTATTGTTGTGCCTCATTGACTTTATAAATTTTTATTTTATAATAATTTGTATTCATTCATTCATTCATTCATTTTCCAACCTGCTTATTCCAGTTCAGGGTTTCAGGTGGCCAGAGCCTATCTTGGTGGCTCAGGGAGCAAGGCAGGAACCAATCCTGGACAGAATGCTATTCCCTTGAAGGGTGCACTCACATACACTCGCATACTCACTCAAGATGGGGACCATTTAGACACTCCAATTCACCTAATGTGCACATCTCTGGGATATGGGACGACCTGGAGTACCTAGAGAAGACCCATGCAGACATGGGGAAAACATGCAAACTCCACACACACAGTGGCCCCAGCTGGGAAGTGATTTTTTTTTCTCATCAGTGTTATAATGAAACATTGATCAAAAGGATGTTATTCAAGGACCTGCTGTACATTGAAAAAAAGAAAGATTGCAAATCAATGTCCTAGCTTTACACTCTGAGGAACTAGAAAAAGATAAGCAAATCCAACCCAAAGTTAGCAGCAGAAGGAAGGATATAATAAAGTTTAGGGCAGAGATAAAGAGAATAGAAAAATAGAGAAATCAATAATACCAAAAGTTGATTCTTGAAAAGATCAACAAAATTGAGAAACTTTTAGCTAGATTGACTAGGAAAAAAAAAAAAGAAGAAAAATTAAATTACTAAAATCAGAAAATAAAGTGGAAACATTACTACAGATTTTACAGAAATAAAAGGATTATATGAGAATGCTATAAACAACCGTATTGTAGCAATTTAGAAATATAGGTCAAATACATAAATTCTTAGAAACACACAATTTACCAAAACTGAATCATGAAGAAATAGATAATCTGAATAGACCTATAACTAGTAAGGAGACAGAATGAGCAATCAAAATGTCCCAACAAAGAAAAGCCCTGGACCAAATGGCTTCACTGCTAAATTCTACCAAACATTTATATAAGAATTAACACCAATCCTTCTGAAAGTTTTCCAAAAAATTGAAGAGAAGGGAACATTTCCTAACTCATTCTATGAGACCAGTATTACCCTGATACCAATGCCAGACATTAGAAGAAAAGAAAATTATGGACCAATATCCTTCATAAATATTGATGCAAAAATCCTCAACAAAATACTAGCAAACCAAATTCAGCAGCATATTAAAGAGATTATACACCGTGATCAAATGGGATTTATTCCTGGAATGCAAGGTTGATTCAACATATTAAAATCAATCAACGTAATACACCACATTAACAGAATGAAGGGAAAAAACCCACAAGATCATCTCGATTGATGCAGAAAAAGCATTTGACAGAATTTAACACCCTTTCCATGATAAAAACACTAAACAAAGTAGGAATAGAAAAAAACTACCTCAACATAATAAAGACCATATATGAAAAACCCACAGCAAACATCAGACTCAATGATAAATGTAAAAACTAAGTTTTTAGTTTACTATCAGGATCAAGACAAGGATGCCTGCTCTTGCCACTTCTATTCAATATATTATTGGAAATTCTAGCCAGTGAAATTAGGCAAGAAATAAGAAATAAGAGCATCCAAATTGGAAAGGAAGAAGTAATCTGTTTACAAATGACATGATCTTAAATGAGGAAAGCCCTAAATATTCCACACACACACACTCACAAAAAACCCCACTAGAAATAATATGCAAATTTAGCAAAGTTGCAGGATACAAAACTAACATGTAAAAATCAGTTGTGTTTCTATACATTAACAATTAATAACCTGAAAAGGAAATTAAGAAAATAATATTTACGATAACATTAAAAAAGACTCAAATACTTGAGAATAAGCTTAACCAAGGAGGCAAAAAACTTGTACACTGAAAACTATAAAACACAGTTGAAAGAAATTAAAAAGACAAATAAATAGAAAGACATCTATGCTCATGGATTAGAAGACTTAATACTATTAAGATATCAATACTAGCCATAGTGATCTACAGATTCAATGCAATCCCTATCAAAATTCCAATGACTTTTTTGCAGAAATAGAAAAATCTATACAAAATTCATATGGAATCTTAAGGGACTCTGAAGAGCCAAAGCAAACTTGAAAAAGAACAAAGGGGGAAGACTCAGACTTCATGATTTCAAAACTTATCACAAAACTATAGTAATCAAAATGGTATGGTATTGGTATAAAGACAGACATATAGATCAATGGAATAGAATAGGGATCCCAGAAATAAACCTTGGTCTATACTGTAAAATGATTTTCAACAAGGGTGCCAGGACCATTCATAAGGAAAAGATAGTGTTATCAACAAATGGTACTGAGAAAACTGGATATCTACATGCAAAAGAATGAAGCTGGATCTTTACTTTATACCATATATAAAAGTTAACTCCAAAAGTATCAAAGACTAAACGATAAGAGCTAAAACTAACTTTTAGAAGAAAACAGGAGAAAAGTTTCATGACATTGGATTTGGCAATGACTTCTTGGATATGACACCAAAAACAGGGAAACAAAAGAAAAATAGATAAATTGGACTTCATCAAAATTAAAAACTTTTGTAAATCAAAGGACACTATCTAGAAAGTGAAATGACAATCCGCAGAATGAGAGAAAATATTTGCAAGTCTTATATCTGATTAGGGATTAATATCCAGAATATATAAGGTACATAAAAAACTCAACTATAACAAAACAACAAATAAACCATTTATTTATTGGTTCACAAATGGGCAAAGGATCTGAATAAACATTTCTCCAAAGATATACAAATATCCAATAAGTACATGAAAAGATGCTCAAGATCATTAGCCATCAGGAAAATGCAAATCAAAACCACAGTGAGGTACCACTTCATACCCACTATGATGGCTATTCAAGACAAAAACAAAAAGAAAAAAACAGAAAATAAGAACTGTTGGCAAGGATGTGGAGAAATTAGAACACTAATGTATTGCTGGTAGAAATGTAAAATGATACAGCCATAATGAAAAAGTTTGGCATTTCCAAAGTGTTTAATATAGAATTATCATATGATGCAGCAATACACTTCTGAGTATATACATCCCAAATAATTGAAAGCAGGAACTCAAACCGATACTTGTATACTATGTTCATAACAGCATTATTGATAACAGCAAAAGGTGAAAAAAATCTAAGTGTCCATCAACCAATGAATGGAAAAGCAAAATGTAGCATATACATGCATGGAACATTATTCAATCTTAAAAAGGATATATGGCATAACACAAATTAACCTTGAAAATATTATGTTAAGTCAAACAAGCCAGACATAAAAGGACAAATGTTATATGATTCCACTTAAACAAGGTACCTAGAATAGATAAAAGACAGAAAGTAGAATAGAGGTTACTAAGGGATAGGGGTGGGGGAATGAGTTATTGTTTAATATGTACAGAGTTTCAGTTTAGGATGATGAGAAATTTCTGGGAATGGAATAGTGGGGATGTTTGCACAATATTGTGAATATACTTAACACTACTAAATTATACACTTAAAAATATTTAAAACAGGCTGGGCATGGTGGCTTACTCCTGTAATCCCAGCACACTGGGAGGCTGAGGCAGGAAGATTACTTGAGGCCAGGAGTTCAAGACCAGCTTGGGCAACACAGTGAGGCTGTATATCTACAAAAAACTTTAAAAATTAGCTTGGCAGGGTTGCGTGCACCTGTAGTCCTAGCTACTCAGGAGGCTGAGGCAGGAAGGATTGCTTAAGCCTAGGCATTTGAGGTTGCAGTGAGCTATAATCACACCACTGCACTCCAGCATGGGTGACAGAGCAAGACCCTGTATTCTCAAAAAAAAAAAAAAAAAAAAAAAAAAAAAAAAGCGCTAGATACATAGGGAACAGAATAAGACATATAATATATAAATTTAAAATATGTGCCTATAAAACAATATTCATGTTGCAAGAATGCACGCATAGATTATTAGAATTAATGAGACAATAATTCAAACTCTAGACCTAACAATGCAATGAAGTTTCAATCACTATCTTAACTGTATCTTTTTGTGGAACAAGCTGATCCTAAATTTTGTATGGAGTTAAAAGGTCAAAAATAGCTTAAACAATCTTAAAGAAAACAAGGTGAAAGTATGTTATCTATTAGGTATTAAGACTTATAAAAATAGCTGGGCATGGTGGCATATGCCTATCGTCCCAGCTACTGGGGAGGCTGAAACTAGAGGATCACTTGAGCCCAGGAGCTCAAGTTCAGCCTAGCAACATAGCAAGACCCTGTCTATAAACAAAACAAAACAAAAACCAGACTTGTAATATATAAAATCATTATAATTAAGATAGGAGGGTAATTAAGGTATCATAACTAAGATAATACAAGGAATGACAATTAGGCTAATAGAATATAATAGAGTCTAAAACAGACATACATGTACATAGTTAATTTATAATAAAAATGGCATTGAAGAGCAACAGAGAAATTATGGTCTTTTCAATAACTAATGGTGGGATAACTGGATAGCCATTTAGGAAAAAAAAAAAAAAAAGAAACTAAGTCACTACCTAACATCATATACAACATAAATTCCAGATCTATATCTGGAACATAAAATAATGAAGGTTTGAGAAGTAACATATGGAAGATATTTTTGGCCTCCTTGTTTAAGAAGACAATATTATATATGGGCAATAGATAGATATTGACTATATATTGTCTTCTTAAACAGGAGACAAAAAAATAGGAAATACCGATAAGTTTAACCACATTAAAATTCAGACTGCTGCCTTCCTATGTTCACCAACCCTAAACTATTCACAACCTTTTCTCAGTCCCTACCAGTTCCCTTCATTGAAAGATCCATCTTAAACCAGTTGAATCATTATCCCAAATTCCTATAAATACCCTACTCTAACATTGCCTTTTTGAATCATCACCAAGACTTTGTGTCAAGTTGTTCTTCCTTGCTACAGTAGGTTTAATAAGCTTTGTTTGATCAACAAGTTTCCTTAGTGATCTTTTGGGGGTGTAACTATTGATAGTCCTTACTTTTTTGGGATATATACTGAAATCTTTAGAGATGAAATTATATTTATGAGATCTGCCCCAAAATTGGTTCAATAAAATAGAGAAAGTAGATAGAAATAGACAAGATTAGTCATAAATTGTTGATGCTGGATGATACATGGGAGTTCATTAGACTATCCTGTCTAGTTTTGCTTATGTTTTAAATTCTCTATAATAATAAATGAGTTATACTTCTTTTCATAGTCCTCAAGAGGGGATGCTTGTTAAAGTCATAGTCAAGTTACACTATATGGCTGTGACTACCTGGCTTATATTCAGGAAACATCTAGTCAAATATAGCCTAAGTTATGCTGGATTTTTGCAGTCCAGCCACTGACAGAAGGCAGGGAAGAACAGACTGTAGATTTGAGAGAAATAATTCTTTTTACATTAGAACACCCCTAATGTAGAACTAAGAATAGATATAATTAACTTAAATTTGACATTTAAATCTTGGTTAAAGCAAAGAAGGGATAGAGAATATTTTCTGTGTTTTTTGCTTCATTTATTCAGACAGTGAAATAGTGTTACAGTGAGCTAAATTTTTAGTTATGCTTAGAATGTGCTCCCTAATACATTCTACTCTGGAAAAATTAAGCTTCTTATTCTTTCTTAGAATCCTGGTCCCTGAAATTGGTCAATATTAGGATCCCATACACATGCAGGGTGATGCCCAATTTGAGGTTTTAAATAGCTATTCATATAAGTTGACTTTTCTGTGCATTTGTATCGAGGAGGATCCAGTTCAGGTTGATGTCCTGGGAACCAGTGAGGCTCTCGCTTAAATCCTGAGGGAAGACAAAAAGAGAAGAAAACACAAATGGAAACAGTCAACAGCAAGGAGATTTAGTAACTGATTTCAATCTTATTTCTGATGGAATAGACAGTGAGTACTGTCAAACTGAGAAAAGAGAAAAGCTTTTCACTCATTCATTCGCTTATTCACCCATTCCATTTACTTTTATTTGCATTGCTTCTATGTGCCAGGCAATGAGTTAGGTTCTGAAAATGTAAGAATTAAAAAGAATAGTCTACATACTATGGGTTGAAATTGGCATTTTGTTGTTGTAGCTTGCATCATATGTTGTTTCAAAGTAGTGCCCAAACTGGAAGGAAAAATTAATAGATTAAGAATTTAGAAGTCTGTATCTAATATCAGGAAATAAAGGACAATATGGCATGAATTCTAACAGGTTCTGTCATATTGTAGATGGACTAGAGGTCTATATGTTATTACTCTATATCATTCTAACTTTCATATCTTTTGTATGTTTGTTTGTTTAGGAGAGATTTAAGGGCAAGACTCAGATAAATGACAAATCTAGTTAAGCAAGGAGCAGGGGAGAAGCTAGCCTGAGTCAGAAGACATTATTTCTGTGGATTAACAGATAAAGTCCAAACAGAAACAAGAAAAGAAGAGTACTTCCCATCTTTTTGATATTTTACACATAATATAATATTCAACTTGATAGTAAAGTGGGATAGGTGAGTCCAGCTGAGGGACCACTCTTCTGCCCCAACCACTTCACTGAACAGAAGCCTAAGAGAGCACTGCACTGGAAGTTATTAGATTTCTTCCTCTCAAATGGCTATAGCCATTTCCTTTTGCTAACAAAAGGCAACAAAAGAAGAGAAATTCAGATTACCTGGGAAGGCAAGGGTTTGGGCTGCACAATATTCCTTAGGTCATATCTTTCTTGGTTCCAGTTGCCCATTAGAGTACGGTTCGAATAGGAATTCTCATTAGTGGTGCATCTCCATCCATACTGAAAAAACTTAGACATATCATTCCAATCTGTCCACACTTCACCATGGCCATCTGCATTAATCAGGCTGCCATAGTGTGGGTTTGCGAGGAAACAGGCAAGGTTCTGTCTCTGGAAAAAGATAAGAATAGAAAAAAATGCTTATTGCACAAACCAGAGAAAAGAAAAGGCATCCCTTTCTACCTTCTGCTTTATATGGCCAGGTATAACACAAGCACACCTTACTAATGATCTAGGCTTTCTTTCAAATTTAATTGTTGTGGTTGTTTCTTCCTCTCCAGGCCCATGAACCCTTTGATCTATCCTCTCAATCAGCAGCAGTGGATGACTAAATAGATTAAATGCCCTCTCCCAAAAAAACAGGAAAACCTTTAATATCCCTAATACTACATGAAGAATTAGCTATATGTTTAGGTAATTTAACAGTTTAAGGACTAAAGGTATTGCCATAGTCAAAGAGAATAGGTAAAAGTGAGAGTTGAATGACAAGATAACACAATAAATGATAATTTGCTTCCTTCTAGGTCCAGTTCAAATGCCTTCCCTGAAGTTAACTTCTCTCTCCTTTTATCTCACACAGAACTTATCTTCATATCTTTGATTGTATTTGTAACTTTCTACCATACGTTTGAGCTCTTTGAGTCCACGTCCTATCTCCTATGCTGAACTGTATACCCCTTGAGGACTGGATCTGTGTTTTATTCATTATTGTATCTCATCTCTCTGCCTGCCCTCTCAATCCATAATGGTTTGTATATACCAGATGATCAACTTCATTTTTTTTTGCCAAAAGATGAGTCTGGTCCCCTGGCTTAGGAGCAAGGTGATACCTTTCCTGAAGAAGAGTAACTTGATACTAAGTAGGTTGGGTTGTCTGAAGAGTTCATAGGAGAGCGACAGAAATCCTTATGTAGCTGTTCCATGTTCTTTAAAAGAAGAGATGTCACCAAATCTGGCCTTCCCAGTTCTTCAAATACAGATCACTCAGATTACCATGCCCAAGTGGCCATGATTTGGGAGTCACTGCCCACCTGCTTTCCCACAGGCAGAGATAAAACTAATAATGTAGCATTAAAGGATAGCATCTCAGGTAACTGTCCTCATACCATTCACCTTTGTGAAGACAGGTGCATGTACTGATGTCACTAAACAGCATGATGACTAGAGTAGCTGGTCCCACAGAGTCCAACAGGCCTGGTACTCAGACTGGTGACCTAGGTGTCACTGTCTCTAGGGCTGGAATGACAGACATGACCATCCATTCAGTTGTTCAAGCCAGAAGCCTAGGGCTTATCTTTGACTCTACCTTCTCTTTCGACATTCATCCACTCACCAGGTCTTGTTGACTTTTCAATCAGTCCACTACCCTCCATCCCCACTGCCAAGTTCCAATTTAGATCACCATTAGCCTTGTCTCCATTCTGCAGTAGCTTCCAATCTTATCTCCTTGCCATCAGCCTTGTTCTACCACAATCCTTTCTCCATAGGAAAGCAGAATTCTTGAGAATGAAAGTCTGATTGTATTATCTTCCTATTTAAAACTTTTCAGTGGTTTTGCACTATTTTCCGAATAAGGTTCTGCCTGCTAAAATGGCTTATAAAGCTCCATGTGACTCTGCTTAACTCTTCAGTCTCAGCTGTCACCCATTCTCCCTCCATCTGTTTTTCAGACAAACTCAAGTATTCAGTTTTTCCATCATGCTTTTGCATATATTGTTCCTTTTGCCTCTTCACTCCTCTTGACCAAGGTTAGGTCTACTTCCCCCCCCCCCCTTAGCTTTCAACTCAGGTTCACTTCATCCAGGGACTCTTCCCACTTCACCCCCAAAACTTGGTAAGAGTCCCTTTTCAGGCCAGGCGCGGTGCCTCACGCCTGTAATCCTAGCACTCTGGGAGGCCCAGGCGGGAGGATCGCTCAAGGTCAGGACTTCGAAACTAGCCTGAGCAAGAGCGAGACCCCGTCTCTACTGAAAATAGGAAGAAATTAATTGGCCAACTAAAATATATATAGAAAAAATTAGCCGGGCATGGTGGCGCATGCCTGTAGTCCCAGCTATTCGGGAGGCTGAGGAAGAAGGATTGCTTGAGCCCAGGAGTTTGAGGTTGCTGTGAGCTAGACTGACGCTATGGCACTCTAGCCCGGGCAACAGAGTGAGACTCGTCTCAAAAAAAAAGAGTCCCTTTTCATACCACCCTGAATCTTTCCACTCACAGCACACATCCCGCTATATCAGAGTTGCCTCTTTTACTGTTTGCATTTTCCACAAGACTGTAGGCTCAGTGAAATCATAGGCCACATATTGTTCATCCATATATCTACCCACCCTCACAGTGGCCTGGCACATAACACGCACTCAGTAACACTTCTTGAATGAATAGAAGATAGGAGATGGAAGCACCTGGAAACATTTTGAGCAGTAGACACAATGGGATGCAGCCATTTCGGACGACACGAAGGTAGGTACAAAATCCTCAGTGTTAGGAACATGCAAAACACAGTCCAACCTCTCCTTGGCCTCAGCCCCGCCTGGTTTCTTTTACTCAGAACACGCCTCACCCCTCTGAGCTAGTGACTGCTTGTGACCTCATGAAGGTGTCACGAAGTCACTTAGGGCCATACTAGGGCTAAAAGGCACTTTGATCTTTCCGAGGGGATGGGAGGGTGAAGGGACTGCGAAGTGGGTGTCGCGCTTTTGCTCCCATGATTATAGTCCTTGCTTGGAGTCCGTGCAGGAGTTCGTCAAGAAAACCGGGTTCTGTAGTGCGTCATTAACCAGTGACGGGTGAAGAGGGAGCGGGCAGAGTCCCGCGAAGGAAGTGACGTAAAAAACGAGCGCCACAGAGAACTCGAGAGGGGACCCAGGGGAGGCCATGGGCCCTCGGCGCCTCCTGTTGGTTGGGGAGGGGAATTTCTCCTTCGCCGCTGCTCTGAGCAGTACCCTGGATCCGAGCACTAGTCTAACCGCCACTTGCCTCCCAAACCTGGTCGATTTGGCCCGGGATCCGGTGGCCCGGGAGAATCTGCAGCGCCTGCGCGAACGAGGTAGCGAGGCCGGCCCCTTTGCGAAGCCCCGCCCAGTTGCTAGCACCTCCCGAAGTGAAAAGGGTGGGGGCGTGGGGATGCAACCCTAGTGGGGACTGCTCTTGATCATCCCTTGGCTATTCACAGAAAGCTTGCTGCCTATAGCTGGGTTGGTTTGAGCGTTTCAAGTTAGGAAGAGTATTTCTGTGGTTCCATGTCCTAAGACATCCTTCTGTCTATATTTTGCGCCTCCAAACTCTTTGCCAGGTGCTGAGGTACGTTTCGGTGTGGACTGCACCCGACTGGCAGATGCCTTTGCACTGCACGACAGGGGATTTGATCGAATTTATTTCAACTTTCCACACTGTGGACGCAAAGCTGGAGTAGCTAAGAACAGGGAACTGCTTGCAAAGTTTTTCCAGAGGTGAGGAAGGGAGAGCCCTCACAAGTAAAATGTTTAGGATGTTCATAACATAGATACTACACTCAAACATTTTGGTTGGGGAAATAACATAGACATGTGTAAATTACTATGATATGTTTAAAAGAGAACATAAAGCTCCAAAGGAACCCACAATCTAGTTGGAAAGGCAGACATATAGCCCTAAATGCTAAATAAAAGAGCAAATGATGTGCTCTTGGGTGTGTAAAGGGGTAATCATTTATTTTTGGTAATGCAAAATAACGACAGCCAGTATAGTTTAATGGCTAAGAGCGTTGACCACACTGCCTGGATCCAAATCCTGGCCCACCACCTAACTATAATAACAGATGTGTGATTTTAGGCATGCTTACTTAATTTTTACTTGCTTCTTTTTCCTCATCTGTAAACTTGGGATATTAACTAACTGCCTCATAAAATTATTGTGAACTTAAAACCGTGCTTTAGGGAGGCCGAGGTGGGCGGATCGCTCAAGATCAGGAGTTCGAAACCAGAGCGAGACCCCATCTCTACTAAAAATAGAAAGAAATTAATTGGCCAACTAAAAATATATAGAAAAAATTAGCCGGGCATGGTGGCGCATGCCTGTAGTCCCAGCTACTCGGGAGGCTGAGGCAGAAGGATCATTCGAGCCCAGGAGTTTGAGGTTGCTTTGAGCTAGGCTGACGCTATGGCACTCTAGCCCAGGGAACAGAGTGAGACTCTGTCTCAAAAACAACAACAACAACAACAAAAACACCGTGCTTTACATTATTATACCAAAATATAAGATTCTATTTAAGGTGTCCTGTTGGTCATAGTTGTCAAGAAACTTTTCACAGAGGCACTATTTTAAGCTAGTATTTGAAGTATAGAATTTGAATTGGCAGGAGGGCAGTGAATAGAATTTTCTACATGGGGAGAAACAGCCTAAGCAGTGAATCATGTATAGGAACTTTGTAGACTTTGGTCTTTCTGTGACATATAGATGAACAACACAAATGCAAAGCAGATGATACCCTGGTCAGCTGCTATTATCAGTGGGTTGAACATTTAATTTATATTCTTGTTTACTTCTGGCTACTTTCTTCTACTTTTTTGAGGTCTAACAGACCTTTGCAAATAAGTATGGTTGGATTTTAATTATTTCACAGCTAAGCCATGTGTATATTGCTAACTCCTGTGGTCATTTCTACTTGTTTCTGATAAATAGATGGATTTTTTTCCCTATTAGCTGTGCAGATGTTCTTGCAGAGGAAGGAGAAGTCCATGTGGCATTGTGTAGAGGACAAGGTGGGACTCCTGCTGATAAGCCTCAGAGAGAATGGCACAACAGTTGGCAAGTTGTTGCCATGGCAGCTCTGGGGGGGTTCATTTTAAGTGATGTGCATCCTTTCAGCTGTGAGGCTGTGCCAGGGTACAAATGCACTGGATATAGGTAAGTATAACATAGGTTTAAGCCGCCTTCTTTTAAATTTCTCTCACTAGTGATAAAAAATTCTCATAGACTCAGGCCCTGACTATTCAGTCCCTAGAAATACTTTCTTTAATAATGACAGACTTCATTCTGGTGTCTACTTTGCCAGGAGTCAAGATAAGTCCTTTCATGTAGAAGGTGCTTTGAATCATATCTTCACCCGGAGCTTACCCCTTGAATGTTCTCAACCCAGAATCTTCAGGATCAAACTAGGTGACCAGTGGTTTTCCTTTCCAGAACCAGAAGCACTTGTAGGAAAGTTGAACAGGTAACCTGTTATTTTGCTGGAAATCTCCTCTATCTCTAGTTGTATCCTGATTGTCTTGGTGGCAACCATATATTGAATGGATAGTATATCAATTGTTAGTGATGTTGGTGCTTTGATTAATTGTCAGTATGGCCTCCTTAACCCTCTTTATAACTGAAAATTGTCATATTTCCTGATATATTCTAGGGATGGTGCCTGTCAGAGTTTTGAAATACATGATATCTCTCCTTATAGTAGTTGATTTCCTTGTTTCCTTTCAAGATCAATTTGAGGATAATTGTTTTCTGTATAGTTATTTGTGTTTTTAATTCTAGCTTCATTATAATTATTTGTTAAGTTAGAAAAGTTATTTTTTTATGTGTTTAAGCAGGGGTTTCCTGGAAGCACCTTCATGTCATCCTATCAAAATCATAAATGAGAAACTCATTGCTGAATTGGGCAAAACTTTCCCTCTAAAAAGGCTGAAGTGTTCCTTCCCCTTGCTGCTCCAGGAAGGCACCAGTGTTCTCCCTTCGTGGAACTGTGACATTCTCTCAACTGCCTTTTGGATTAATCTCTGTGAAGATAACTCCAATTCTGAGTCCCTGACTGGTGGGACAACACAAGATATGGAGGACTTCTTAGGGTCATTTTCACAACTTAGCCTTCCCAAGGGTCCTGGAAGAGACGGCAAAGAAGAAGCTCATGAAGGAATCTGTGGCCAGACCAAGGTCTGCCTTAGACCTTCTCTCCTAGTTCACATTCAGGCTGTCATCCAAGCACCAGACTTCCTC
The DNA here is from genome assembly GCA_008086735.1 of Cheirogaleus medius. Classification (NCBI taxonomy): domain Eukaryota; kingdom Metazoa; phylum Chordata; class Mammalia; order Primates; family Cheirogaleidae; genus Cheirogaleus; species Cheirogaleus medius. Next base: position 68,043,848 of record VBSM01001265.1, on the reverse strand, counting down.
CCAGGTTCTCTGCACATCCTCAGTGGACCTGTCTTTCAGAAGTGCCACATTTTGCCTTTTACAATGCCAGTATTTCATGAGATTTTACTTATCCTTGGGTTTAATCAAAATCTGAAGGATAGCTGTCTTCAGTCACTAATGGATCACCTGAAGGGTATTCTGGATAGCCTTCTGACCCAGAAAATGCTGGAGGGCTCTAAGTTGAGTAGTTCAGTGGAATTTGTTCTTCAACCAAATGGAAAAGATTATATGATTTGTGCAGAGGTTCATAATTTTGGTCCAGCTTGTGCCAAGGACCAAATTATTGGGTCTGTCACCACATCTGTTGCAAGCATTACACATAAAGACCAGTGTTTTGTGTTTGTGTCTATGAACTTGGACTTATTAGCCATGCTTGTTTGGAGTATCTCTGACTGGAGAATATTGTGGACCTTTGATAACCGTTTCCTGAAAAATTTTGTCCCTGAGAAAATGGAGCCCTTTAAAAGCTATTCCCTGTATTCTCCATGTTATGTACATGATATTAGTTTTTGGTTAGATGAGAAGAAAGGATTTGATGAACTTGAGTTTCACACTGTGGCCCGAGCAGTGTCCCAGGACACTGTTATATCCGTACAATTCCTTAATCGTTTTCAGCATCCAAAGACTGAACAGGTCAGTCTCTGCTATAGATTGACTTACCAGACCTGTGACAAGGCCCTCACCCAGCAGCAGGTTGCATCAATGCAGTCCCAGTTTAGGAAGGAGATTGAACAACGACTACATGTTATACTTCGGTAGTTTAGTAAATTATTTTCTACAGTGTGATCCTTCATTGGTGTGGATGTGAGTAAGAGTGACCAACTTGCAACCAGTACTCCTTTCTAGACTGTGCTTTTTTTTGTAAAATCTTTTACTTTGTGACTATAGCCACTGTTGGTTGACCTTAAAGATGCCTCGACTCTATCACGTAAAATTATAAATTATAATATGATTGGTGATGTTTGGAGTTGTGCAGTATTTTGGTCCTGAGTAATGACTATGACGACAAACAAAATAGCATCTTGTACTCTAGATGCTCTATTGCTGAGGAGGCAGTAGAACTTATTTTCCAAACTGTCAATTCTTCTTCCCTTAACTCTATTGTATCATTTCATTAAATCAATTTATGAGAGGAGTTCTTACAGTCAGACCAACATTTGTTAGTTTGCTAAGTTGCAAATATTCCATAATTAGTATTCGTTATTATTATAATCATCATACCATCATCATAATTTTTTTCTTGTGGTTGACTGTTGTTAAAGTTATGGAAATAATAAGTGTCAGATTTAGAGTTAACATTGGGTCTAACTCTAAAGCCTGTGTTCTTTCTGCCACTTTCTGTTACTTCTCCTTCCCCAGTCCTCTTGAACAGTAACCACTTAACTGTGACTGACCCTAAATTTTGCCCCCTAGATTTTTGGGGCCTTCGGTTGTAAGTTTCTCTCAGGGACACTGGGAAATTGGTTCAGCCCAGGACTCTGCAGAATGGGGTACTCTAACATGAATTAACGTATATTCCTGTTAATAGTTAGGCTCCTCAGATTGGAATTATATTGTAAACTCTGTGAAGGAAATGACTTTCTTATTTATTTTTGGAGAAAAGCATGTAGGAAGGCAAGAATGGAAGTAAAGAGACAAATTAGGAGGGTATTATGACAATGCAAACAGGAGATAATGATGACCTGGACCAAGACTGGATAATACTTAGAAGGACTTGCTGATGAATTAAATGTATGTGTGTGGGTGAGAGAGGAGTGGGGTTAGAGAAATAGGGGGATCAAGCAGGGCTCCTGGGTTTTTGACCTTAGTACCTAGAACAGAAGTGTCAGTAAGTGGGATGGGAAAACTGCCATAGGAGTAAGTTTGGGGAGTATGATAAAGAATCAAGGGATTTCTTGTGTATTGCTGAGCTCTCCACACAGACTGTTTGTTAATTGAGGGTAGGTAATGTGATTTATACCTTTCTTCTATCCCCAGTAGTGCCTGGTATGTGAATAAGGTAGCATTTGAGCTGGATTTTAAAATGAGTAGGGATGTGGCAAGAGAGAATTGTTAGGCAAGGAGGGTGTGCGTTTCATAGGGTATACATGAACAGAGGTATTGATACAAGAACATTTGGGGCACTTTCCTGGCTAGTTGGAATGTAAAGTGTGTATAGGAAAGTAGTGACAGAAAAGATTAGAAAGGTAGATTGGAGCTGGAGTTAGTTCACGAAAGACCACATGCCGGAATGCTGGAATAAAGTTTGTACTTTATTTGGCAGGCAATAGGAAAAACTGGTGATTTTTTTTTTTTTTAGAAGCCTCTTCCCAGAAGAATCTCTGGTGATTTTTGATTAAGGAAGTGACACAGTAGTGCTTTGGAAAATTAACTGGGTAGTGTTGCACAGGATGAATTTGAGATGGGAGATCCCTATAAAGACACTACTGTAGTAGTCCTAGGGAGAGGTAGAAAGGGACCTGCAATAGACCTAAATGAACAAGAGAAGATGGATATATGAGATATAGCTAAGCTGGATATTTGAACTTGGTTACTAATGACTGCATGTAGGAGTTGAGCAATATGATCAATCGCTATTTTCAATACTTGGGAATTTTTAGTATGAAATCATAACCTTCTGGGACCTTGTCAAGTTTAATGCTCCCTCTGTGAACTTGTTCCCATTACTGGTATGGAGGGTGGGCTAGAGCTCTGTGATTAGGGTGTCAGGATTCGAGGAATGGCCCTCAAGAGTCACAGGTTGGTAACATCAACGTATCAGTATAAGAATACCTGTATGAAATCAAGAGCTTTTTCCTGATCTGGTGGGAAGAGCATGGGCTTTGTGGTAAGACAGTCCTGGGTTAGAATATGGCTCCACCATTTACTAGTTTTGCAACCTTGATCTTCAGTTTCCTTGTCAAAACAAGGCTGCTGTATTAAATTTAAAACGGATAAAATATATAAAATGCCTACCACAGTGCTGTAGTGGCAATGACAGTGACAGATGTCTGGCTCTGTTGCACAGAATTTTGTCAGTCTACTCTGCCATTACCAGTTTGTTTCTCTGATGCACTCATTAGAGAACAGGCTGTCTCTGTCACTCTCACTGAAATACATAGAAGGCAAGGTGTTGATGTGACATTTTAAGGATTTCCCCTTTGGTAGGCAGCTGTGCTATGATCTTTAACTGAATACCTCTTCACGTCTCACTTTGTAGATTTGTTTAATCACTTTCTATCTGTGCTTTCATTTAAATAGGGGATCTAAGGAACGATTTTTGTAAAGGAGTGGAGAATGCTGAAAAGTGAGGAAGAGTGAAGAGGAATGCCCAGAGTTGGAAGTGGAAGGGATAGCCATGGTGGGAAAAGTCTCAAGTCTCAGGTCCTAAATCTTTGCTACTACGGGATTTGCCCCAATTGGCCCAATAACATCATAATTTAGTCTTTTCTGCGCATGTCAAGGTCTTTTGTCCCTCGGCGGACACCGTTTGCCAGCCAAAGCTATGTCTCCGCGCTTGCAGACTTCCTAGGGTGCCAAATCCTACCCTTTCCCCCAAGCTTGCCATGGCGAGCCGAGGGGCTCGGCAGCGCCTGAAGAGCAGCGGGGGCAGCGCAGGCAGCGGTGGGGACCCGGCCCCGGCCGCGGACAAGCTGCGGGAACTGCTGGGCAGCCGAGAGGCGGGCGGCGCTGAGCACCGGAGCGAGTACGTATGCGGGCGCGGCGGGGGCGTGGCAGCTCGGGCTGCCCCGCGAGGGTCTCTTCAGCGCCGCGCTCGGAGCTTCCGGCGGCCCGGCCTCCCGGTCTGAGGCCCGGGCTGCCTCTTCAGCTAGGTCTTTCTCTTCCTGGCAGGCTGATGTTCGGTCTTCGCCCCGCTTTAGATCCCTCCGTCTCGGGTCCCTTCTCTCTTGTCAAGATACCTTGGAGTGCAGATCTGTGATGCTTCTGGCCCAGTCTCAGAGTGGGCTGGTTTGGTGGTGGTAGACTGGTCAGAGCCTCTGTGGGAGATATTGGCAGGAGCAAAGAGTAAACCTTTTGCAACTGTTTCTCACAGCTTCTGGTATTCCCCCACAAGTGCTGACCCTTTACTTTATGTGGGCCACCCAACCTCCAGCACCTGCAACCACAACCACCTTTTCCCAAATCTGGGAGACTGCATGTTAGAACTGCATTAAAGGAGCTGCCAGCATATGGAATTGGGGGAGGTTATGTACCTTGCACATGTTAGGCCTCTACTCATTTGAGCATAGGGGAAATGAATAAAGCCATGGAAAGTGATGACCTTGTTAAGGGAATAAGGAAAAGGGGAGTGAGAGCTTTGTGGCCTTCAAGTGAGTGATTGGTTGGCATGGGATAAATGGAGTGCCGTAGATGCAACAAGCAAAAGTGTATGAGTTAACTTACTGTTTAAAAGCAGGAAGTGGACAGAGTGATTGATTAAAGTTGTAATTCTGTGGGAAGATCGCTTGAGCCCTGAAGTTGGTGTCCATACTGGGCAACATAGGGAGACCGCGCCCCTTCCACCCACCCCATTTTGGAGAATTGCTTTTATGTCTTAATTCTTTCTTTATTCATTTTACTGAAAAAGAATAACTAATAGTTCACCTATTTAGTTGAATACCTTAAGTGCTTTGATGTCCCTTGCCCTTCTTGCCCCTTCTGTCTAGTTTTAGTCCTTCTGGTTAGCAGGTCTTTCCTGACACATACTTTTTTGCCTCTGTACAGGTTATCTGGGAACAAAGCAGGACAAGTCTGGGCACCTGAAGGATCTACTGCTTTCAAGTGCCTGCTTTCAGCAAGGTTATGTGCTGCTCTCCTGAGCAACATCTCTGACTGTGATGAAACATTCAACTACTGGGAACCAGTGAGTGATTTCTTTAGTTTTCTTTTTTTGTTCTTGATTTTGCTACTTGGTACTTATTATCAATCAAGAGACAAATAATATATGAGTGTGACTATTAGTAAAATAACTGTATTTTCACCTTTGTATTCTAAGCTGATGATTTACCTACTATTGAAGGCTGCAGAGAATTTAGCTGGTTTACTCAAAGGTGTAATTTGTAATTTTCTTTTAAGTTTTTAAAAATCAAAATAATACTTGGAGTTAGTTTTTAAAGTTAACAACTACTGCAAACTTAAAGGAAAACTAAAAGCTCTCTTTCTACTTCTCATGTCCAAATCCCACTCCCCAGAGCCAACCACTGTTTTTGAACCTTTTTGAGTTATTCTGATGCCAAAATAAAGTGTTACTAAGTAATATGCTTATACTGTTATTTATTGATTTATACATTATCTGTTGATTTCTTTTTTTGTTTAGTTTTTGTTTTTTGAGACAGGGTCTCGCTCTTTCACTCAGGCTAGAGCACAGTGGCATCATCACACTTCACTGCAACCTCCAACTCCTGGGCTGAAGTGATCCTCCTGCCTCAGCCTCCTGAGTAGCTGGGACTATAGACACATGCCACCACGCCTGGTCGATTTTTTTATTTTTTGTAGAGACAGGGTCTCACTTGTGCTCAGGCTGGTCTCAAACTCCTGTCCTCAAGCAACCCTCCCAGTTCAGCCTTCTAAAGTGATAGGATTACAGGGATTAGCCACTGCACCCGCCCGGCCTGTTGACTTCTATTATTATTATAGAAAATTCAGAGATAAAATTTTCCGATCACATTTTGCATCAAAAAATAAGAAAGAATGCTTAGTATAGGTAGTTTAAGGAGAATATAAGATTTAGAATTTTCCTGTTTTGACTAAAGTCTATTTTAAAAAAATAAGCAGAGGGTAAAATTGAAGCCTTCAGTGTTGCCTAAACAACAATCTTTGCAGAATTTATAATGTATGAATATTTTTAATATTAATATGTAATATTGAGTCATTTTGATTTTTTAATCCATTTATTGCAAATCTTGCTGAGAATGTCAGCATTTTTTGTGTACCTTTGTCTCTTTAATATTTCTACTTGGAAACTTCACTTGCATCCTCTTAACAGGGATTTTTGGCCAATGTAACCCTGAATTCATCTGTTTTTGTACTTTTAGACACACTACCTCATCTATGGGGAGGGGTTTCAGACTTGGGAATATTCCCCGGCATATGCCATTCGCTCCTATGCTTACCTGTTGCTTCATGCCTGGCCAGCTGCATTTCATGCAAGAATTCTACAAACTAATAAGGTAAGGGCAGGCCAATCTCGAAACAGTCACAACTGATCAAGAGGTGAGTCTCTGGAATAGTTTTGAGAAAACGACAAAATAGATGGGTAGTTAAGAAGGGACTTTTTTTTTTTTTTTAAGAAGAATCATTTATTCATTCATCATTCAACAAATATTAATGGAGTAACTTTTATTTGGTAGACACTGTGTTAAGTGCTGTGGCTGTAACAATGACCAAATCCCTGACTTTATGGAACTTATAGTTTAGTGGTGAAGATGAACATTGAACAGTAATTCTAAATGCACTGGGTCTTATGGAGGAAAAATATAATTTGCAATGGAATAGCATATTAGGAGGAGCTAATTTAAGCAGAGTGCTGAGGAATAAGTAGGTGTTAACTGGAACCTAACCTGATTAGTTTTCAGAAACTTGACTATGATGTGTCTTGGCATGGATTTCTTTGGGTTTATCATGTTTAGAGCTTACTTAGCTTCTTGAATCTTTAGGCTTATGTCTTTTGCCAAATTTGGGAAGTTTCTAGCTTTTATTTATTTATTTATTTATTTTTGAGTACTTTTTTAGCCTTGTCCTGTTTCTCCTCTTTTTTTGGAAATTCGATGTGACATGAATGTCAGGTCTTTTATTAGTCCCAGAGGTCCATGTGGCTCTATTCTTCCCCACCCTCCACCCCTCAGTCTGTTTTCTCTCTGTTATTTATATGGAGTAATTTCTGTTCTTCTGTCTTCCAGGTCACTGATTTTTTTCCTTTCTCCGCTCTATTTCCTCAGTCCCATCTTTCCATTTGATTTTGTTTAGTATCTTCTATTTCTTTACTGAGACTTTCTGCTTTTTCATTTGTTTCAAGCATGTTCTTAATTGCTCATTAAAGTATATTTATAATGGCTGCTTTAAAATTCAGATAATTCTAACATCTCTGTCATCTTGGTGTTGGAATCTATTGACTTTTTTCATTCAGTTTGAGATCTTCCTGGTTCTTGGTATGACAAATAATTTTCAGTTGAAAGCTGGAAATTTTAGGTATTATATTATGAGACTCTGGATCATTCATGGGCTTAGCATGCTTTCTTTGTACTACTATGATCCTCAGATCTTATTTAAGCCTTCTGTTTTAGCCGCCTTCCTCTTCTTCATTTTTTTTTTTTTTTAACTATTTTAAATTTGCTCTCTTACATTCCTACTGAATGGTCAGTTTCTTTTGGTACTACTCCAACAGGGGAAAGAAGATTGAGAGGAAGATCTCTACATTGTTACTGCCATGTAGGGCTAGAACTCCAGGTTCCCTACTGGGCCTCTATTGACACCTGAGGAAGGGGGTCCTCTTTGTTATTGGTGAGCAAGGGTAGGAGGTCTAGCTCCCTACTAGGCCTCCACTGATGCCACCCCAACAGGTAGGGCAGGTGTACCTTTCTACTGACAGGTTGTGGGTGGGGGTGGAAGTCCAGGCTCCCCAACTGGTTGCTACTGACACCATGGTAGGGGAATGACTCATTACTACCATCAGGGATGAAAGTCCAGGCTTTCTGTAGACCTTCGATACATGGGTGCGAGTGGGGCCACAGTTTTTTTCTGGGGTGTTTGGCCAGAGTAGAGTGGCTACTATCTAAAAAGGTTTGTTTGTTTATTTATTTATTTAATTTTTTAAATCATGCTAGGCTATCCCTTTCTTGGTCCTTTGGCCAGAGAGAACAGGCCTTGGTTGGAGCGTTTTTGTCTGTACCCATTGGCATGTCTGGTTGCCAGCTTCTTTAGCTTCATGCCTGGAATATACAAGGCAAAAAGAAAACCCATGGAATTTACTGTGGTGTTGTTCCTCATGTCCCAAAGTCTGTAGCCAGTCTGCAGAGTCTTTCAGAGTCTTTCAGATTCTTCTTAGGTCTGTTTTAATTATAGTGGCCAGAATTTTGGGTTTACTTAGCAGGAAAAATAGGGGGAAAGTCCATTTTTATTGAAACAGAAGTCCCTGATTAAGAGAAATGAAGGATAAGTAGGAGTAGTCTACATAAGGGAAGAATGAAGATGAAGGAGGAAGTTGGGAACAACAATCTTCTAGACTGATGACCTTGAGGCTGGGAGGAAGGCCAGCAGGGCCTTCTTGTATAAATAGGGTTGACACTTGAAAGAGGGAGGGAGTGGTGGAGTGAATTAGATGAGGCTGAGAGGTAGGAAGAGGCCAGAATTATATAAGACCTGGTAAGATCTATTAGGGAATTAGACTGTCTTGTTTTTTTCCCCAACTACATTAATTAAGTGAAGCCACAAGAAGGTTTTAGATAGAAAAGAGATGTGATTGCATTTGCATTTTAGAATGATCAGAAAGGCAGTACTTTTCTGAACATTGTCCTTCCCTTTCCTACCTAGTATCTTGTTTCTAGTTTTTTGAACCTGTCAGAGGAAAGATAATATAGGATAAAGGACTCCATAGAGAACTAATAACATGCAATGCATAGGGGTTTTATTTCACTTGGATATCTGCTATCACTTCAAATTTGACATGTTCAACACATAATTCTTCCTCTTATACTGCTAATTCTCTTACATCACTGATGTGAACAGTGAGTTAAAACAGAAAGGAAGATTTTCCTTCTCCTCTTATTCATACTTCCAATCTCCTTTTCTGCCTTAGTTCTGCCAGCGTGAGCCAACAGGGAGCCACTTGGCAAAGGGGAATTGTAGCGTAGAGCCCCAGCATCATAATCCTGAAAAGGATGGTTGTTGCTGAGAGACAGTGGTAATAATTTGCACCATTAGTGATGGCTACCTTTCCAACTTATTGCTACCCCAAATGAGAGCACCTTTGTATTGTCTCCTTATAGATCTGTGTGTGAATTTCTCTGAAGTGTACACTTAGGAATGGGATGCCACACATAGACCTGCAGGCTTTCTTAATTTCACTGGGTTCTACCAGATTGCTCTCCAGTGGTTATACCATTGATGTTCCCTGCAGTGATACTCCCGGTTCTATCTTCCTCACATCTCCCAAGTACTTGATAGTTTTGACTTTCTCATTTATGTGATATGTTTCTCATTTTAATTGAATTTATGTGATTACTAGTGATGTGGAGCATTTCTTGCTGTGTTTATTAGTCATTCAGATTTCCCTTTCTGTGAATTATGTATTCACATCCTTTGCCTATTTTCCTATTGGGTTTTCTATTTTTTTCTCCTGACTTGTAAAAGTTCTCAATAGTAACCCCTCGTAGGTTTTAGATATTGCAAATCTTTTCTCTTAGACTGTCATCTCTCTATTAACTTTGTGGTCCTTTGTTGAACAGAAATCTTTAATTTTGATACAGTCAAACCAACCAATTTTTCTCTTATGATTGGTGAGTTTTGAGTCTTTGTAAAAGAATCCTCCTTTACCATAGGTAATAGAGATATTAGCTTTTTTTTTGAAGACAAGGTCTTGTTCTATTGAGTGGGCTGGCTAGAGTGGCGTCATCATTGCTCACTGCAACTTCAAACTCCTGGGCTCAAGTGATCCTCCTGCCTCACTTAGCCTCCCAAGTAGCTGGGACTACAGGTATATGCCACCATGCCCAACTAATTTTTTTTTTTAATTGGAGACAGAGTCTCACTGTGTTGCTCAGGCTGATCTCAAACACCCGGCTTCAAGGGATCCTCCAGTCTCAGCCTCCCAAAGTGCTAGGATTATAGGTGTGAGGCACTGGGCCTAGCCCAATTAGCTTTTAATTTTACCTTTCGCATGTAAGCCTTTAATCATTTGAAGTTTATTTTTATAAATTGTAGGAAGATCCAGCTTTATTTTTGGCTATATGGTGAACTGGATTTTCTAGTACCATCTGCCAAATAATCCGTCTTTTTCCATTCTGATTTCTCATGCCATCTCAATCATAGACCTCATTCCTGTATGCATGTGGGTCTGCTTCTGTCATCTTTATTCTTTATCAATTTGTCAGTTAGTACTATATAGCTTTTATTAGTATGGCTTTGTAATGTATGCCAGTAGCTGGTGAATGAATTTCTCACTTTGCCCTTTTTAAAATTTATGTTTTAAAAATAATTTTAGAATCAGTTTACCCCTCACCTAAATTCTGCTGGGTTATATTGATTCTTCAGTATACTGTTTACTGTATTTACATATTAAATATGATAATTAATACTTTTACAGTGTTAAATCATTCTGTCCCTAAAATGATGGGTTTATCCATCTAGACAGGTTTTCTGTGTCTTTTAATGAAATATAAAAAGTATCCATTTCAGTTTTATGCAGTCTTTGATAGGCTAATGCCTAGATTCTTTGTACTTTTTGTTGTTATGATAAATGGCATCTTTTTTCTGTTAGATTTTAGGTGGGTATTTCTGGTATAGAGGAACACAATTGATTTTTGTATTTTGATCTTTGAATATCTCACTGAATTTCCTTACTAGTTTGTCAAGTGAACCTCATAGGTTCTCTTTCTTTTTTTTTTTTTTTTTTTTTTTTTTTTTTTTTTTTTTTTGAGACAGAGTCTCACTTTGTTGCCCAGGCTAGGGTGAGTGCCGTGGCGTCAGCCTAGCTCACAGCAACCTCAAGCTCCTGGGCTCAAGCAATCCTTCTGCCTCAGCCTCCCGAGTAGCTGGGACTACAGGCATGCGCCACCATGCCCGGCTAATTTTTTCTATATATTTTTAGTTGGCCAATTAATGTATTTCTATTTTTTAGTAGAGACGGGATCTCGCTCTTGGCTCAGGCTGGTTTCGAACTCCTGACCTTGAGCTATCCACCCGCCTCGGCCTCCCAGAGTGCTAGGATTACAGGCGTGAGCCACCGCGCCCGGCCACAGGTTCTCTTTCATCTTTGTATATTTAGTTTAGTTTGTTCTATTCCATTCCTTATACCTCATTTCTTTTTTGTGTCCTTTTTGCATTGACTAGGGCTTCCAGTTACTATGTTGAATGTTAATAGGGATGGTAGCATTGTTGTTCTGCTCCTAAATACAATTCTTATATTAATTTGTGTTAATTTTTAACTTTCTAAATGTGTATTTGTACTCATCAATTAGATGAGGAGTCCTTGAATGTAGACACCTTGTACCAAAATTATCTTCTAATAGCATCTAAAATAGTGCTCAGTGTGTATATGTTTTCAGTATGTTTTTACCTAATTAATGGATGAATCTGCACATTTACTGATCACTTAATTCAACTCTTTTTGGATTTGTTTTGGTTATAGTGATGAAGATGGAAAGTATTTCCAGGTTATATGCACTTATATTAATCATACTATGTATTTAAGTAGTGCTTATGCTCTGAGGAATTCAGTGCTCTTAAACATGGTATTCTGTAGTATAAAAACTATTCAGTATAACCCCTGTCATTTTGTTATTTTTATTTTTTAAATTGATGATCTTATTTGTAAAATTAATAAAATCACATTGTTGAAATTTGGAAGCTATGAGGAAAAAATACTCACCTAAATCCCACCAGGCTGCTATAGCTACCCTTACCATTTTATTTTATTTCTTTTTAGTCTCTTCATAGGCATATAGTTTCCATAGCTGTAATTCTGTTGTATAAATAATATTGTATTATGTATGTAAATAATATTAAATAATTTTGTATTATGCATTTTCACTTAATATTTTGTAATAATCAGTACCTAATAGAGTTGTTTAAGAAGTGGTTGTTGAATGAACGAGCATTATATTGTAAGAATTTTTCCACTTTGTTCCTATAAATTTTAATATCTGTATGATAGTCCATAAAATAGGTGTAGTATAATTTATTTAATCATTTCCTTATATTTGGACATTTTATAGTTTTTTAAAGTTTTTGCTAAATTAATAGGGCTGCAGTTAACATTTTCATGAATGGAGCTTTCCCTCTGCCTCCTGGAGTGATAGGTGTACACTGAGTCTAGGGATATGAAAATTTATATGGTTATAAATTTATACATACTGTTTTTCAAAAGGATTATACCAATTTGTAGTGTTATTGATGACAAATGAGAGTGGTTTCATCTTTACGAGTTTTTCTAGCTCATATCTGTGACTTCTGTTTTCTTGTTCTGGGTTTCTTTCAGATTCTTGTCTTTTACTTTTTGCGATGTCTCCTGGCTTTTGTGAGCTGTATCTGTGAACTTTACTTTTACAAGTGAGTATAAAAGCTTTGCTTCTAAAAGTGCTATGAGGAAGCCCAGTTTAGCTTAGATCGTCTTTCTTAATGGTCTAGGGGCCAGTGATTAGAAATAAAAAACACTTTCCTTCTAACTCTAGATATTATATCTGGTGTGACTTCTTGTTTGAAACCAACAGTTGAAGAGGAATACTGTACTTCTCATTATCTTTTTCTTTCCTGAGGTTCATAAATACCATACCCTCATATCATTAATTTTAATTCTGTTAATATTAATACATATTTAACTGATCTTTACTTGGTAGAATTTAGTGGAACCTTATTTTTGTCCTAGGATATAGGATCATGATTTACGTCTATACTAGAGCTTAGCTGATGGGACTTAGCTGATAGAGCTTAGCAGTGGACTCATTGCTCTTATTTGCACCCAGTACCTCATTCTCTTTTACAAAGTAGCTACTGGTTAATTGAATATTAGTGAAACTATTAAGCATGTAAGTGTTCCAGTAATAACAATAGCCACCTTTTTTACATGATACCTAGCAAACATCTTATTTTAATAATGCCTTAATATGCATTAAAAGGTATTTGGACTTAATGACCATTATTAAGAATCTTCCCATAGCTAAAAATATCAAATTGAAAAAAATCTTTGGACTTGACTCTGAGTAGAACAGAGGGGAAAAAAACAAAGCCAGTTCTACCTTTGAGGATTGTAACATAAGTTGGTCTTTATATGGGTTTGGGTCTGAATTCAAATCACCAGCATGGTTGGTCACCCAAGCCCCAAGTTGACACTTTATGTATTTATTTATTTATATGAAGGATCTGAAAATGCAGAGAATTTATTTTAAATTGTTCTGAATTGGTAGTGCCCCTGGCATCTGGCAAAAATTTCGCTATAGAAATAGACCCTAACCCAGGTGTCAATGAATTACCTATGATAAAGTTCTAGTGAACAAGATATTATAATAAAAATAAATTACAAATCATAGAAGGAAGCAAGACATTATGAGTGACAGTCAGCAGAAATAATAATCAACAGAAAGCTGACCTATAAAAACTTCATTTATTAGGAATTATTAAAATAAGAATCTAAAATAAGTATATTTAATATTTTTAAAGAATTAAAAGAGGAAATTAAACACATGAACAAGAAACAAGAGACTACAGAAATGACCAGGTAAATTTGAAAAGGAATCAGAATTTATAAGAATCATATAATATATAATAAGTATATAATATCAATAATAAATTATATGCTATTGATATTTAAAATTCAGTCGATAGTTTAGACAGCAGATTAGACACTGCTAATAAGTGAACTAGGCCTAAAACTGAATTGAAAGATTGATTTGAAGAAATTACTCACAATGTGGTATAGAGAGACCCCCCCCCCAAAAAATAACAGGTACTATAGAACAGGTTAAGAAATGTGTAATGTAGAGTTGAAAGATCTAATAGACAGCTAATCAGATTTTAGAAGGAGATGATACAATGGGGAGAGGCAATGTTCAGGGAGGTAATAGCTGAGAATTTTCCAGAATTGATGGAAAGAGGATGCTAATCCATGATTTAGTAAGCCTAATATATTCCAAGCTAGATACATAAAAAGAAATTAATAAAACTATAACACCAGGGACAAAGAAAGATCTTAAAAGTTGACAGAGAACTAATAGAATACCTACAAAGGAATACTAGGCAATTAGAAGACTTCTCAAGAGCCAGAAGACAAAAAAAGAATATCATCAAAGTGCTGAGAGATAATTACTGTCATCCTAAAATTGTATACTCAGTTAAACCATCTTTTAAGACCAAGAGCTAAATACAGACTTTTCAGTTTAAAAAAAAAAAAGAGAGAGAGAGAGAAAGAAACGAACGAAGCAACCAATGAAACAGAATTTTACCATTAACAGATTCTCACTAAAGGAACTTCTAAAAGATATTCTTAGAAAGAAGCAAAATTATTTCAGAAAGAAATTCTGAGATGCAACAAGGAATCTGAGCAAGGAAATGGTTAACACATATATATATCTAAACAAAAATTGACTAAATGAGGTAATAATATCTAAAAATGTTTCATTTGTGGAGTTTAAAAAAATCTATGAGAAAGAAGTAGAAGGAGATATGTAATTGCTTGCATTTGAGAAACACTGACTTAGATAACAACTTACTAACATTTTCATGAATCCCCTAGTCTGTTTTTCTTATAATTACCATTTATTGAGCAACTGTGTGCCAGGCATTTTCCTAAACACTTTGCATTGTCCTCACAGAAACCTTACAAAGTATGTATTAGTTATTATCCTCATTTTACAGATGAGGAATTTGATAGGTTATGTGACTAGATTAGTATCTCACTGCAAGTAAATGGCAGAGCCAGAATTTGAACCTGTGCCCATCTGAATCTGAGGACTATTATTTTTCACTACATCCTGCTGTCTTCCTATTGATAGTAGACATAATCTTAGCATGTAGATATTTAGATAGGAAGCATCTCTTCTGTGTCAGGAATAAGAATGTCTGGGTTTTGGGCCGGGCGCGGTGGCTCACGCCTGTAATCCTAGCACTCTGGGAGGCTGAGGTGGGTGGATCGCTCAAGGTCAGGAGTTTGAAACAAGCCTGAGACCCCGTCTCTACTAAAAATAGAAAGAAATTAATTGTCCAACTAAAAATATATAGAAAAAATTAGCTGGGCATGGTGGCGCGTGCCTGTAGTCCCAGCTACTCTAGAGACTGAGGCAGGAGGATCGCTTGAGCCCAGGAATTTGAGGTTGCTGTGAGCTAGTCTGACACCACGGCACTCTAGCCTGGGCAACAGAGTCAGACTGTCTCCAAAAAAAAAGAATGTGTGGGTTTCTTACGCACACAAAATTGCTAAAAAACCTGTCAAGATAGGTCTGTATTTGACTTTAGATCTTCAGTGCTATCTGTGATGCAGGCATGTTCTTTTCCTTTGAAATGTCTGCCCCTAATATTTGCTGTGCTGATTGTCTTTGCCTTTCTCCTAGGGCTGTCTGCAAGAAGTTTGGGCTGCACGTGAGTCGAATGATGCTGGCTTTCTTGGTTCTCAGCACTGGCATGTTTTGCTCATCATCCGGTAAGTAAAAGGATAGATGAGGGAGTAGGTTTACTGATAGTTCACAGCTGCATTGAAAGGACTCACTTGTCCAGATATAGGTTATATATGTATAACATGTCGATAATTTGCAGAGCACTGTTGTTTACATTATCTTGATTGACCTTTACAACAATCCTATAAGACAAATATTTTCTCATTTTTACAGGTGAGGACACTGAAACTTAGGTGAAATGACTTACTAAAAGTCAAAATTCATAAGTGGTAGATCTGATAGTCTCACCAGGGTATTTTCTTTTAGATTCTTTTATCAACCACTCACTTCCTTTCTTGGCCATTAGGGGAAGGAAATAATTCTGTTGTTTTGTTTAAGGATGCTCTTTGTGCCTAAAACCTGTTCTTTATAGTTCTGTTTTCTGCCCATTATTTGAAATGTATTCTATAGAGGTGTGTATCTTCTATTAGGTTTTCTTCTTCATAAGCCCAGAAATTTAGAATAAAAACCTTAATCTAGAGTGGTGGCTGTTAAGTTGTGCTGCCATTGATCATTTGAAACAAGGTGGCCTACTGCCAAAAGGTATTCCCAATTCTCCAGAAAAATTAAATTACTGGATATAATTGTCTCATTTCTAGTTTCTGCTTAAGTGTCCCAGAATCTAGTATACACATTAAATATACACAAAATAGTATCTAGCACAAAATTATATACTGACTTTTCCCTCATTGACTATATCAAAATTGATATTGTTCTGCAGAGACCTCAGGGCTCCACCCTGGAATAACTTTGAGCGCCACTGTTCTAAATGCATCTGAGCTCTACCCTTTGAATCAGCAGAGACCTCAGATTCCTTTGCTGCTTTTGTCCTCTACATTGGCAGCTGAAATTTACAGCTTTGGATGGCATCAATATTACTTAGCATTTATTGGTGAAGGTGGTACCTCACATATTTTTTTAGTTTCTTCTCTACCCTCAAAATTGATCTTTATGTGTGGGAGATTCCTGGGAGTATCTTCAGTTCTGTAATTTCCACTGAGGCACACATAAGTTGAAGGCATCCTTTGATACAGGGCCTCTGAACCCTTTGCTGAGGTTTTTAAATCTCACTGCCTATTTGTTGTGGTTCTTTTTAGAGTTGATAATAATTTTTCTTCTCTAGTGATGTGGGCTTTCTGCAGCAGGAGAGGCAGATCTGCATTTTTGTGCAGTTAGTAGAAACACTTTGATCATTTATTACTGTTGCAGAGACTTAGGCTCAGGCCTCTGCTGTATACAACAACAAAGTTATGGTAGATGGAAATAATTAAGGGGCTGTATAAAGACCACACTATCTGTATCAGCAGATGTGGGACACAAAGCAGTGCTGCCATCCAATATCTGGCTCTTGAGGGCACAGTGGCTCACACCTACTATAATCCTAGCACTCTGGGAGGCCAAGGTAGGAGGATTGCTTGAGCTCAGGAGTTTGAGACCAGCCTGAACAAGAGTGAGAGTGCGACTCCGTCTCTACTAAAAATAGGAAAAATTAGCTGGGCGTGGTGGTGCATGCCTGTAGTCCCAGCTCCTTAGGAGGCTGAGGCAGGAGGATCACTGGAGCCCAGGAGTTTGAGGTTGCTGTGAGCTAGGCTGATGCCACAGCACTCTAGCCTAGGCAACAGAGTGAGACTCTGTCTCAAAAAAAAAAAAAAAAAAAAGGAATTTATGTAGGGGACAGGTTAGGACCAGGACAGTCGTCTCAAAAGACCATCAGAAGATAAGCTTCTTCAGAAATAAATTGTCAGCAATGGCTCTAAGTCTTTTGCAGTATATTCCCTGGCTGGAAATACAAGCTGGGGGTGTTCTTGGGTAACCTGGAATTTTATAAGTTTTAGATTTAGAGTACAGGCCAGGAGAGGAATGGCATGGTTAGTATTGTATAATTGGGACAATGTGTTGGTACCGAAAAATCAGGAGTGAGAAAATAAGAAAACCATTGAACTTCATTTTTTTTTAAGGAGTAACACTTTACTGCCCATTTCTAATATAGCATTGCCCAAAATACGTTCCTGGTTATTGACATTTTGCAATGAAGGTAAATTTTTAATAGTTGTTACCTAATCTCAAACTCTTATCCTCCTCCCTTTTTTCATTTCTTTACTCTTACAGCATTCCTTCCTAGTAGCTTCTGTATGTACACTACATTGATAGCCATGACTGGATGGTATATGGACAAGACTTCCGTTGCTGTGCTGGGAGTAGCAGCTGGGGCCATCTTAGGCTGGCCATTCAGTGCGGCTCTTGGGTAAGAAACTAACACAGTTCCTGTCCCATTTATCACTGGACATATATTAAATCTTAATGTTGGATTATCTCTGTATTATCTGGGTAGCACCTAAAGTTATAGGAATCAGTTTGGCCTACAAAGATTCGGAGAAATGGAAGACTATTTCTCTTAGTGCTTATTATTATGATTAATTCTAGTAAGAATCGTGACCGTTAAGCATCTGCTATATATTAGGAACTGCTAAACCCTTTGTAAACTTTATCCTGAAACCTTACAACAACTCTGTAAGAGAGATATGATTATTAGTGCTTTGTAAATGAGAAAGTAGACTCCAAGAGTTTGAGTATTAATAATTTGCCTTTAAGATTATGCTTGCTTTTGAATCCAGGCCTTTCTGACTCTAGAGCTGATGTTTCTTACACACTACACCACCCTGTTCTGTGTATTTTTCCAGTCACTCAGGCTTGAAATCTGAGTTTCCTTCAGTCCTCCTCCTTTCTTGACCCTAGCATCTTTTTTTCCCAAGTTCCTTTTGTACTCTTTGTTCCCACCACTTCTGTTCTAGTTTGTGCTGCCATAAATTCTTGTCTGTACCACTAGTAATTTAGAAAAATATTGTAGTTTATTATTAAGATTATTATAGAAATATTACATCTTTATTATTTTAAAAAGGATCAGATTGTATGAGGTAAAAAGAATTCCTAATTTTCTTCTTCTCTAGCCTAATCCTCAAAGATAGTCACTGCTAGTAGTTTTGTATATATCTTTCCAGAAATCATCACTATGTAAATAAATGCACACACATATACATGTGCATACATACCTACATTCTTAAAACAAATAGAATTATCCTGTATATATTTATATCTTCTCTTGTACATAGATTTGTATCATTCTTTTTATTAGTTGTATAGCATTCCATTATATGGATATCCATAATTTATTTCACTATTGCTTTATTGGTAGACATTTGGTTTCCATTTTTTTGTTATCACATACAATGTTTCAGTGACCATTTTTGTATAGATATCTTTGTACACTTGTGGAAATTTATGGGGTAAATTTTTACAAGGGGTGTTACTAAGAGAATAGGCCATTTTAAATTTTTTAAAATGCCTTTTAAAGGCTGGCTTCCTCACCTTCATTCCTTTCTTCATTCTATTTTACATATCATCCTCAAATTGTTATATTTCTCAAGATTTTTGTCTTAGGCCCTCTACTATACTTTCTGCTCTCAACCATCTTTATGTCTAGTCATCTCTCTTGAGCTTCAGTGATATATTCCCACCTGCCTGTTAGATACCTCCTGAACTCATTATCTTCCCTCCATATCTGTTGCTTTATCTATGTTTCTATCCCAGTAAATGGTACCACTTTCTCCTTAATACTGAGCCAGAAACCTGAAAATTATTCTTTTCACTTTCCCACACCCTATAAATATCTTTTGAATCAGACTACTTCTCTTCATCCCTCTCTGCTCCTAGATTACTACATAGCCTCTAAATGATCTCATCTCTAATCTTAAACCACTGCAAATCTGCTCTCCACACTCAAATTGGAGTTATCTTCCTAGAATGCAAATGTTGTCATATCACTCCCCTGTTTTAAACTCTACAGTAGTTTCTCCATTTCTCTATGTCACAAGAATTGGCAAACTGTGGCCCATGGGCCATATCTACTTGGCCATTTTTGTATAGCCCAAGAACTAAGAATAGTTTTTACATTTGTAGGCCGGGCATGGTGGCTCACGCCTGTAATCCTAGCACTCTGGGAGGCTGAGGAAGGAAGATAGCTTGAGCTCAGGAGTTCGAGACCAGCCTGAGCAAGAGCGAGATCCCGTCTCTACTAAAAATAGAAAGAAATTAATTGACCAACTAAAAATATATAGAAAAACTTAGCTGGGCATGGTGCACATGCCTGTAGGCCCAGCTACTCGGGAGGCTGAGGCAGGAGGATTACTTGAGCCTGGGGGTTTGAGGTTGCTGTGAGCTAGGCTGATGCCACGGCACTCTAGCCTGGGCAACAGAGTAAGACTCTGTCTCAAAAAAATAAAAATAAAGAAGTTTTTACATTTGTAAAAGTTTGTTTAAAAACAATGCATATGCACACAGACACACACACACACACACAGGAATATGCAACAGAGACCATATATAGCTTGCAAAACCTAAAATGTATATAGTCAGGTCCTTTAAATAAAAAATGTGGAACCTTGCCCTCAGGCTGAGTGTAGGTTGATGTGGCTGCAGCCACTGCCAGGCTGAGGAGGGACAGGGAAACCAGGTTCTCCAAGAACAGTACTCACTGCCCTGCAACAGGCCGCTGTGAGACTGAGACATGAGTGGACCGCATTCCCCACATCTTCTTGCCCGTACTACTCGCTTGACTGGGGCCTTGCCCTCTTTGGTCACAGGCTCACAGCTGGTGCCATTTTAAGAGTTTAATGCTGGGCTGTGCCCCGCCCTTGGACCAAGTTTAAGGTAATGCAGCTGCAGCTACCACCTGGCTGGGGAGGGACAGAGAAGAGGAAACTCTACTAAGCACATGTAGGACCATACCCACTGCCCTATTTTGGGTGGCCGTGGGACTGGAGACTAGCCCGCCCAACCTATCGCTAGCAACACCAGCATGGACCATTTGGGGCACAGTGGATCGCTCTACCATGCTATTGCCATGACCCACATCAGAACATCTGCCCAGGGACCTGAGAATCTGCCCAGCACATTGCTCTGAGCTTCTGAGTAAGCCACATGGAGGCTCAAGAATTGGTGTTGGTGTTCAACCCAGGTGCCCATCAATACATGAGTGGATTAACAAAATGTGATATATGTATACCATGGAGTACTATACAGCTTTAAGAAACAATGGTGATATAGCACCTCTTGTATATTCCTGGATACAGCTGGAACCCATTCTGCTAAGTGAAGTATCTCAAGAATGGAAAAACAAGCACCACATGTACTCACCAGCAAATTGGTATTAATGGATCAACACCTAAGTGGACATATAGGAATAACATTTGTCGGGTGTTGGGCAGGGGGGAGGAGGGAGGAGGGGGTGGGTATATACAAACATAATGAGTGAGATGTGCAACGTTTGGGGGATGGTCATGCTTGAGGCTCTGCCTCGATAGGGGAGGGTGGCGTGGGCAATATACGTAACCGTAATATTTGTACCCCCATAATATGATGAAATAAAAAAAAAAAGAATTGGTGTTTGTTCATGCAAGAAAAGTGGAAGCACTTACTGAGATAATGAGTGTAGTTTCTCTGGGGAGATATGACCATGGTGAAGGAGTAAGAAAAAAAGCAGTGTAGAAAGGAGCACTAGGGAAGAGACCACAAAAGAACAGGAACCCAGGGAGTCTAATGAGGGAGGAACAGATGTTTTGTATCCAGAGCAGCACAAAGACAAAGGGAGATGAAACTTGTGAAGAGATGCTGGGTCTTGCCAAGAGGAAGTTCCTGGGGACCTTATATCAGTCTTATTAGCTTGGCACAGGGCCTTAAAGAAGAAATAGTGACATGAGGGCAACAGATATATGCTACTTGCATGATGAATGTCAGTAAAAGAAAGAAGAGCAAATAGTATTGGAAGGAGATACATCAGAATTGAAGTCAAAGTTCGTAATGTCATTATTTTACTAAAATCCTAGTAAATCATGGAAGGGAGAGGTCAGTGCTTATTTATTTGGTAGGTGGATGTAGGACAATAGGGCACATTTACTTATAATTAACATATTTTAAATGTCGCTTACACATAAATATGTATACAGTGGAGTTCATTCGGCAGCTCAGTATTTATATTTCTTGCATAGCACTCTGATGGGTCCTGCGAAGACCATCACTGTACATTTTTGAGAAGACATCCTCTCACATACTAGCTTTCTTCCCTCATTGTAACTGGCAGAGACATCTTATTCTCAGTTGAGCAAGAGGTATGTGTGAATCTGATGTGTCTCTGTCAGTATTTTATTTTATCCCCCACTCTCTGTTTCTCTGTTAAATAGTTTGCCCATCGCCTTTGATTTGCTGATCATGAAACACAGGTGGAAGAGTTTCTTTCATTGGTCACTGGTGGCCCTACTTCTCTTTCTGGTGAGTTTTCTTTTTTTCTTGTTTTGTTCTAAAGTTGTAATGAAAGCAACTTTGATGTGAAAAAGGGAACATTAGGAGTTCATACCATTTTTTTCATTCTCAAGTTTATCCTATTAGCATTTTGAGAATGTTCCCAAAGCAAAACTTTACAATTGCTGTGTGTTTTCTGCTCTGTTTTAGGTGCCTGTGGTGGTCATTGACAGCTACTATTATGGGAAGTTGGTGATTGCACCACTCAACATTGTTTTGTATAATGTCTTTACTCCTCATGGACCTGATCTTTATGGTAAAACTTTATAAAATTTAAGAAAGTGTTAGGAGATAGCTTAATTTGCCTGAGCTTCAAAATTTTAATTCATTTGCCTCATTTAATCAAATACAGCATTTCTTTCCTGGTGATCATCTTTTCCTATTTTAAAAATAGAATGACATTTGAATATAGCACAGTGATGACATGTAGCCACTCAAATATTTCTCCTTGATAAATGTGATAGTCAGATACTAGCTCTCTGTTTGTCTTGCTATCTGTTATTCCCACTTTTAGAGTTTCAAGGACTATTCCGTTGATGGCTTTAGATGCTACTTTTTTTTTTAATTAAAAGTCACTTTTTTCTCCTCTTATTAGAAAATCAATGAAAGCAAAAAGAAGAAAATAACAACATAATCCCATCTCCACATAGCTATTGTTAACATGTGGGAGTATATTCCTCCATGCATTTTCTGTACATATACACATTTGATGTTACTTTTTTAAACACTTGCATTACTTTAATATTAGGCATTAGAAGAAAAAGTTTGGAAAATCTATAAACAAAGTATAGCATATGGGGCTGAGTTGGGGTCAGCATGTGAGGGTGGGTAGTTGGCCATCTTGGGGTTAAGAGAAAAAAAATTGAATGCCTTTCGTCTGGGGATGCTTTCTTCACTTTACTCCCATCTCTAACCCTTCCCTGATGCTTCTTATTCAGACAGCTGCTGAGCCAGTTTTATTTGGCCCCTGAGGGCATTTGAGTCGGTTATAGTTACAAGAGGAGAAGCTAGAGATTTTTTGGATCAGATCAGCCAAGACAGTAAACATTTTGAGACAATTTTTTATTAAAATAAGTGTAGTTTGTTCTGCCTTAATCTAAGACCCTTTTGAGGGTCTTAGAGCATTCTATATATATCATTGCCTTGGGGCTCTGCTATGAAGGTTACTATTATCTCTGTCTGTACCTCTAATCAGTTTAAGTCTTGTTGCTAGCCATGCCTATCATTTGCCTGTGCCACTTGGCCATTAGAACCGACAGGTTGAATGTGGATATTTAAAGTAAGAAATGAGTTAGATTTACTTGAACCTCGTAGGATTTGGGGAATATTGTCATTTTAGATGGCAAGTAATATGTTAAAATAAGCAGTGTTTTGTTCGATGAATTGAATTCACAAACTGCATGGTTAGGTTAGAGAATAATCACTAAGTAAAAAAACTTTAAAAAGGCTCCTTTTTGGCTCCACGATCCCTGAGGACATGAGAAATGTCCCCACATTTAAGCTTTTGCCTCTAGATGTCTCCCTTTAGCTAGGGAGAGTTTGCATGTTTATAATTGCCTCTTGTTTTAGTTTACTTGTAAAATTTTGTTTGATTCTACAAGACAATAAAAGGTCTTAGACCCAGATCGCACAGTTAGACATCATTTTACACAGAACCTGTTGGCAATGTAATATCCATTCTGTAGTGGTGAATAAATTGAGTTAATTTGTGTTAATTTTGAAAAACTGGCTTCTCTACCTTCATATAAATGGGTTATTCCATTAATATATTGATATTCTGACTTTATTTATAAAACTGTATGTGAGAGAATATGAAAGTGACAGATTTTTTTTGTAGCTCTCTAGATTGATGAGGCTTCTAAATCTAGAAATAATCAGCTTGATGGAGAAAGTAGGAAAGAAAGAATACATTCTGATTTAAGTTTACATTTCTACTTTAACAGTGGGTTGGTCAAGGACCCCTGTGGTAGGTAGGTTTCGGGATCCAGTAGAGCAGTGGTCAGTCTTTCCTTGGACATTGGTGTTTGCTGTTCATTTCAATCTTTTACTGGGAAAGAGTCCTGGGGGCTTCTTTCTGCCTACTTTGATGAACCTGTGATAGTTTCGTTTCAGATTTTGCTATTTTGGATGTGCAGGAACTGATTACTTTCCTAGTGGTAGCAAAAGCCCTGTTAGGACAGAGAAAATTGTCATACTGGCCATTAACAGGCCTGATGCAGTACTGAGGTCAGGCAGACTTTGAGGAGTTGTTCCTTGATGGCAGAATTTTTGCACTTTTACCTCATCTTTGAATTTGACAAATTTTTTTTGAGTCTGGTTTCCATTCTTTTAAAGAGTGTTACCTGTTTATTGCTTTACCAGCCCTGCAGAGAGACTAATTCTTCCATATTAGGAGTAGAAATTCCTTGTATATTCCAGGTTTACAGTAAAGATTAGTCAAGAATGAATGACTGAATGAATTCTGGAGTATCCATCAGATTATGTTAGTGCCCTGTTTACTGTTGTGTCCTAGAACCACTTTGATTAGACCTGTTATGGTGCTGACTTGGGATTTTTTGGTATCAAATAAGAATAATAGATGTAAAATACCTTTTTTTTTTTTTTTTTTTTAAGAGACAGGGTCTGGCTCTGTCTCCCAGGGTGGAGTGCAGCAGTGTGATTATAGCTCACTGCAGCTTTGAACTCCTGGGCTCAAGCAGTCCTCCTGCCTCATGTTGTCATGCCTGGCTAATGTTTTTTGTATTTTGTAGAGATAGGGTGTCACTGTGTTACCCAGGCTGGGCTTGAACTCCAGGCCTCAAGCAGTCCTCCCCTGTCAGCCTCCCAAAGTGCTGGGATTACAGTTGTGAGCAACTGCACCCAGCCCATAAAATGTTTTTTAAACCAAAAAGTACTTTATTGTCAAACAGTGAAATAGTGTCTTTTGTCTTGGAAACCTAGCTCTTTCACTTTACTTACATGTTTGGCACTATTTGGCATTATTTGGGCTATTTTACAGGAGTCTCTTGCTCCAAGTGCCTCATTAACTATGGTAGGCACATAGTTTCTTATCTGAAAATTAAAAATACACTGTGTGGATAGTTTTTACATGCATCTCTTAATGCTGTTTTTCATCTGTGAGAGCATACTAAACCTACAAATACTTCTTGAATGAATGGACAAATAGACTTTAGCAAATTGCTTTTGATCACTTAGCATGCGTCCTCATGAAACTTGCTATCGATTGAGGCTGCAGACACACAGATATATAATTACAGGACAGTTTATCATGTGCCACAGTGGGGAGATAGTCAGGGAATCATAGGAGTAAGTCCCTCTGGTTGTGTCAGGAAAGGTGTGGTTCTTAAACTGAGCCTGGAAGGAAGAGTAAGAGTGTAGATGCTAAGGGGTGCATTTTAGACAAATGGAATGTAAAGTGTAGGGGCTGCTGAGGCAAAAAGATTAAATACTGAGTTCTTTTGAAAAATATAATATCCAGCATCGGCTGAATTTTAGGTAGTGACTATTAAGGCATGAGCAAGTTGATTTCAGTCTCTCCATTGTGATTGTAATCATATAAATATTAACCCTCTCTATTGTTCTTGGTTTTCCAAGGGACCTTTCTATACTTTCTTAACTAGATAGCATATGCCAATGACACATTCCAAATCTGAGTTGACTCTTTTCTTTTGAAGCCAGGGGAAATAAAAGGAGTACATTTCCACAGACATTAATTACAATAGCTTTTGTTTATCAAATGCTTATTATGTGCCAGAAATTTAACACATACTATCTTCTTCCCTTCACAAAAACTCTGTGAGATAGGCATTATTAATCTGTATTCTCAGATGAAGAAACTGAGGTTGAGATGGTGAGGAACTTGCCACATAGTTGACTAAGTAGCAGAAATGGGATAAGAGTCCAGGGTTAGGCCAGGTGTGATGGCTCACACCTGTAATCCCAGCACTCTGGGAGGCTGAGGCGGGAGGATTGCTTGAGCTTAGGAGTTAGAGACCAGCCTGAGCAAGAGCAATACCCCGTCTCTACTAAAGGAAAATAGAAAAATTAGCCAGGTGTTATGGTGCACACCTGTAGTCCCAGCTCCTCAGGAGGCTGAGGCAAGAGGATTGCTTGAGCCCAGGAGTTTGAGGTTACAGTGAGCTATGATCATGCCACTGCACTCTGTGTCAAAAGTAAAGAGTCCAGGGTTGTCTGACTCTGAAGCCTGTGTTCTTTCCACTGAAAACAACCTTAGCAAAACCGTGGAGTTTTGCTATTGAGACTCTACAGGAAAATAAGCTTGTGAAAACAGCATGAATTGGGGTAGTAAAAGTTAAGTGCCAATCTATAGAAGGGTTGGGAAGTTGCACCTTTGAAGGTTTGTACATTTTGGCTTTGAGGGTGAGTCCCTGGAGAGCTTGGGTGGCAGAGTGACATGCACATTAGGAGGTTCTCTTTCACAAGGGAGCACTGCACTAGACCCTTTTTTTGAAGAAAGAAGAAGTGTTTGGATGAGATAAAGGATACTTGGCATTTAGGAAGTTTAGATTAGTGAAGACTAAAATTGCAAAGTCATAGGCAAAACATCTCAGTAGGATCAAAGATCAGGAGGTGAAATTTGTGTTGCCGAAAAAAAAGGGATTGGTCTTGGCACTGATTTTGCCTCTCGTAACATTTCGAGTTCTCATGTGTTGATGTCAACAAGTATTTTTGTCTGGTGAGTGAACAGTGGGAGTAGACAGTCGCGGAGAAGGCAGGAAAGGCTCTTCCCTCAAAAAGAACAGTGGGTCTACTCAGGATGCCACTTTGCAGCTTAGGACAAGATCCAATTGCCTGTTTGCATATTTTATCAAGGGCTGCCAGATAACTAGATAGGAAGCTTCAGAAAGTACAGGCAAATGCCCTCTGTTAGAAGGCCCACAGTTTTCTATTCTTGTAGCAGCAGAGGAAAAAGCCCCAGTGGGGTCTTCTGAGTCCTTCTTAAAGATGACTGCCAGCCAGAATTATTCTAGAGCCTTTGTTCTTTTGTTAATTATTTCTGTTGAAATTTGGTGGCTTTTCCCTCTTAGTGGTACAAATTTGACATTTATAAGGATGACTTACTATAATTTAATTCCTACAGTTCTGTAAAATTGCAGTTATGTAAAATGGTTCTCCTTCATTCAATCTATGGAACAGTAAACATTATCCCTTCTTTTGGCCTCTTTGAAAGCTCCCTTCAGCTCATTTGAATGAAAGGTACTTTCCATAAAAAGGCAGATTGGTGAGTCACTCCCTGCAGAGACCCTGCTGCCAGCTTTCTTTCACCTAACATCTTGCACCAGTTCAATGCTCAGCTTGTCATTCTGATGTGTTTTTTCTGCACAGTTCAGCTTTAATGCTTTCTGAGCAGCAGCATTGAGTATCTCCCAGGAAAGAGATAAAAGTTTATACCATTTTCTTTCCTCAGGCAGATGTGTCATCAAGTAGGGGAGAACAGTCACTAAAGAACTCACTCTTTTTGTTCCCTTTTGCTCTTGTTTTTAAGACTGTTGTTTCTTGAACCTTCTTCACTCTTGGCTTAATCCCCCGATTTTTGCCCCATCCTTCTGGGAATTAACTGTCGATTATGAAATGTTCACTGCCTAGCTGAGAACTTTATTTCTGAGCTCCGAACACATAAGAATAATTGAGTTTACCAAACTAATACTTTTGTTTCTGCATCTCAGAGTATAGTATATCGGTTAAAAGGTAGTTCTAATAGGAGGGTATAGTGAGCTATTTTGGAGACAAATATTTGGTGGAAACTTAAGAGCTTCCCTGAAAAAAACAATCTATATTTGCAAATATCAACGAGACAAGGGGCTTTTTTCTATTGATGGTTAGCCTCTGTAATAGATGATATAAAGGATGACTCCTTTCTGGTCACTCTGTGGTTTTTCTTCATAAGCTCAGATTTCCAGAATTCTATTAAGAAAAAAGGCAGGTCAAAGGTTGATAGCACTGCCTCCACACTGGTAGTCAGGAGAGGATTGTGCAAAAGCTTAGCTCTCTGGAAACTGGATCATAAAGTACTCAGTTTAGGAAATATGTTGTTAAATATTAATTAAAATCCAAAGAAGACACGTGTCTGTTTTAAAAATAAAACCATCCATTAGTTTTCTTACCCAAATGTTATTTGTAAAGAATATAAGAAAAATGCCCCTAATGAACTTGGCCTGGAATAGGACCTCTGTTCATGAACAATCTCAGTCATTGCATTTAGAAAGGAAGGAGTGAGCTTCCCCCAAAGGTGACACACAGTTGAACTTGAACCCTTCCTTAGTGTAACCTCCCTCCCTTTTACTTCTCCCCTGAATGTTTCTAGCATTATGGGTTTGGTTTCTAATCTTATTTTGCTGTGCAAGCTACAAGAATGTCAGGTTTTTCTGACTATTCCTCTGCCTTCTAATTACCCTTTTAAGCAATGCTGATTGCAGGAAATTGCTATGGTGCAAGGCGGGTGTCACAACACACAGTGATTAAAACCCGCGTGTGTCATTCACTGCCTGATTGAAGTAATCATACAGAGGGGAAAAGCTGATGAAAAACCTGCTAAATGTGCAGAGGGGGGCTGTTTCTCATCATTTGGGTTTAAGGAGTTTGAGTTAAAGAATCAAAACTAGTGTGAGTGAGGCTTGAGTTTTTTAGTCATTTTGCTTCATTCTGAATCCTCAAAGCTTCTGAGCAGGGCCTGGGTCTCTGAACATGATTCTGAGAAAAACAAGTTGTTGTTTTTTACCAAACACATAGTGCCCTTTGTACATGACTATAAAATAGTGGTTCAGCATATCAAGGGGAAAGATGCTAGAATGTAAATGGGACAAGCAGGTGAAAACCAAGTGGGAGAGGCCTGAATAGTTCAAACCACGTTCTTTTATCACTCTTTCCTTTGGTCTGCAGAATGTTGAGAGAGTAGTTAAGTTGAAATGGTATTTTTATCATTTTAGTTCTATATAGCTTGAAAGATATTTAAATTATTTGGTGGTTCTGAAAAAATATTTGTTTCATTTGGACATAGCAATTTGGGCTGAATAATGTGGCCCGTATAGAAAATACACTAACTATTTGAATCTTGATTTCTGTCTGAATCCTCATGCGCAATCCCATTGTCTTCCTATCTTCTCGTTTTGTGCTCTTGTGTGTGGCTGAGCATGAAAGAGTGGGCTGTGGACTCTCATTGACTTGAATCATTGGATCATGAGTGTTACTTAAACGAAGAACAAGATGCATCAAGTGCTATAATAGGCATTGAAAGCATCCAATAATGATTTCTTACCTCTTGTGTTTCCCTCAGGCACAGAATCATGGTATTTCTATTTAATTAATGGATTTCTGAATTTCAACATAGCGTTTGCTTTGGCTCTCCTGGTCTTGCCACTGACTTCTCTTATGGAATACCTGCTGCAGAGATTTCATGGTGAGTGGCATAACAGACGGTAGGTTTTCTGGGAGGAAAAGAGCAAGTAACAATGTATACCAAGAACCAAAGAAGAATCCTACTTATTTTAGTCTCCATTTTTTTCCTATGGAAATCTTTGGCTTATTGAATTTTCAGTCTTTATTTGTTGATTATTTGAACCTATGTGAAGATTTGATTAATCGTTGCAAATTAAAATGACAGAAGGAGCTTTGTTTTCCCTTCAAGTGAGAAAGGCAGTATAATTTACACAATCACCCAGGGAGGCAAAAACATTTATAGCATTTCAGAAGATAACAACCCTATTTGAGTCTTCTCTCTTTTGAAGAAATGTGTGTTAACCTGGTAGATTCCTTAAGATAATTCATGTTAGAGGCAAACACTCTTTGGGAAAGTATTTCAACCAAAAATTTAAAAACTGGACCAAAAAAGGATTCCCCCAAATTTGATTCTAAGGTAAGAGAAGCTTGGACTTCCTCAGAAGCCTGATGCTTCTCTTTGTTCCATTTTGCTTCTGTGTTTGCCTTCTGGGGAAGGTTTGGTTTGCCATTTATTTTGCTTGCTCTGATTCTATATTGCACAGCTGGTGTTTTCTCAAGTTGTTGTGGCTCTGGATATCTAGTGCCTATCATTTCTTTTATGGAAGACAGATTTGAACAGAAACTCATATGAGGTTTGGAAAGAGATTTAATTTCAGACTTTTCAGTCTGATTTGAATGTCATATGATTGATCCCCCCATTCTACCTCCATTCTGCTTTTCTACTATTAATGATTTATAGCAACTTCAGTGTGGTTTAAGAATATTAGAACAGCCTTCAGAGTCATTTGTTTTTGTGTTAGGACTTTTACCATAACCATAATGCCATTATCCTAACAAAATTAACAATAATTCCTTAGTATCATCTAAAACCTACTTGATATTCAGATTTCCTAGATTGTCTGGAAAATAGCCCTTTATAGTTAGTTTAAAGCAGAATCTAAACGCAGTTCACATGCTGAATTTGGTGTTATATTACTTAAGCTTTTTAACAGGACCCCATCTCACTTTTTTCTCCCAAAGATTTCTTTAGAGAAATGAGGCCATACATCTTGCATAACGTCCCACATTTTGGATTCAGCTGTTTGCTCCCTTGAGGTGTTAACTTATGCCTCTATGTCTTTTATTTCTTAAGAATCACTTTTTCTTGTTTTGAAAAGTAACTATTTTTCTGACTATAAAAATACTTTATGAGAGCTGGGTGAGGTGGCACATACCTGTAGTCCCAGCTGCTTGGGAGGCTGAAGAGGGAGGATTGCTTGAGCCTGGGAGTTGAAGACCAATTTAGGCAACATAGTGAGACCCCATCTCTATTAAAATAATAATAATAATTTTTGCTTATGGAAAATTTGGAAATGCTTGTGATGTAAGTAAAATAACAAGATATTAAGCTGTTTACTACAGTAGGAAATAATTGTACAGCATAAACTAATGCTGATTTAAAATGTAACACATGCACATGTCTACCTAGGAAGAAAATGAGTACTTTCTGTTTACTAAAATATTTTACTGTGTATTTTACAATAGAAACAATACTCTTTTAAAAGAAAAAAAAGTACAAAAATACAAAGCAGCAGGAAGTAAATTAGCCATGATCCCATCATGTCCAGCTGTGGTTTTGAGTTTGTATATTTTATGGAGGACATTTCAAAATATTTGGCCACATTTTAAAATCATTGGTTAGCTTTTAAGGTACAAAAGAGAAAACTACTGCTTACTTATAGACAGTAAATAGATTTATTTCTTCTAATTAAAAAAAATTCTAACTTAAAATATGCTACCTGGGAAAGTATAAATCCTAAGTTATAGGATTTATCTCATGATAAAATATTAGAGCAAAAAGTTTTAAAAATAATCTTATTATTGCAGTTCAAGAATTTTTATCCTTAAGGAATTTCTGCAGCGATCCAGATAATCCAGGACCAGATAATCCAGGAACGCTAGATAAGGCCTTGCGGAAGGGGATCTTCAAGTCCTGATCTTGTAGTCTAAACTTGCTCACTACCGCACAGTGGACACCAGGGGGCGCTGTCTAGCTACCCTTTGCCAGAGTCTGCACTGCTCATTATTACTAATACAAGCGCAGTAGGAGATGCCTTCACTGTGGGTTGCAGGCTTGTCACTCAGTGCTCATGAACCTAACCACAGGAACTTTCCAGCAGGTTCTTGGGTATTAGTGTTCATTACATTCCTTTAATTCTTTCACATGCTTTAAGTACATTTTGGTTACAATTTTGGGATTCAAAGTGGATGAATATTGCAGAAGAGGAGAAAAAACTTAATCAGTAAACTTCCTTTAAGAGCATTTTTATGTTTACTTTGAAACAAACTCTGTCATTTGTGGCATGATGAAAACCAGTAATGAGTTTGAGAATCTAACAATTTTTTTTCCTTTGATCTATGGCTATTTGAACAGACTGGTGTATAGATAAGAGGATGAATGTATTAAACAGAACATAGGAATTAAACCCAATAAAGAGTTTGTGTTATACTTTTGGTTAATCTCAGTAACCTTTAGTCTTAGTGGCAGGATTCATTAGCGGGAGATGGCTTTTTTTTCTTCACCCAACGTAGAATTTATTAAGTTCTATTACCCATTAACTTGACTTTCATTTGTGTTTTGGCCAAATCCAGTATCATGTTTCCCTTTAGATTTTGGATCTCTTGGGAGAGCTAGGAAGTATATTCCTCTCTCTACTTCAGCCTTTATCGCCTTTATCACATTGCAGAAAATGTGAATACGAGAGTTGAAGCATTTCATGGAACGTCCTAGGCCCTAGGACTAGAGCATACTGCCAAATTTGAGATCAAGATAACATTGAAACTAAATATGTTATTATGTTCTAATATGTTGAAACGTGGATATTTTTCTGTGTCTTGCAGTTCAGAATTTAGGCCACCCATATTGGCTTACCTTGGCTCCAATGTATATTTGGTTTATAATTTTCTTCATCCAGCCTCACAAAGAGGAGAGATTTCTTTTCCCTGTATATCCACTTATATGTCTCTGTGGCGCTGTGGCTCTTTCTGCACTTCAGGTGAGTTTCAGGGAAAAGTATATCTGCCTCATTCTGTTTCACTTATTAAATACTTGCTCATAAAACCTAAGTGCAAATTATAGATGCTTTCACATAAGATATTTTATCCATACCATTAAACCTGATACAGATCATATTATTAAAGCTTTATGTATTGATTGCTTAGCTGTTTATCATACTCTTATTTCCTGATTATATGTTTGCAGTGTTAATTTGTCTCTTGTCAACAAGAATCAAATTACAGAATTTCCATTCTGTGTCAGAGCTAATGGAATGCCTGCTCTTCAACTAATAGATTGGAATAAAACTTGCTCAAGAGTTTGGGATTACATCAGGCAGTTAGCAGTATGAGACCCTTTGTAATCCTGGTTTAAAACCTGTCCAGGTCAATTCCCTGGTGTAGCTAATCTTATAATAACTTCAAATATATCTGTACTTATGGTCTTAGGAACCCTGGACCCTTTCTTACCAACTCTGCTACCATTTGTAATTGGCAGAAAAAAAAATTAGGATGATAATTTTTTTCTTAAAAGATTTATTGAGATAGAATTCACAAACCATACAGTTCACCCATTTAAAGTATATAATTCAGTGGCTTTTAGTATATTCACAGATATGTGCAACCATCACCATAGTCAATTTTAGAACATTTTCATCATCTTAGAAACCCTGTATCCTTTGGCTGTTGTTCCCCCGCAATCCCTTTCCCATATTTTCCCAGTCCTAGATAACCACTAATCTACTTTCTGTCTCTATAGATTTGCCTATTCTGGATATTTCATATAAATGGAATCATAAAATATGTGGTCTTTTGTGACTGGCTTCTTTCACTTTTAGCATAATGCTTTTAAGGTTCTTCAATGTTAGAGTGATAGTTTTAAAAAATAATTTTAATTATAAAAGTAATTGAACTTCATTGCAGATAATTTAGAAAGTGGTAAAAGAAAAATTAGTTCCACTACCCTAACAAAAACACCTTTTGGCATTTTTATATGTCACATATCAGGGTTTATTGTGATTGTGATAATAAGTGTATATATAACTTTATATCCATTTTAATTTATTATTATACCTTTACATTCTCTATGTTGCCATAACATTATTATATAATATATAATATATTGACTTGATTATGTATAATATAATGATTGGATATAATTCATATTAGAATTTAGGTTACTCATTTATTCAATATTATAAATACTGCTAGGATAAATATCTTCATTTAAATATTTGAATTGTTTCCTTAGGACAGATTCCCAAAAATATAAAAAGGGTTCAAACAGATTTATGGCATTTGTTATATATTGCATAATTGCTTTCCAAAAGTAGTTCCCATCTTGAAGGGAAGGCAAGAAGGAAAGAAATCTGAGGAGAAGATACTCAAAGACAGTGGAATTCATGCATGTGCATCTATATTATAATAATGATCTAGTTTATAAATTATTTTAGCAGATAATTAACAGCACATTCATAATGTTCTATTAGAGGAATTCTTGTTTGGTCATGAGACATTTTGTTGATACTGAAACCTTTGATGAAAACTTGTCAGTAAGGAAAGTAAAGATTAATGCTTATTATATCAAAACAAATTGAAAATACTTCATATATCAAAGAAAACTATCAAAAATCATTTTAAGTATTTTAAAAAATAAGTTATTAGGATTTAAGTAGTAACAAAATATCTGGATAAATTTCCTATCAAGCTAATGAGATTTCTTTCTTGGCAAGCCGTCTGGCTGGCCAAGACTATATAGTCCAGGGGTCCTCAAACTTTTTAAACAGGGGGCCAGTTCACTGTCCCTCAGACCGTTGGAGAGTGTGCACTGTGGGCCCGGGATGAGTCGGCTGCTAAGCAGGACAGGCAGCGGGGGCAAAAACACCCGGCGGGCCAGATAAATGTCCTCGGCGGGTTGCATGTGGCCCGTGGGCCGTAGTTTGAGGACGCCTGAATAGTCAGTCTTAGAGGAGTTGGCTTTTATCTTAGAATTTGGAGTGAGTACCTTGCTAAGTGTTTGCAAATGCTCAGACACTTAATATAACCTCTTTTTCGGCTTCCTCACTCTCGTTACTATGTCTTGTGATTATGTCTATTTTGGAAGGTATATCTTCTTCTTCTTCTTCTTCTTTTTTTTTCGAGACAGAGTCTCACTCTGTTGCCCAGGCTAGAGTGCCGTGGCATCAGCCTAGCTCACAGCAACCTCAAGCTCCTGGGCTCAAGTAATCCTTCTGCCTCAGCCTCCTGAGTAGCTGGGACTACAGGCATGCGCCACCAGACTCGGCTAATTTTTTCTATATATTTTTAGTTGGCCAATTAATTTCTTTCTATTTTTAGTAGAGACGGGGTCTCGCTCTTGCTCAGGCTGGTTTCGAACTCCTGACCTTGAACAATCCTCCCGCCTCGGCCTCCCAGAGTGCTAGGATTACAGGTGTGAGCCACCGCGCCCGGCCGGTGTATCTTCTTTTATTAACACAATTTTCTTTCCTTCTAGAAATGTTATCACTTTGTGTTTCAACGATACCGCCTAGAGCATTATACTGTGACGTCGAATTGGCTGGCATTAGGAACCGTCTTCCTGTTTGGACTTTTATCGTTTTCTCGCTCTGTGGCACTGTTCAGAGGTAGATATGCTGAGGATATCTGAACCCACACTGATGAGGCACTTCGCATCGGGTTTTACTTGATGCAGGATTGTTTAATACATATTTGGCTTACAATAGGAAGAGGCCTTTTCTAAAGGAAAAACCTGTAGACTTAAAGAGAGGAATGTAACTTCTGTACTTTGAGATTGAAGAGAAGATTAATTCCTTTTAGTGTGATTAACTATAAATTTTTTCTCTATTTTTATTGATTTTTTAAAAATTTTTAATGGATGCTGATGAATTAAGGAAGCCTTAAATGCATATTTGGGATGAAATTCTCATGATTTATATTCTTTCTTATAATCATTATGTGGATCTAGAATATTAAAATATGCTCAAGGAACATAAAGTTAAAAAGGCAAAGGGGTGTGGAAAAGGGCAAGAAAGCAAATTATTTTTGGCAAAATAGGGCCCCTGTTATAACCGTCTTCCCAACTACAGAGACATTTTGTACCTGTAGAGCAGGCTTCCTGCTGGAATTGCTCTGGCCCTTCATACTCTTTAAATTTCATGTGGATTACAGTGGGATGTTAACATGCATTATAATTAAATGTCAGAATCTCATCTTACTTATCTTTGACTTTCACTAAC
The DNA here is from genome assembly GCA_008086735.1 of Cheirogaleus medius. Lineage (NCBI taxonomy): Eukaryota > Metazoa > Chordata > Mammalia > Primates > Cheirogaleidae > Cheirogaleus > Cheirogaleus medius. Next base: position 68,008,408 of record VBSM01001265.1, on the reverse strand, counting down.
TGTTCTCCATTCTAGGATATCATGGACCCCTTGATTTGTATCCAGAATTTTACCGAATTGCTACAGACCCAACCATCCACACTGTCCCAGAAGGCAGACCTGTGAATGTCTGTGTAGGAAAAGAGTGGTATCGGTTTCCCAGCAGCTTCCTTTTGCCTGATAAGTAAGTTGTCCTTTTAATTCCCAGAGTTTTAAATCAAGGAGTAAATATAGCAATTCTGTGGTGGTATCATCTTAATTTTTGTTTCATTTTGGAATTTTCACAGAAATTTGTTGAATCGTTTACCATTTTAGAGAGCTGAGGAATCTGTGTTGTGCACCCACCTCCTGTATTCATTAGGTTGAGTGCCATGTCTGGGTGTGCTCCTTGCTCTGCCCATAACCACAGGTGTCTGGGGACTTCTGAAAATGCTTTGGGTCCTAGGCTAGTGGCTCTTCCTGAGGATTCATATTTACATTTCTGTAACTATCTGATATTAATCCACTTCTAAAAGTGGTCTAGAAACTCTAGCTAGAAGAGTGTTTTTAGAGAAGAAATTTTTTCCATCCAACAGTGAAAGTTCTCCACTAATATACAGACATTGGGGAAAGCTACGCTTAAGACATCTGTACCAGTTCCCTTTATGCTGTCTGTTATTAGATGTAATAGCAGAGGCCCTCGAGTTCCTTGCATTTTGTTTTATTTCACCAGAGAAGAGTCCTGTTTAGGTAAAAGGGAAATCTGGTTAAGATGAATTATGTTGTTCCATTCGAGGACTGGCTTTAGCAACTTAGCTTTACCTGGTGGTAGTATCTTAATGCTTAATAAAAACCTTGTATTAGTCATTAATGATTAAATTAAAACTTGTTTTTTAAGTGTTGGCTTTGGCCTTTGCCTCTTACATTTGAAATAGTTTTAAAGCTAAAGATATTTTTGAGGTTTACTCAGGAACAAAATTTTTCTCTAGTAGTATGTTCTTAGTGCCATATATTACATTTCACTCTTTTTCTATACACCTGATGAATTTGCTTTAATTTTGATAAGTCCCTCTGATCACATGGTAATTGGCAATAAACTTTGACACTTTCCTGGTTGTTTGATGTTATGACCACTTGGTTGCAAATTTCGATGCTGAGAGTTGGTGAAATGGGTTGAGAGATCTGTAGTTGTAAATTTCTCAATGATTTTGGACTGATTTGTGACCTCTGCCTCTATGTTCCCTGGTTGAGGTTTCAGTAGAAATATTTTTTCTTCAAGTGAAATGTTTTTCATGTTCACATGATTTTTTTTTTTTTGGTTTGTTTGTTTCAAGTACATTTAGCAATACAATCCCTCCTGTGTTTTTATTATTCTTCTTATTTGTGTTTCTGACAGTTGGCAGCTTCAGTTCATTCCATCAGAGTTCAGAGGCCAGTTACCAAAACCTTTTGCAGAGGGACCCCTGGCCACCCGGATTGTTCCAACCCACATGAATGACCAGAACCTAGAAGAGCCATCCAGATATGTAAGGGTTACACTCTCATCTTGCTTCTTGGAAAAGAATTCTACCCCTGAAATCTATTGGCATATACATTAGAGCATTGATAAAATGGGAATTTCTTAGAAAGTGATTTTTTTTAGGGTAAGTGATATAATAACTTTTGTTGAGAAAGAGTGAACAGTATCACTTTAATTTTCAAATTAACCTCATTCCTTATTTTCTATATAACACATATAATTTAATATAACTTCTAAGCTTTTGAGTGGGCTGGAAATTTTCTTATGGTAGAATTTGAACTATCATTCTGAAACTCATATCATTTCTTGACCTATTAAAATACTTGGTGGGGAACTTTCAAGTTATCAGGTGGACCTTTGACCTAGCTATTAGTATATTCTGGTTTTAGCAAATGAACACTTAGTGAAGACTGTTTCCATAGTGAGTTCCATGAAGCAATCTCTGTCAGTGCCATGATCTTCTACCTACTTGTCTTTACGCACTCAGAGATCCCATGTGAATTTTATTTCGGTTCCTTTGAAAGATGGCACTTTTGACATTTGATACCTATAAAATCTTTGATCATGAAAAAGATGAGACCAATAATGACAGTGGTCCCCTAGGGACCCTCAGGATTCATGAGTGAGATTCTTATTGTATGAGCTTTAGCTATAAGCTATGAAAATGGACATCTTAAAGACATATATTTGGTCTCCTGAGAGACCTGATCTCATGAGAAGGTAAGATGTGCATTTCTACCACATGGCTGTGTTAGAGCTTCATTCTTTTAACTTAAGGCTCTAATTCCTGTTACAAGGAAAATACCCCTGGCTAGGATAAACTGTTATTGGCTGTTTTTATTTTAGCTGCAGATACTCTCTGGAGAGCAGCCTTTAATATACAGGGATCACCATGGGTACGCTGGACAAAAGGGTGAGAGAGGACACCACAATAAGGGGTGTTATAAACTAAGAGTGATGTTATCAGGGCTGTACTCTGGAGGGGAGAAGCATGGGGTTTAAAAAGAGCCTGGGCTTTAGAGTCAAGGAGACCTGCATTCAGATCATAGCCCTTTGCTTACCTTGATGACTTTGGGCAAATTAGTTAACTTCCCTGCTAAGCTAATTTTAATTTCTATCTATAAAATGGTACCTATTCTAGAATCATGAGATTCGATAATACATATCTCTGTCATATTTAGCATAGTACCTGGTCCATAGATTCTCCCACAAATGTTCTTAATCTGATAATGCTATGTCATATGGATTAGAGGTAAAGGAACCCTTGAGGTGATTTATAATCTGCCTGAATCTGTCTCTCTCTCCTTACTTGTATTGTTTTCTGAGCAGGTTATCATTCCAGTCTGTCTAGATTCATCATTGCCTTTTCCACCCAGTGACTTTGCTTATGTTGATGCCTGTGCCCGGACTACACTCATCTCCCTTCTTACGCTATCAAAATTCTCTTCCTCTTTGAGTCCAGCTATTTAAGTGATATTGAGCAGTCCATTTATTTTTGTTTTATGTTATTTAAATTTTTTGATATGTATATCGTATCTTTGCCCATTAGAGGTGTGAATGCTGTAAAGAGAATGATTGTACCTTGTTTGTTTTGTATTCACCATAGCATCTCGGATAGTGTCATATACCTACTAGTTAGCCTTTGCGTGCTTTCTCAGTGGATAATGAGTATTCATTATTATTAGGATAATGATGTTTAGAGAAAGCTGGCTAGAAAATCTATGATGGACTTTTGCACATTTCTTAGGCTTTGGTCACTGGTTCTCTCTGGTTTTCCATATTCTCTGCTACCACACATTGTTAAATTTGATTAAGTAACTGTCTATGAGCTTTATCCAAAAAGTGAAGATTTTTCAGAATGCCAATAGGAGTCACTAAAATGCCAGCTGATAAGAGCAGGAACAAACAAGTGAGATGTATCTCCTGGGTGTGTAGTGTCTGTCACTCTGGCTATCTATGTTCCTGAGATTGAGAGTTTTCCTGCAGAGCTGTCTTTGTATTCTAGTTTCAGTGGATTTTCCTGCATGAGGGAAAGTGCCTTCCAAATCTAGGCCACTTACCTTTGGCCCTTTGGAAAGTAGCAGGGACATTTGATGGCTCGCTATTAATTCTGCATGAACTATGATCAGGAATTTATTTCTTTCGCTTAACTGTTGAAAAAGATATTTGTTTTCTTCTCATGATAAAAGTAATATATATTCATTAGGCCGGGCGCTGTGGCTCATGCCTGTAATCCTAGCACTCTGGGAAGCCGAGGCGGGTGGATCACTCGAGGTCAGGAGTTTGAAACCAGCCTGAGCAAGAGTGAGACCCCGTCTCTACTAAAAATAGAAAGAAATTAATTGACCAACTAAAAAATATACATATACAAAAAAAAAAATTAGCCGGGCATGGTGGTGCGTGCCTATAGTCCCAGCTACTTGGGAGGCTGAGGCAGTAGGATCGCTTGAGCCCAGGAGATTGAGGTTGCTGTGAGCTAGGCTGGTGCTACGGCACTCACTCTAACCTGGACAGCAAAGTGAGACTCTGTCTCAAAAAAAAAAAAAAAAAGTAATATATATTCATTGTATAAAATAATGAAAGCTATAGACAAAAAAAATAAACTATTGTCTCATTAGCCAAGCACTATTACCATTTTCGTGTTTTTTCTTTCAGTTTTTTCCCCTTGCATATATATGTGTATTTGTATGTAAACAAAAATCTTAATTATCTTTTAAAAATTAATATGTTTAATTGTTTAAGAAAGGTGTTAAGGTCATGTGTGGTGGCTCACACCTGTAATCTCAGCATTTTGGGAGGCCAAAGCAGGAGGATCTCTTGAGGGAAGGAGTTCAAGATCAGCCTGGGCAACATAGTGTGACTCTATTTCTACAAAGATAAAAATAAAAAAATTAGCCATGTGTAGTTATACACACCTGTAGTCCCAGCTACTTGGGAGGCTGAGGCAGGAGGATTCCTTGACCCCAGGAGTTGGAGACTGCAATGAGCTACAATCGCACCACCGTACTCCAGCCTGGGTGACAGAGTGAGACACTGTCTCAGAAAAAAAAAAAAAAAGGAAAACAGAAATGATGCCAGAATCATGACTGTGATAGCCAAATAACTTTGCCTGACAATACAGGAGCACATGTTGTCCAACACTAATGTTTGTTACTTTTGGTGTAAGTCCTGGTTTTTAGTCCAGGTTCATTTAAGAAGGCAAAATAATTATGCTCTCTATCTTTCTTGAGCATGCTAAATAGCAGCATTATTTTTATCTGCCCTTTGGCTCTGAGCAACTGGTTTTAGCCAGCCTTTAGCTTCAATGCTAAGTGGTTCAGTCTGACCTCTATTTTATTCTGCTTAGAAAGTAGGAAAAATGTATGACCTCTTTTATTTCACTATCCTCCTTTACCTCTGGGTTTATCAAGAATTAGGAGTATTAGTAAAGGCTCTGTGGTTTGTACTATACTGTTATAACTATATTGCAGAAATATTTTTTTTTTTTGAGACAAAGTTTCACTCTATCGCCCCAGCTAGAGTGCAGTGGTGTGATCATAGCCTACTACCACCTCAAACTCTTGGGCTCAAGCAATCCTCCTGCCTCAGCCTCCCCAGTAGCTGGGATTACAGGCTTGTGGCGCTGCACCTGGCTAATTTTTCCATTTTTTTTAGTAGAGATGGGGTCTTGCTCTTGCTCAGGCTGCTCTCCAGCTCCTGAGTGCAAGCTATCCTCCTGCCTCGGCCTCCCAGAGTGCTAGGATTACAAGTGTGAGCCACTGTTCCTGGCCAGAAATAATATTTTTTGTGCTGCGTATTCTTTCATAGTAGGTATTGAGTAGCTATTGAACATCCCATTATTGAACAGGAAACATTTATAGTGGTTTATACCAAGATTTTCTGCCAGAATCAAGATCTGAATTTAGAATATACATTCTGCGTCACTTCTTTAGTTCTTGACAGATTCAAATTTTTGTTCATTATTTCGTGGTGAATGATATCCTTTCTACTCCAAACCTAGTGTCTGATTTGGGAGCTACTTAGTCAATGGATAGACTTTGGAGGAAAAAAACAACTCTTCAGGAGGGTGCTTACAGAGAAAGTCTTTTCTCTATCTTTGATTTCATGCTTAAGTAAACTTGCTGGAAGCTTGCCCATCTGTTATCTTTGAAAAAAATAAATTGGTCATTAATTATTTTTTTCCCAAATAATAATACATTCAGTTCTACTGTAACATGGTATAAAATCATTGTGTAGTAAAGCCACAAGGCTTATGGGGAAAATGGGGTCGGGAACATAATACTTAAAAACTTTGTCAGTGGCACGTTATGAATAAAGAGATATGAACCTATTAAGATGGTAGTACAGTTTTACCTATATTAAATGGTTAAAAGTACATAACTACCACAATAAATATGGCAGTTTACCTTGAAGAAAACCTGAAGTTTGCTTGTGGAGTAGTGTTGGAAAAGCTGCAGCTTGTGGAATAGTGAAAGGATAATGTGAAATCTGACAAAGGTAGATGGATGGGTGTGACATATAACACCATTCTTTGAGGAAACTGATAAGATATTTAAATGAATGTGTGCTTGTATGCACTTTGTGTACTCCTCCCTGACTGGTTCCTCTGAGGGCAGTTTTCTGCATTCAGCTAGTGTTTCTTGTGGATTAAATAACACGTAATCAAATGCAAAAATTAAATTATGCTCAGAATGTTCCCCCGTATATCCGTCATGTTAGAACAAATTTGTGCTTTCAAAACAAGTATTAAACAGAACTGTCTATATATTCAGTCAAGGTTTTCTTTATCTCATTCTTTATCCCTGCTTTTCCCATTTAACCAATAGAAAGAATTATGGATTTGGAAGGGAACTTAAGACACAAGAGTCTACGATCTCTTCATTTTATGGGTAAAGGAACTGAGGCTGAGAGAGATTGTAACCTGACAAAGGTTAGCCCTACCATAAGAAGCTTAGTTTCAGGATTTCTCAATATTCTTTTCACACCTCCTCTTTCTTGCATAGGTTTTCATCTGCTAGTTAATTATTCTTTGTTGTTACAAGGCTGAATAGACATTACATAGCTGAGCATTACTTTTTTTTTTTGTATAGTTCATTTCACAGCTAGTTCAATTTTATTTTTTATAAAATTGTCTCAGTTGTCCGTTAGTTAATTGGTTAATTGAACAAACATTTCTGATCATTTTAACATATATATATGCACTGAGCATTAGAAATTAAAAATATACACACAGACACAAACACACACACACAAGATCCCCTGTTTTTGTAGAGCTTGCAGTCTAGAAGGGTTTTCAGACTTTTTTTTTCAGGATATTATGAAAGTACAAACATTTTGGTTACATTTTATGTCTTTGCCTCACCCAAGCTAGGATTAGAGACATGCCCTTCCCCTCTACAACGCTCACCGTGTCCTTTAGTTGTGAGTTTACCCCCCAAATCCCCTAATCCCTGGAGAATATTACTACTGTGTGAGCACCATAGTGTTAATCAGTCAGTACCAATTTGATGGCGAGTACATGTAGAGCCTATTCTTCTGATCTTGTGATACCTCACTCAAGCTCTACCCAGGAAAATATAAGAGGTGCTAGGTCACTGTCGTTTCTTATAATTGAGTAATATTCCATTGTATACATATACCAAATTTTAATAATCCACTCATGAATTGATGGGCACTTGGGTTGTTTCCACATCCTTGCAATAGTGAATTGTGCTACCATAAACATTTAGATGCAGATGTCTTTATTATAGAATGTCTTTTGCTCTTTTGGGTAGATGCCTAGTAGTTGAGCATTACTTTTTTTAAAAGTTACTTTCCATTTCTAGAGCTCTGTTTAAAGTAGCAAGTACTTTAATAGTAAATATTGTGTTTATCAATAAATAGAAATGATTAGTGTTTCCCATTTTTTACCTTCTTTTCTTTTTTTTTCTTTCTCTCTCATTTCATCCTTTCTTCTTCTCTTTTTGAAAGTCTTTATTGGCGGAGAAAATAAATTGCACTACCAGTCTTGAGTATCAAAGCAAGCAGATTCAAATTGCTGTACATATGGTATAATTATATTGCAGTCTACTAAAAATTTAATTGAAAACTGTTCAAAATAATTTTTTAAAATTAATTCCCTAGTATCCATTATGTTGACATTTAGAAATTAATTGATGTCACCATAATCCATAGTGATTAACCAAAAGTTTTTACCTGTGAGATTACATTTTTACAGTGCACTAAATTTTTACCTGTGAGTTTAAAGATTTAATCAACAAGTATGTTTTCAGTGAGGCTATATGGGGGACAGAAAAACTGTAAGTCTGTGCCTCTGGTTGACAACTACTTTTTTGAATGTAACTGGAACATATTTTAAAGAGGAAACGAAAAGCCAGAAAAATACTTGAGATCTTTCTCTTTCAGATGTTTCCTCCCAGGCCCCAGTGTTCTTATTTCAATAAAGTAAATATCATAGGGAAATATTGATGATTGGCAGCATGATGTAGTGGCAAGGGCACTGGCTAGGAGTTAGGTGAGTCTGAGATTCTTTTCTGGAATCAAGTGAAGTGTATTTTCTTTTTAAATGACTGGGAATTTCAAGACCCTGGAAATTTCTTTACATCTCTTTTCAATTTGCTGTAACTACACCTGAAATCCATATGGAATGCTTTATTTCAGTTTATCCCATTACCTGTTTTCCAATAACATGTTTTATGTTGGTAAAGTTTACCTTGAGGCATGCTTCCTGGGTGATGGGATCTCATGACCAGAAATGGAAGTCTACATGCTGCTTTTGTCCCAAAGGAGACGAACAGCTGTTAGAGGCTTACTCTGTGCCGTATCATGCTCCCTGAGCGGAATGCTGAGGTTTGAGAGATGAGATGTCACTGCAGACTCCAACCCTGGCAAAGTTTCTGTAACACCTAATGAGGAAAAGCTGTGACAATATTTATTACTGCCCAGCTTTCCACGGCTCACTCCTCCCCTGACAAAATGCACACCTTTTATTATTGGCATCTTGAGCTCTGTTTCAGGCCTTTTTAAAAATTTGAGACCATGCATTTTTGTTTACATCTGGGATAGTATTAAGTTATCATCCTTAACATATGTTTATTGATAAGATTTGAACAATGTGGTGTTGATGATCAGTAAATTAGCTTGAATTCCCCCACCATTACCTTTTTTTCTTTTGGTGTAGATGTGCTCATTTGTTCTTCTCCAAAGCTTGTAGTGGGTTGAAACTGAAAGAAGTCACATTTCTTTCAAAATGAGTCTTAAATGCTTGTGTTTTACAAAATTTTAAATTGAGGCATATTTTTAGCTTCGACAGCTGGTTGATATGTAGCCTGTGACTAATGAAATGAAACACATTTTTGTTTCACGATCATGTGTTAATGTCACCCTACAATTTTGTTATTTTTGATGCAGGAAAGAATGATTAAATCTCAAGCAACAAAAAAAATGAGCTCTTTGGTTACACTTTAAGGCAGATTTAAATCTAGTCTTTTGATTTTTGAATTGTAGATGATGTGGTTATGGATAATGGTCTTAGACTTTGCAGTGAGATATTGATAAAATTAAGAAAAGAAATTGTTCTTTCTGATTCTAGTTCAACCCATGTTACATTAGCCTTTAGACCTAAGGGGCAGTAGATACTTGGTGTTGCTGGGCATTTAAATTGAGAAATCTCAAACTAAATAAAAATAGTCACAGTTAAGCAGTATATATAGCACGATCCAGATTTTGATAGGAAAAATCAATATCTGTAGAGAAAAAGATCTGGTATATACATTAACAGGTTGATGGCGATTTTCTATGTGTAGGAGAATTATAAGTGATTTTTTAGAGTACTTTTTTTCATATATTTTTTATAATAAATCATGTTTTACTTTCATCATTAAAACATAAATAACCATGCTAGGGCTACAGATATGAAATCTTTTAAACCACTACCAAGAAAATCTGTGCTGTACTTTACAAACAGTAGGCATCATGTTGTCAGTTGACCTGGAGCTTCCCTTCTTTGAGCAAAAGAACTTTCAATTCGAAATTGGGAAATAAGTTTTCAATTAAGTAATTTTTGCCTCTTAGCCTTTTGGCCTCTTAATTAAGTCATTTCAATCATTATATTTAGGACTGCCTTTGCTGCTCTTTCTGTAAACTAGATCTTAATTGCTTCAAAGAAATAGGTGTGGTTTACTTATTTATAAGCTCTGAGGAAAATTTTTTTAGAAACCTAGAACTAAAGAGGATGCTGCAGTGGGTAAGGCAAATAGACTGTTAAACTCTTCTAGGCAGGAGCGGAGTTACAAAATTAAATAAAAATTTAAATTAATTCACCAATTGTTAAAGTTTGCTTAAAAAGCCTGTCTGTCCATCCAGTAATCTTGCTGGAGACTGCCCATTGGCGGGGGTAATCCCAATAGTCCTGAATTACTGGCTCAAGAAGACAGTGATCTGTAATCTTATCGGTATAATGATGTTCATCTCCCATTTTTAGGCATCTTTTTCATTGTTGATCATTTTTTAGTGTTTCTTATTCTGTTTATTGGTTCATTCACCTACATTCATTCAGCTTTTTATTGTCCCTAACTATGTGCTGAAAATGCAAAGGTGACAGAAAGCATAGTCTCCTGTCATTTAAGAATTAAAAGTCCCTCAGGCCAGGCATGGTGGCTTATACCTGTAATCCTAGCACTCTGGGAGGCCAAGGCAGGAGGATCACTTGAGATCAGGAGTTTGAGACCAGCCTGAGCAAGAGTGAGACCCTGTCTCTGCTAAAAATAGAAAAATTAGCCGGGCATGGTGGTGCTACTCAGGAGGCTGAGGCAGGAGGATCACTTGAGTCTAGGAGTTTGAGGTTGCTGTGAGCTAGGTTGATGCCACAACACTAGCCCGTGTGACAGAGCAAAACTCTGTCTCAAAAAAAAAATTGAATAAAATAAAAAAAGTCCCTAACAAGAAAAAAAAGGGAAAAAAAAATGAGGGAAAAAGAAACCAAAAGTATAGAAACAATGTAGGAAGCAAAACAAATTTGTTACTTCTATAATCAACATTCTCTGATAGAGTAAAAGTTTGGGGTTCATAAAACAAAAACATATACTTTTAAAAGGGAAGAATGAGGAAATAAGAGCTTCTAGACATTAAAAATAAGGTAATGGAGATTTCTCATATCAGTAGAATTATTAGAGTGTGATCATTCCGTAATAATACAAAACAAATCAGACCATAATACAAAAACAAAAACAGAGAAATAAAAAATAAGAAAAGGATCCAGAATCCAGCTAATAGGAAGTCCGGAAAGATAACAGATAAAATGGAAGAGAAGAGATTTCTAAAGAAATCATGTGGGAAAATTACCTAGAACAGAAAGACATCAGTTTTCAGATTGAAAGAGCCTATATACAGTGTTCCTGAAATGATCCATACTATATGTATCAAGTACCAAAAGTAGTGAGTGCGCATTGCTATTTGATAATTGAAAAATCAAAAGCCACCAAGGAGAGAAAGCTGAAAGACTTGTGAATAGTTGCCTCTGGGAAGCTTACCAGAGAATAAGAAGGGTACTGCCGTTTTTCATAATAAGCTTCTTGTAATACTTAAATTTTTAACTCTGTGCATATATTATTTTGATAAGCCTAAAGATGAATTTTAAAAAGGACATAAATCTTGCCCTGAGAGTCTAGTAGTGAGAGAGAGACCTAAAATGTTACTCAGTAGTGTAATGAGTGCCATAATATACTATGAGAGCACAGAGAATGTAGGAGAACTCCTACTTCTCTATTTGGGGACAGCTTCACATAAGAGGTGGCATAGGATCTGGGTCTTAAAGGATGATTAAGAGTTCTCTGACAGAGGAAGGGGAAATTGACATTCTCATCAAAAGAAACAGCATGAAGAACAGGCTTGAAGTATGAAAGAACATTGAGTGTTTAGGGGCAATTAAATGGTTTGAGGTTTCTGGATCTTAGTTAATTGGGCAGAAGCATTTTTCATTTCTTACCCTTCCTGTTAACATTTGTTCTCACATATTTATGTATGTGACTGTGTTTTCTGCTAAATTATACATTTGTTTAAGGACAAGGGTTCACGTCTTTGTCATTAATCTTTGAAACTTCCATAGTACCTAATACAGGGCTTGTATGTAGCAGGTGATTTTTTAAAATTTAACTAAAATACTCAAATAGCCCTCCATTAAGTCTCCTTGACCTAAAGAGAAGCCTTCCCAACCCATCAATAATAGAATTTAGACCAGTCAGGACTCAAGCACTATCACTTTTCATGGTCTGTTTATTCTTATTCCAGTAAGAATACTAGGTTACAAGCTCCTGGAGATCAGGGATCATGCCTCTCTTTTTTCTGTCATTTGTTTCTAATGTGAATTGGCAGAGGTTAGTGTTTGGCAGATTTGTGTCTTAACTGGTTCCCCATCAAGTTCGATATATTGCAGGAAGGTGGAATACTCTTTTAGCTATGTTAGATCTGTTTCACACAGATGCTTCTGAATTCTCCTGTCAGGGTCGTTTACGGAAACTAATTCAAAGCCTAGGAGCCACAACTCCCTCGCATGACTTACCCACCTTCTTCTACCTAACATGTCTGTCTGGCTCACTTACTACACCTGAGAGTCTTTACAAAGGTAGTTTGCTATTCCCATAATGCCACTGTTTTCTTTTCTACCTTCTTTCCTCCAGCTATTCTGCCAAACTACTTTTCAAGCTGCAGATCTACATTCTTTACTTTTTTTTAAATTTTATTATTTTTATTTTTTAGAGACACAGTCTTGCTCTGTCACCCAGGCTAGAGTGCAGTGGCACAGCGGTAGCTCCCTGCAGCCTTGAACTCCTGGGCTCAAGTGATCCTCCTGCCTCAGCCTCCTAAGTAGCTAGAACTACAGGTGCATGCCACCATGCCTGGCTAATTTTTTTATTTTTTTAGAGATGGGGTCTTGCTATGTTGCCCAGGCTGGTCTTGAACTCTTGGCCTCAGGTGATCCTCCCGTCTCAGCTTTCCCGAGTGCTTGGAACAGATCTTCTTTCTATAGGAAAAATCTACTTTGCAGATTGAACAAAGGAGGGCTATTGATATCTTTTATTTTCTTATTGTGATACAATTTTCCTATGGTAATTTATCCTACTAATCCCCCAATAATTCTGTATTTTTCATTCTCCCTAAGAGAAAATATACATAATCTTTTAAAAAATCCATTTACGGCTGGGCGCGGTGGCTCACGCCTGTAATCCTAGCACTCTGGGAGGCCCGAAGCCAGAGGATTGCTCAAGGTCAAAAGTTCGAAACCAGCCTGAGCAAGAGCGAGACCCCGTCTCTACTAAACAAATAGAAAGAAATTAATTGGCCAACTAAAAACATATAGAAAAAATTAGCCAGGCATGGTAGCGCTTGCCTGTAGTCCCAGCTACTTAGGAGGCTGAGGCAGAAGGATTGCTTGAGCCCAGGAGTTTGAGGTTTCTGTGAGCTAGGCTGATGCCACGGCACTCTAGCCCGGGCAACAGAGTGAGACTCTGTCTAAAAAAATAAAAAATAAAAAAATCCATTTACTCTTGGCAAATATATAATAGTGTAACCAGTCATCAATGATCTATGTTAATAGAAGAAATAGTACATATATAACCCCCATTCCTTAATTTATTTTGCTACTAAGACTTCAGTATGAGGAGATATTTTATGAATTCACAGAATTTCAAATGAATTAACAAAGTTACCTATTTTCACCCAACATAGGAATCACCATAAAATTAGTCACCTTCTCCAGTCCTTTTCCCCTGCCTAGCTCTTCCCAACATTTCAAGCAAGAAGTAAGACATATAATTTCATAGGTTAATGGAAATACTAACCTGGGTAGAGCTTTATCTATTGAATTTACATTCTTTTGAATGGGTGATGAAAATAACTGTGAGAAGGTATGGCTTTAAAAAGACATTCCCGGCCAGGCATGGTGGCTCATATCTGTGTCCTAGCACTCTGGGAGGCCGAGGCAGGAGGATCACTTGAGCTCAGGAGTTCGAGACCAGCCTGAGCAAGAGCAAGACCCCATCTCTACTAAAAAAAAATAGAAAGAAAATAGCTGGACAACTAAAAATATATATATAAAAAATTAGCAGGGTATGGTGGCTCATGCCTGTACTCCTAGCTACTCGGGAGGCTGAGGCAGTAGGATTGCTTGAGCCCAGGAGTCTGAGGTTGCTGTGAGCTAGGCTGATGCCATGGCCCTTATACCTGGGCAACAGAGTGAGGCTCTGTCTCAAAAAAAATGAAAAAAAAGAGACATTTCCTCTTCTTAGATTGCAAAATGTATACATAGAACTGGTAATAATATCAACTAACAGATCAGTTAAGCAGAGAAATTACAATAGCAAAAGATTTTTTAAGCATATTTCGCCAACTCTGGATAATTGAAAATTGAATTTCCATTACTTTTTATTTGTGCTTTGGTATAATGGCTTTATTCTATTGGCTGAATGCCATTTAAAGTTTATGCACCTAGGCCAGGCACGGTGGCTCACATCTGTAATCCTAGCACTTTCGGAGGTCAAGTTAGGAGGATCATTTGAGGCCAGGGATTACAGACCAGGCTGGGCAATGTATCGAGACCCCATCAATACAAATAATGAGAAAAATTGGCCAGGTGTGGTGGCGTGCGCCTGTAGTCCTAGCTACTTGGGAGGTTGAGGGGGGAGGATCATGAGGCAAGGAGTTGGAGGCTGCAGTGAGCTGTGAGGATGCCACTGTACTCTAGCCTGGGCAACAGAGCAAGACCCTGTCTCTAAAAAAATTAAAATTAAAAATAAATCAAAAAGTTTATGCATCTAATATTGTCTATCTTAGGTAGTAAACTCCTAAACGGCAGGTATCTATCCATGTGTTTGTCTTCCTCTAGTCCCCTTTTAAATTGTAATGACAACATAAAACCCTTGAAGAAAAAATGGAAATTTTTTACAAAAATGACTTTTTGTATACATACCTCAACTCTAAAGCAGAAATTCTCTAAAAATTGTATAATTTATTTCTCTTTTGTTTCCTAATTTAGCACTTAGGCCTTTTTTAATGATGGCAGTGATTAGTGACTTTAGTCATAAATACTAATGAATTTCATTCTATATTATAAATGCTTTCTTAAAGTATTTTATATAAACAGATATCTTTAAAGTCAGATTTACAGAAGAAACCTTGAGTTTTGTGTGAAACAAGTGAAGCAATCTCCCATGATTTCTCAGTTTTCCAAATCTGCACTTTTATATATAAAGTAGGAGGTTTGTTTATATTGAGATATAGTGTTATGAACTAAGAGATATCATCCAGATAGGGCCTCACTGAGTTACAGTACCACCAGCCTGGATGTTCACCCCCAAGTACTGATTTCACAAGGAGGGCAAATATCTTCATTTCATGTGATACTTCTAATCTGTTGGTAGTGGCTTACTGGAGCCTCCAGGGTTGAAAAGCTTGATGAGATTGAACCCAGGCTAGTGGAAGAGTGCAACAATTGATTAGTGATGTCTAACATGAGCAGTGGGAAGGGAGACAACTGTCAGAGCTTTCTGTATTTATCATCACCCAACTTCAGGATAGACCAATGTGGTAATTCTAGGCTCTGTAGGTAAGTCATGTGACCTACTCCGAAATCATACCTTTTATATTGATAAAGCACTTGAAGTTGAAGAAGCTCTGTAAAAATTTATATTATAATTTTTTAGTCATGCAAACACACAAAATTTTTCTAACCCTCTCTGTATTTAACAATGATAATATCTTGGCTTTAAATAGCTCCTTGACATCAACAAATTAAGAACTGAATGATCTTGTTTTGCCTTTGCCATTTGTGACATGTATGTATCTTCAAGTATGTTCAGTGCTAGAAGTAAGACAGACTTTCTTTTTTAGGGGGGCATAATCATAGCTCACTGCAAGCTCAAACTTCTGGGCTCAAGTGATCCTCCTTCCTCAACCTCCTGAGTAGCTGGGACTATAGGTGTGCACCACCACACTCAGCTAATTTTTCTATTTTTTTGTAGTGACTAGGTCTCACTATGTTTCTTAGGCTGGTCTTGAATTCCTGCTTTCAAGTGATAATCCTGCCTTGGCCTCCCAAAATGCTAGGATTACAGGTGTTATCCATCACGCCTGGCCCTGACATAGACTTTCTATTAATAATTGCCCAAGTCTCGGCAATGTAAAAAGCAGATCTTGTGTATTTGTTACCTCCAGTGAGGAGCTGTCTTTTAAGATGGAAATATATCTAAGGAGGAGCAGCAGTAGTTTAGAGGAGAGTATAATCAACAATGTGGAGTATATTTATAATTGTGATGAAATTATTTTCTCTACAGTGATCCTTTCTTAGAGTTGAGAGGAATTGTAGTGGTTTGTAGTCTAAACCTTTTTGGAGAGATGGTAAAATCTGTGAGGCTAGGTTAAGTGACTTCTCTAAATCACAGAGCTAGAAGCAGAGTATTTAGAGGTCCCATTTCCTGATGCAAATGGAAATGTTAGCTAGATTTAAATAAGACGAGCACTTAGTTGGAGGCAGGGGATACAAAGCATTATTATATTCTGCTTTTCTATCGATGTCATTTTGGAGTTAGCTCCTTTAAATACTTGTTTGTTTTCTGGTTGCTTTCTGATGTAATCCATATCCATCTCAAAAGACCGCATCAGGTGTTGAGGCAATGAGATTTCTACCCAGTGCTCTGAATGTCAAAACTGAAGAAACTCAATGAAGTGAGGGAAACAGTGGAAGTAACTGTGACTCTCTTAAGGTAGCCAAATGCTTCGTCATCTAAACAGTGACACGCATGAATGGATGAACAAGATTCCCACTGTCCCTACCTACTATCCAGCAAAACCACAGCCAAGGGAACGGGCTTGGCAGAATCAGAGAGTAAAGAAGACCCCGTTGAACTTGACTCTTGTCTGGCACAGTGAAGAGACGTGAGAAGTGTAGAAAGGTGGGCAGCCCTGAGGAGTGAGGGTGACCCCCAAGGGGCTTTGGCTTCTGGCCCCACTCTGGGGACCTTGGCAGGTGGAGAGTTTGACTGGGGCATTACACCTGTCAAATAGTAACATAGGTGTTGTTAGTCAAGCTCTAGGAGGACAGAAGCCTGTGGAGCAGAAAGGCAAAAAGCTCACTTGGTCTTGATTTTTCAGTGTGAATATAGACTGTGAAAATGGGACTTCATAGGAAAATAATAATAATTCATTTTCAGATATGGTAGGGCAGTGGTCCCCAACCTTTTTGGCCCTAGGGACCAATTACATGGAAGACAGTTTTTCAACTGGGGTTGGGGTGTTGGAGGAGGGAGGCAGAGCTCAGGCAGTGATACCAGCGAATGGAGAGCGGCTATAAATACAGTAAATACACATGAAGCTTCCCTTGCTCCCCTGCTGCTCACTTCCTGCTGTGCACCCCCCTTCCTAAGTTTTATGGAAGACAATTTTTCCAGTGGGGGTTTATGGGGAGCTCTGTGGCCCAGTCCCTAACAGGCCATGGACCAGTACTGGTCGATGGCCCAGAGGTTGGGGACCACGGTGGTAGGGCATATGCAGTAGGGTTTCCTTTTACATTTGTGTTTTTTATAAATAAAAAATTGTTCTAAAATGGACTCTAAAGATATCTTCTTAGGGCTGGGCACGGTGGCTCATGCCTGTAATCCTAGCATTCTGGGAGGCCGAGGCGGGTGGATCGTTTGAGCTCAGGAGTTCGAGACCAGCCTGAGCAAGAGCGAGACCCTGTCTCTACTAAAAAAATAGAAAGAAATTAGCTGGACCACTAAAAAAATATATATGTGTATATATATAAAATTAGCTGGGCATGGTGGCGCATGCCTGGAGTCCCAGCTACTCGGGAGGCTGAGGCAGGAGGATTGCTTGAGCCCAGGAGTTTGAGGTTGCTGCGAGCTAGGCTGACGCCATGGCACTCTAGCCCGGTCAACAGAATGAGACTCTGTCTCAAAAAGAAAAAAAAAAGAAGATATCTTCTCAGAGAACTTCTTTATATGCAGAAAGTTCTGGAAGGTTACCAAACTAGACTAGAATATCCATTGGAATTTGTATTAATGCTGTGGTTTCATGTGTCTCCCAAAGTTTGTTTTGGGAACTTAATCCCCACTGTGGCAGTGTTGGGAGGTGGGGCCTCATGGGGGCTGTCCCCTCATCAATGGGTTAATTTCATTATCACAGGCGTGGGTTCCTTATAAAAGGATGAGCTCAGCCCTCTCTTGCTCTCTCTTGCCCTCTCTTTGCCTTCACTATGGCATGACACAGTATGAAAGCCCTTACCAGATGCTAGTACCTTGGTCTTGGACTTCTCAGCTTCCAGACTGTGAGGAAATAAATTTCTGTTTTTTATAAATTACCTTGTCTTAGGTATTCTGTTATACCTTAATCTGTTCACAGCAGAGAATGGATTAAGACAGTTGCTCTTAAAAGTGACTATTCTATTTATTTTCTGTTCCCTTTGGGTTCTCTAACCCTCTTCCCAGTAGCAGGAGCATGCTTATAGATCTGAATGGAGTTGTATATTCTGATCACAGTAGTGGAATCCAGAAATAATTGTTTAAATTAGTATCTGTAGGTCACTCACATACTTTAATTTCCCATTCTGTAAACTACCCAAGTTAAGTCATATCTTGTTTGGTGAATTTTCTAGGCTTACTCACAATTAGTAATCAACCTTCTGGAGCTTGAAAGCATTTTGCTAATTAGAGATATTTAGTAGATTTATTATAATATGATTTGATCTTTATTGTATGATATTATGGAGGAAATAGATTGTCCTCCAGGGGCTAGAAACATAGGGAAGAAATTCTTAGCACTTACAGATAGCTGATCATAGTTTTAAACAGCTTGCTATTTGAAGTTGTCCAGCATCCTGGTACAGCTGGTAACCATTCTTTCCTTCCACGAATACTTTTTGACTGCCTGAGATATGCCAGGTACTATACCAAGCATGAGGGATACAGTGCTGATTAAGACAGACTCAGTCCCTGACTTCACAGAGATTATATGCTCAGCTACAAGAAGGCCTGGACCTTGCCTACAGTTGCTCACAGGAATATGAGGGAACATGATGTCTCAGAATTTATTGTGTGTTTGGAAACAAGACATTCTGAATACTGTTTAAAAGTTAAGTATTAAATTAATAGCATATGTCAGCAATTGTTGCTGTTGGATAGCCTCAGTTATGACCAAATTTTACTTAGCTGTGGGCAAAGTGTCTAAACATTTTTTTTCAGCTTTAAAACTCCCACTTGCTTTGGAGGTTACAGGACAATTATTTTGATTGATCTCTCAAATTATCCCCTTAGATTCTTAGAGGATTCTCTACTACAGTTGTTTACCAGAGAATTTTCAGTGACATTTGAGAAATAAGATCTGTCTTATATGTGGAGATGATTTCTCTGCGATGTTCCCTGAACTTCATGTTGGCCCTTGCCAGAGATCTCTATTTTTACAGCTATGTGCGTCATTGTCATTTCCAGCTGATAGACGCCTGAATACAACTTCACATCCTTCCTGTCTTAGGACTTGTGGGGCTTGACTCGGGCAGCTGAATAGACAGCAGGGAAGGTCACTGAGAATAGGAGGTTGGACTATTAGTTCTTTCCTTGTCCTCACACAGCATTCTAAGCTGTGATAAGTTTATTTGGTACACTGTGACATCCACTCCTGTTGTTACCTTTTCTCTGTCTTCAGCCTCCTTACAGTCTTTCTGTGGCATTTTTTTTTGAGACAGAGTCTCACTCTGTTGCCCGGGCTAGAGTGCCGTGGCGTCAGTCTAGCTCACAGCAACCTCAAACTCCTGGGCTCAGGCGATCCTCCTGCCTCAGCCTCCCAAGTAGCTGGGACTACAGGCATGTGCCACCATGCCTGGCTAATTTTTTCTCTATATATTTTTAGTTAGCCAATTAATTTCTTTCTATTTTTAGTAGACACGGGGTCTCGCTCTTGCTCAGGCTGGTTTCGAACTCCTGAGCTCAAAGGATCCGCCCATCCACCCGCCTCGGCCTCCCAGAGTGCTAGGATTACAGGCGTGAGTCACCACGCCCGGCCTTTCTGTGGCATTTGAAATCCACACTGATTTTCAAAACTGTGTGCTGCTTTGATTCTTCTCCTACATCCTCTAATGATTCCTTCTGTCCCTTGCTTCTTCAAGCATTTGTCCCTTCTGCCCAGCACTACAGGCATCTTCCTGAGCTTTATCTGTGGCCTTCTGCTCCTCTCTGGTCATTTCTTCTCTCTCTTCTACCCTATCACCTTTTCTTCCTTCCTTCATTTCCTTTCACTTTTCTTCATGCATTCTTGTACATTTGTTAAATAGACATTTACTTAGCAGCTACTGTATGTTTTGGACTACTAGATTTTTGAACTACAGGAGTAAGTGAGATAGACATAGTCACAGCTTTTATAGACATTACAATGAATTTCCCAATTAATTCATAGATTGTATTAATAATTGTGAAATGTTTTGAGAAGTACCGGTTGCTTTGAGAACATGGAATTTGGGGACCTGTCTTAGTTTAAGTGGTCAATGAAGTTATTTCTTAAGGAAATAATTTTTAACAGAAATCTGAAGGATGAGTAGGAATTTACGAGGTGGCAGCAGGGAGTGTTCCAAACAGTAGGAACAGAAAACAGTATTCTGACTCTCAATATTCTAGTCACAGTGGCCTTCTTTCAGTTATAGTCATGTGTAATATAATGATGTTTTGGTCAACAACAAACAGTATATATGATGGTGGTTCCATAAGATTATAATGGCCATACCATGTAGCCTAGGTCTGTAGGCACCTGTACCATCTAGGTTTGTGTAAGTACACAATCTATGATGTTTGCATAAGGACAAAATTGCCTAAGGTCACATTTCTCAGGATGTACCACCCTCGTAGTTAAGCGACACATGGCTGCACTTGAATACACCTGCTTCTTCCCACCTCATTAAGTGAAAGATGAAACTTATCATCTTTCCTCAATCTCACCCAAACTGATTCTTCACTGTGACTTCCTCTTCCCTCTCCACTCCTTTCCCGGATTAGAAATTTTGGTGGTGTTGATTTCCTTTGAAGTAGACCTGAGATTTGCTCTTTTTTTTCTATTGTTCTCACTGAAGGCATTATCACTTCACAACTGGATACTACATTAATAACTGGAGTCCTTGCTTCAGCTTTTTCTCCACTGCTTCCTTGCCCCACCTTCCCCAGTATAGACCTCTCTTTTTAAGACCCAGTTTTTATCATCTGACTCCTTGACTGAAAAACCTAGAGTAGATTCCTGATGCATAAAATCCAGATTTTCTTCCTTTGGGTCCTCCATTATCAGTTCTCAGACTCTCTCTAGTTTTGTTTCTCAACATATACTTGTTCAGATAGGCAAATATTCCTCCCATTCCCCCTGTAAACCATGCTTATTTCTGCCTTTCACCTTCTGTTTTCTCTTTAATTTTTATTACTATCTCCAAGAAATCTTTTTTACTACTGTAGTCCCCAGTGATCTCTTCCTCTCTGAACTCTGATTACTCTTATAATAACACTTTCTGTATTTCATAAATGCTAATGCCATTTCCTGATCTTTAGGTTAAGAACAAGGGCATGTCTTATAGCAATTTTATATATTCTTATTTAGGATTCACCAAATAGGTATTTAATAAATGCTTTGAGGATGCCCAGAAGATTCATTTTGATATCATTTAGTGGATGCTGCTAATTCATTGCTAATCAGGAACTGTGAGTGGTTAATGTTGTATTGTAATATCCTGTATGTTGAATTTAACTTGAACAGATGATAGATACCAACCTAGGTGTCCAACAAGACTAATTCATTTTAATTGGCTCTAATGTTCCAGGGGTCTTTGCTAGCAGTTGAAGTCTCACATTTTACAGAGCTAGTCAAGCATTCCTTCTAATATTCCAGCTATTTGTATAGTGCTTTATGATCTGCAAGTTTTATTTAATCATCGCATTTAATTCTCATTACAGCTTTTTGACGTAAGTGATATTATCTTTATTTTACAGAAGAAGAAACTTAAATGAGTATGGGTTACCCAGTTAGTTTGTGGCAGTGCCCAGACCTGAATCTAGGCCTGCTGATTTAAAATTCCTTTTCTAATGACTTTATTTCTTCTTTAATGGAGAACCTGCGCTTAATCATACCTCACCATTTTCTGCCGGAGTCCTTTGTCCTTGTGTGTTTTAGTTATCTATCAGCTGCTTCTGGAAAAGATGTAAAAGAGGTTAATTTTTTTAATGGATTAGTATCTCAATTAATATAATTTTGCATTGGTATCTTTCTAAGACCTTTACTTTAAATGGAATTTGCTTACTGATACTGTGATGAGTGAAGCCTAAGCTGACTGTTATAGTTGGGTATTAATTAGTTACACATCTCTGTATGTGCCTCACCAGAAAAAGCCAGGCTTAGGTCAAATATTGAAATGTCAAACTCAGGGCTTCCTAACTGAAGGAGGTCTAAGTATGAGACCATGAGATTCTCTGCCTCTTACTGGTTCTGTTTGATTACAGAGGCGTGGCACTTGTTTCATGTTCGTACAATCCTTGGGAACTACAGAGTGGGTGTTCAGACCAAAAAGGCTACTTCCTGAAGCGTTTATGCAAAGGATCATTTTTAGAGAGTTATGTGGAATGGAATTGGGTCTGACGTCAATTCTCAGTGCGCTTTCTCTCTCCTGGAGGAATAGGCCATATGTAGAGACAGATGTGAGACTGAAATCTTTTTTACATATAAATAATGCTGGGAGAGAATGAGAACATTGCTGTGAGGTGGAGGTTGGGGAAGAACAGAGTTTACTGTATGCCAGAGATGACCAGTTTGTTCTTATATGCACTTTTAAAAAATTGTCAATTATGCATAACCTATAAGCCTAAATTTGTACAAAATATAAATGTACAGTAAGTTAATAATAATTTCATAATAATAGAGCAAGTGCCTGTGTAACCATTACCCAGGTCAAATAATAGAACAGTGCCAGCACCCAGAAGATCCCCCAGTAATTCCTTTTGATCATTACCCACTTCCCTTTTGGAAGGAGTCTCCTGACTTTTATGGCAATAATTTTCTTATTTTTCTCTTTAGATTTACCATTTTTACGTGCTTCCCTAAGCGATTTAGGTTAGTTTTGCCTGAATCATACTGCATTTATTCTTTTGTGTCTTGATCCTTTCACTCAACATTTTGTTTGTAATAATCACACGTTATTGCATGTAGCTGTACTTTGTTCTTGTTATTAGTGTATAGCATTTCATTGTATGACTTTGCCACAATTTATTTATTATTTTACTATTGATGGATGCTTGGTTGTTTCTAGTCTGGACCAACTACAAATAATACCACTTTGTACATTCTTGAACTTGTCTTTGGGGGCAGGCATTTCTGTTGGATATACATTAGGTTGAACCATATGAATTACCATTTGTGTGGATCAAACGTCAAATATTAGTGATTTCATATGGTTCAATCTAACCCCTAGGAGTAGAATTGTTGCATCACAGGATGTACATATGTTCAATTATAGTAGATCATGCCAAATAGTTTTCTGAAGATCTTGCACCAACTTAATCTCCTGGAAACAATATATAATTGTTGTTCTACATTCTGGCCAATGCTTGATATTGTAATTTCTCATTGTGGTTTTAATTTGTATTTCCTGGTTACTAATGAGGTTTTGAGCACTTTTTCCCTTGTTTGAGCCATTGATTTCTTCTTGTGAAGTACCTATTCTAAGTCATTTGCCCATTTTTCTATTGGGTGGGTTTTTTTTGTTTCAATTAGCAGGAGTTCTAGATATACTCTACATCTAAATCCCTGATGGGTAAATGTGTCTTCTCCCATTCTACAGCTCAGCTTTTCGCTCTCTTAATGGTGATTTCTGGCTGAGCGCAGTGGCTCATGCCTGTAATCCTAGCACTTTGGGAGACCAAGGCAGGAGGATCATGTGAGCACAAGAGTTCAGCCTGAGCAACATAGTGAGACCCCATCTCTACAAAAAAAATTTAAAAATTAGTCAGGAGTGGTGGCACATGCCTGTAGTCCCACCTACTTGGGAGACTGAGGCAGGATGATCACTTGAGCTCAGGGTTCACCACTGCACTCAAGCCCAGGCAACAGAGTGGAACTCTCTCTCAAAAATAGGTGTCTTTTGATGAACAGGTATTCTCAGTTTTAATGTAGTCAAATGTATTCGTCATTTCTTGTTATAGTTAATGTTTTTTGTGTGTTGTCAAAAAAATCTTTTACCCTAAGATCTTGAAGATAATCTTCTATATTATCTTCTAGAGCATTATTGTTTTGCTTTTCACTTTTAGGTCTATAATCCATCCGAAGTTGATTTTTACATGTGGAGTAAAGTTGAGGTTCAATTTCATTTTTCCCCCTAATGGATATCCAGTTGTCCCAGGACCAGTTAGTGAAAAGACCATCTGCTGCTTTGTAGTGTTCTGTTATAACTCAGGTCTATATGTGCCTGCATCTGTTCTAGGCTCTCTGTTCTATTTCATTGGTCTGTTTATCTTTTCTTGTACTAATACTTCACTGTCTTAATTACTATAGCTTCATGGTTCTTTTTGTTCATTTTTAAGAGTTCCTTGGCTATTCTTGTCCTGTATTTCCACGTACATTTTAGAATCAGCTTGTCAAGTTTCATAAATTTGTTGGGATTATTTTTTTTTTTTGCTTTTATTTCATCATATAATGGGGGTACAAATATTGTTAGGGTTACATACATTGCCCCTACCACCCCTCCCCCCCCACATGTCAGAGCTTCTAGCGAGTCCAATCCCCAGGTGGCCCAGGCAAGGCACACATTATGTAACTCTACACTTCCTCCCCCCCTCCCGCCTGCCCTCCATCCAACATAAAATTTTTTTTTTTTTTACATTTTGGATACATTGTATATCTTTGCCTCTCCCTAAGAAGGGTTAGAGGTATGCCCATCCCCCCGACAATGAATTTGTTGGGATTTTGATTGGGATTATATTTAATCTGTCAATCAATTCATTTAGAATTGACATCTTTACAATTGTAAGTTTTTCATCTAGGAATAAGGTATATCATTAATAAGGTCTACTTTATTGTCTATCAAAAATGTTTTGAGATAAAATTCACCATTTCAGTGATTTTTTTATTGAGGCAAAATATACATAACAAAATTTACCATTTACACCGTTTTAAAGTTTACAGTTCAGTGGCTTTTAGTATATTCAAAATGTTGTGCAACTATCACCAATATCTAATTTTAGAACATTTTTATTCTCCCCTGCCTAAAAAAAAGCCCCATACCCATTAAACAGTCACTCCCCAAGTCCCTAGCAACCTCTGCTTTCTGTCTTGGAGGATTTGCCTATTCTGAACATTTCATATAAATGGAATCCTATAATATATGGCCTTTGGTGTCTGGCTTCTTTCAGTTACACCAATGTTTTTAAGGTTCATCTATGGTGTAACATGTATCAGAACTTTATTCCTTTTTTGGCTGAATGCTATTCTATTGTATGACTATACCACATTTTAATTATATGGATATACCATGTTATAAATTTATCAGTTGATGGATATTTGTTAATAAAATTCTATAATTTTTATAGGGTACTCTTTTATGTTTTATTATATTTATTCCAAGGTAAATGTTTTCAAAGCTTGTAAATTATATTTTAATAAAATTTCATTTTGTTTATTGCTGTTAAATAAGAATATATGACAGTGATTTTAATACATCCTATAAGTCTAAAGTTTCATAAAATCTCTTAATAATTCTAAAAATTTATCTACAGATTCTTTTGGACTTTATATATACCAGTCATATCATTACAATGAATGAATTTTGTTTCTTCCTTTCCATTTCTTCTTCCATCTTTTTCTTTATTTTATCTTACCCTGCCGACTAGAACCTCTAGTACTGTTGAATCTCTCGTAATGTTAAACAAAGTAGTGATAGCAAGTAGGCTTGACTTATTCCTGATCCAAAAGGAAAAGCTTTTAATCCTTTACCATTAAATGTGAGATTTGCTATAGATTTACCCATATTTCAAATGACCTTTGTCTAGCTGAAGCCTAAAGAGTCTAAGAGGACTCTTTTGTTTTAATTTTTAAGAAACAATTAGATGAGCTCCTGAGAGTACTTTGCCTCTGATTCAGTCATTTTTGGCAATCTTGAGGTATAACTTTTGAAGTCACATTGACTTGTTTCCAAATATAGCTCTGCTATATACTCATGTGATTTTGGTCAGGACTGTAAATCCTTTTAGGGTAGAAACTGTGTCTTATTTATTTGATTCTGTATCCATAACTCTAACTTAATGCATAGTACATCATAGGGGCTTAATATGTATATATCGAAAAAATGAAGTTATTTAATTTATCTGAGTCTTGACTTCCTCATTTATAAAATAGGGGTAATAATTCCTTACAGGCTTTGTTATGATGATTTTTAAAATAATACATGTAACATAGTTGGCATGTAAAAAGCATTGAAAATTTTCTTTATCTTGAGATTTATTTTTCTTTAGCTGAAAAATAAATATTAGTGATCTGTTTTTCATCTCTGGGTTTTATGTAACTTCATAGAAACTAGTGTCTTTTTTTCATATATTTTAAAGAAGTTAAATGTTTTAAATTTTTGAGACAGCATCTTTCTCTGTTGCCCAGGCTAGTGTGCAATGGCATGATCATCGCTCACTTTAACCTCAAATTCCTGGGCACAAGTGATCCTCCTGCCTCAGCCTCCCGAGTAGCTAGGACTACAGGCACCTGTCTCCACATCCAGCTAATTTTTTTCATTTTTTGTAGAGATGGGGTCTTCCTAGTGCCCAGGCTGGTCTTGAATTCCTGGTCTCAAGCGGTCTTCCCACCTCAGCCTCCCAAAGTGCTAGGGTTACAGATGTGAGCCACAGCTCTCGGCCTAAAACTTGAAAATTAAAAAGGCTGGCCGGGCGTGATCTCTTGAACGTGTAATCCTAGCACTCTGGGAAGCCAAGGTGGGAGGATTGTTTGAATTCAGGAGTTCAAGACTAGCCTGAGAGGCCGGGCGCGGTGGCTCACGCCTGTAATCCTAGCACTCTGGGAGGC
>VBSM01001265.1:67960839-67973727 GCA_008086735.1 Cheirogaleus medius | reverse complement strand
CACCTCGGCCTCTCAGAGTGCTAGGATTACAGGCGTGAGCCACCACACCCGGCCGGTTTCCACTTTTTGACTGTTATGAATAATGCTACTGTGAACATTCATGTGCACATCTTTGTGTGTGAGGTTGGGTTTTAGTTAAGAAAGTTCAACAAAGCATGAGAGGGGTAAAGGAGTTAAAGGTTTTTGCAGGAACATGCTAAAATGAGTGACCATACCGTACATTTGCAAGGAGGGACGTGGGGCAGGGCATTGCGGGAGTGAGAGGGAATGAAAGATAGCAGGATCATGGATGGATTTTCAAATATTGCCAGAATTGGGGTAGTAGTAGGAGTGAGCTAGAAAGACAAAAGTAGCAGTGATGGCATGAAGTTCACCTCACACATATTCTTTGGTGCCCGTCTTGTTATTTGGTGTAGTACTTGGGGTAAGTTTCTATTGTGTCTTCATTTTTGAGTTGAAAAAACTGTGACAACATGAGACCTGGGCCTGAAAATATCCCCAGCTCTGAGGGGACAGAAGATCCCAAACAACCTTCCTGTTAATTGGGGAATGCCTTCAGAGGATTTTCATTTCCCGTAAGTTGTGCTCAAGGCGTTATTTTCATGGCCATATGCTGAGAAAGAAACCGGTTGGGTTAAGAACTGAACAGGTACAGTTCACCTGAAGTTGTACAAAGTATAGTGAAGAGCGAGTGGGGTTTGAAGATGCATTTGAATCCTAGCCACTTGCTCATAGTACCCTTCTGATTCCCAGATTTCCACATCAGTAAAACAGAGTTAACTATTTTGTCTATTGTATGGGGCTGTTATAAAGATTAAATGAGAGCGGGTATATGTGGAAGTACTTTTAAGTTCTAAAGCATTATAGAAATGTCAGGGCTTTCAGTTAATTTGCAGGTAGCCTAGGGTTCCAAAATTATGCTGAATTTCTTTATATTTATGTTTCTCAGCATCTTATAGTATGTACTGATCTAACTGCAAAAACAGCAGGATCCTACAGCCCACTTTGCCACAGCAGTTTATGTCTGTCAGCACTATGACATCTGATGTTGCTGACTTTGGGCCAATTAAGTTAGGCTGTACTGTCAGAGCTGTGTGCCTCAGAGCTGTCACTCTGAGGTGATGCGTGAGATGCTTTTATGAGCATGATCCTGAAATGCCTTCAAGTATATTTACTGGGACTGCTAAATTTCCTGTCAAACAACGTTTTTTGTGCTTTAGCAATTTATATAACAAGGAGAAATAATGGTACCATCTGGATCATCTGGATGGAGTGGTCTCTCATGTCTTAGACCCTAGATCAGATGGGGCTGCAGGTCTAACTATTCTCCAGGTCTTTCTGAGGAAAGGAGAAGGTTTTAATAAGTCTGTGACACATAGCTACATGATCTATTTAGAAATGTAAGCAGGCTAATTTCTCAAGTCTAAATCTGCTTTCCTTACAGTTCATTTCTATGAAATCTTTCTTCCATTGTTTGTCTGTCCATCTGCCATCTGTGCAATCAGCAAGTATTTACTAAGCACTGCCAGGCACTGTGGTGGATTTTAAGTAGATAGTGATGAATAATAGTATACACCAGGTCCCCGTCTTCTTGGACTTTACAGTATATTGGGAAAGCTGCTATTAAACAAATAGCAATGCAAATCAATACGTAATTACGAAATGTGTTAAGTGCTTTAAAAGAAAAGTACAGGGGGCTGCAAGAGGAGTGCACAGCAGAGAGGTACCTGAAGTTTTGTTATGTCCTTAAGCCAGTTGGTTAAGTAGATTTAAAAATCAGGAAGTCTTTGAATATCTATTATGTCCTTCTCACATAAAAGTATAAAAGAAGTAATTAGACACAGGCTTTACTCTTGAATAACATATAACTTTTGTAGGAATACCTACATAAACAAAAACAACTTAAAAATAGTGTTAAGACCATAGAGGTGCCAAGTTGTGTGTTAGAACTTTAAAGAAAGAAGGGAGCCATGGACGGTAGAGTACACTGGAAAGGCTTCCTGCAGGAGGTGGTGCTTGAGTTGAGGCTTAAAGGAAAAGTAGGATTAAATAAGTGCTGGTGGTAAAGAGGGAAGAATTGCTTATTTAATTTAAGAAGCAATCTTGAGTACAAGTGGAGGGATAAGAAGAAGCCTATTGGATGAGGGGCCCAAGAATCAGTATCCAGAAGTTTAATTTGGCCAGGCGTGGTGGCTCACGCCTGTAATCCTAGTACTGTGGGAGGCCGAGGTGGGAGGATGGTTTGAGCTCAGGAGTTCAAGACCAGCCTGAGCAAGAGCGAGACCCTGCCTCTACTAAAAATAGAAAGAAATTATCTGGATAACTAAAAATACATAGAGAAAAAATTAGCCGAGCATGGGGATGTATGCCTGTAGTCTCAGCTACCTGGGAGGCTAAGGCAGAAGGATTGCTTAAGCCCAGGAGTTTGAGGTTGCTGTGAGCTAGGCTGACGCCACGGCACTCTAGCCTGGGCAACAAAGCAAGACTCTGTCTCAAAAAGAAAAAAAAACAGTTTAGCTTACCTCTTTGGCTGGTTTGAATTTGCTTTTATGTAATCTGTAATATATCATCCACATCAGAGCTCTTTTGAAAGTAAAAGGGACCCTTCCCTGGGCAAATTGAGATATATGGTCATCCTGCTTTAATGTGACCAGAATAAGAAGCTTGTTCCAAAAAGCAGGATGGGAGAGTGAAGCATGTAGATATAGTTCTTTTGCCCCATAGTCCGTGTTTACTATGTGGATTTGCCCATAGTTTATTTATTTGATTTAATTTGCTGACATCCCTTTTTATTATAGCCTACATTGGGCCTCAGCTGAAAGGGAAGCAATCAGGATGTTTGAATATAGTACTAGCACATTTTTTAAAAAAATTATACTCTGAGTTATGTGACATTGGGGATTCCACTCTAAGGAGAAGCAACCTAAAATACATTAGGACAATTTTGTGATTGGGGCAAATTTAGGGATTCTGAACATCTGTAAATATGTGAATAAACCTGTTTTCTATTGAAATTGTTGCAAGATAAGCTAGGCCTTTACTGTTGGACTAATAGAGAAGTACTTAATAAATAGAGCTGAATGATGTTAGCCCATTTGGGAGAATGGTAGCCCAGATACTCATTCACTTCCTTATCAGAGGCCCAGAGACCTCTGGCCCTATAAGTTTGAGAGGATACAGGCATAAGATCTTAATAACCATGTTCTAGTCTCTACTCAAACAAAGCTGGCACCAGAGCTACAGCTTCCCCTCCCTGAGTTTGCCACGTCTGTGTCCAGCTAATTTTATAAAGGTTTATCAGACGCCCCAGGTATGGAGGTCTAAACTGTTTTGACAGTATCACTGTTTAGACCAGACACTATTGTTACTCTATGGCCATCTCATATTACATACTTTCTAAAATAAGAGAGGATTTTTTCTTTCTTTGAAGCATGATATAATTGCTACTTGAATAAAATAGCTCAACAAGTGGGCGGTTGTAATGCCTACTCTGAGAGTCCCCAGAGAGGAGTGAAGGGACAGTGTTGCAGTAAATTACCAGCTCAATGGTGTGTTCTCTTCTAAGTGTGGTGAGAACGCTTGGTTGTGGGAGTCTGGTGGGAAATGCCTCTCCAGGATGTTGGAGATGGCCTCCTGAGCAACAGGGCCTGTTTGTAGCTTTGGAAACAAGTTGAGCGGCCCTGCCACTGCTTTGCATAGCCACTTTCCTCCCACTGCTTCCTCCTGCATTATAGTTCCCTTTTGTCTTTCTTGCTTTGCTTTCTCCTTTGGTTTTTGGACTGTGAGATTTTCTTCTTCTCTATTTTGGAGCATGTTAGCCTCCTCTAACTGGATTTTAGGCTTGCCTAATTAGGGCCTCAAGACAACTTGGGGGGACTTAGATAGGCAAGATTTCAAAGCCCTGCAAATTCATAATTATAGATGAAGAGTAGATGCATGTAAGGAGTTAGAAGTTAAAGTCTTTAGCTGGCATGGTAGGAGAGGGTCCTTTCTGCAGCAGCAAGTTGGGGACTGTGCTGATAACATGTGCTGCTTGTGTCCTTTCAGAGGCTAGCAGAGGATTCTCAGTGGCCACTGAACGTTAGCTGCTCTGGAGAGTTTTTCTAAGACCATGGATTTCCTTTTAGCCTCCAAGAAGAAGTGAACTCAGCACCTATGAGGCTTAAAGAGTTCATGGCACCTATATTCATTTTTGCCCTATGTGACAGAGTAGTCTGATTGGTGGGAGCCAGTGTCTCCCCCAGCCCCTAGCTCCAGCATAAGCAGACCTATTTATTTCCGGAAGATAATAAGATCATTGGAGTAATCACTGTATAGAGCAAATTAGTTGGAAGCTTTTTTTCCACTTATTGCTGTGTAATAGTCATTTGTACTCAGTAGTGTAAAATGCCAACAATTTATTATTATTTTCTCTCATGGATCTGAGAGTTGACTGGGCTCAACTAGCCAGGTTTGTTTTTTGTTTTTTTTTTGAGACAAAGTCTCACTCTGTTGGCCAGGCTAGAGTGCTATGGCATCAGCCTAGCTCACAGCGACCTCAAACTCCTGGGCTCAAGCAATCCTTCTTCCTCAGCCTCCCGAATAGCTGAGACTACAGGCATGTGCCACCATGCCCAGCTAATTTTTTCTATATATTTTAAGTTGTCCAGCTAATTTCTTTCTATTTTTTTAGGAAACACGGGGTCTCGCTCTTACTCAGGCTGGTCTCGAACTCCTGAGCTCAAACCATCCGTCCACTTCAGGTCCCAGAGTGCTAGGATTACAGGCGTGAGCCACCGTGCCTGGCCATCAACTTGCCATTTCTTGCTCAGTGTTTCTTATGTATTGGCCATCAGACAGTGGCCAGAGCTGGAGGCACCTCAAAGTCTTTCTCACTCATATGTCTGGTAGTTGATGCTGGCTGTGGGCTAGATATCAGCTGAGGCTATTGGCCAGAACACCTACATGTGGCTTCTCTGTGTGGCCTGGCCTTTCTAACAGCATGGTGGTTGACTTCCAAGGGTAAGCCTCTCAAGAGCTGTGTAGTTTTCTTTCTTTTTCTTTTTTTAATTTTTTTTTTTTATTTCAGCAAATTATGGGGGTCTGTGTAGTTTTCTTCTTACCTAGCCTTGGAAGTCATGCAGTAGCACTTCCACCTTATTCTCTTGGTTGGGAGCAAGCCACTTGAATAACCTGTGCTCACGGGGAAAGGAATTAGGCTGTCAAAGTCTAATTAGAGTGTCAAAGAATATATGGACATGTTTTAAAACCACCACAGCTCTTTTAATGCCATTCTCCATCCAAATTGGATAATTTTCGTAATTTTTCTTTTTAAAGGAGACTTCTTACAGAAGAGACATATGGTGCACACAGTAGTCCAGCAGGCTGTTTCCATCTGCAGCTTCTTATTACCCAGGTGGAAAGGGAGACTCCAACCCATGGCAGAATTTGGTTGCATGCCAACAGTTTGGCATGTTTCAGATGGTGCTCCAATCCTTTGGGTAGAATTAGTTCCCTCCTAAGCAGTAATTGAAATGCTTCTGTCTTTTCCCTATGTGTCAATCATGGTGGTGCCTTTAGCTCCCTTAATGATGCCAAGAATATTGAGAAACAGTAAGGAAGAAGAGATCAGAGTTTCTACAGTTTTGTACTCTTTTGTTAGTTTATTACTCTCTTATACTTTTTGTTTCACTCTTTATGATTTTTGGGCTTTTCCTACTTTTCTTCTCCCCAGATACTTTCCTGAGACCCTTCATCTGTCAGAGCTACCACAGGCCCGATTGGGCTTCAAAACACATTGGTGTTTTGCTCATTTTATTATTCAGCTGCTTAATCATTAAGATCCGCTGACATTTTAAGAAGAATAAACGTTTTTTTCATTTTTCTTAAGCTCAGAAAGTCTGCTTTCTATTGTTGTGAAATTAGTTCTCATAAGAGACCATTTACAAACCATCTGTGCTCTAAGTCCATGCCACAGAGACCCTCCAGTTTGAAGAGCATATACAGTGTTCTGGCACCATCACTACTTTTATTTAATAGCTAGTTTAGACTAAGCAGCTGGCATCATCAAAGGTCTTTGTTCTAAGTTCCTTGAGAATTAGAACCACATCGTATGTTGATTTTCTACAACTCCTAGCACGTTATAGAGTCTTTGAAAATATTTATTGATTATTTGATGTATTTCACATTCTTAAAACTGGTTTTATGCTAGCGTAAAAAGAAGAAAAGATGGTAGGATTTCTTCAGAAGCTTCTGATGCCCTTTTTTGGTAAAATAAAGATCATTGAATTATTTTAAAGTATATTCATTGTTTATTTCATTTCTATAAAGCTAGCCGGAATCATCTACCTTATGTGGCCTCTAGTCCTCTTTCTATTTGTCACATAGAAGTAACCTGAATGAGAGTCCACAGAGCAGGGACAAAAACCCGCATGAATGCTGTTTGACATCTTCTCCACAGGAATAGTGACCAGAACAGATAGTACCTAGATACCTAAATGGGATAGTACCTAGATACCTAAGGTATCTAGTACCTTAGGTATCTAGTACCTAGATACCTAAATGGGAAAGAGACTAGTAAAGAACATTTTGCCAGCAACCTTGACAGTACTGAGGCCAGAAAATAGCCAGTTGCCTAACAGCAATTCTTTGTCAGTTTCTTCATTCTGAATGTCAGCTAAAGGTGACTGGTTAAGAAGTTATGATGTTATGCCAGATGTTGACCAGGCCACAGCTCAGCAGAATGATTCACTCTGTACACTGGTCTCACAGTGCCACGATTCCAGTCTGTGCCTCGGTACACTTCATAGTCATTACACATTATGGATTTTTGGAGGTTACTCCTAATAGTCAAAACCATGAATACAAGACCCCATCTCTGAAATAATTGAAAAAAAATTAGCCGGGCATGGTGGTGCACACCTGTAGCCCCAGCTACTTGAGAGGCTGCAGCAGGAAGATAGCTTGAGCCTAGGAGTTGGAGGCTGCAGTGAGCTACGATCGTGCCACTGCATTCCAGCCTGGGCAACAGGGTAAGACCCTGTGTCTCAAAAAAAAGAAGAAGAAAAAGAAGAAGAACATAAATTATTCATTGAATGCTGAATGGCAAAGATCTGTTATACATGCCTGCTTAAAATAAAGTATCATACTGAACACATGGATAATGCTGTCTCAGAAAATTCTATGTATAAACTGACACCCAGAGAGGCTAGGTGTCCTTTTGTGGTATATTTTCTTTGCTAACATGGGGGCCTTCTGTGTCTCACTTGCCCTCTAACATCCCATGGCCCTCCGCAGCTCCCTTTGTTCTCTCCCACCCACCACCCCACTGCAGGCTCCTACTCGCTCTGCTCTACCTAATGGCTTTAGGACTGCGTTGTTTGGCAAGAGAACAGAAAGAACTTCATATAATTTTTGATATTTCCTTTTCCTCCATGGAAGATGAATATTGCAAGAAGGGATGGAGGTAAACTAGATGATCTGATTTAAGAGTCAGGGAATAGTCATTCATTAATTCACAGAATATTTATTGAGCACTTTCTGTGGCACTGTCCTAAAATCCAGAGATAATACAGTTAGATAAAATTCTGTCCTCAAGGGACTGATGTTCTAGTGGAATGTGACATATAGCATGTAACTCCTGTGCACATTCTCTTTTGTGTAATAGGGTGATAAGTCCCCTCTGTGTAAGTCCCCTCAGTTACTGACCATTAATGTCTCTGCCCCCATTTCCTGTTAAAAGACTGTTAAAGCAGTGGTCCGCAGCCTTTTTTGGCACCAGGGACTGGTTTTTTTGGAAGACAGATTTTCCATGGACGTTGGATGGATGGTGGCAACGAAGCTCAGGCAGTGATGCCAGCCATGGTGAGGGGAGCAGCTGTGAATACAGATGAACCTTGACTTGCGCACCAACCACTCACCTCCTGCTGTGCGGGGGCTCCCTCATAATTCCTAAGTTTCTTGGGAGACAATTTTTCCATGGATGGGGGTTGGGGCTTGGGGCAGAGCTCTACAGCCTGGTCCCTAACAGCCTGCAGACCAGGGGTTGGGGGCTACAGTGTTAAAGAACAGTCACATTTTTTGCTCCATACCAGCTTTTTGAGCAGTTCTTAAATAGCTTGATATGAAACTATAGGTTGATTATTACTAAGGCTAAATCTTGAAGGAATTCTGAGATTCTCTTCAAAATTGGAGATAACTGCAAAAGGCCAGTTCTGC
Organism: Cheirogaleus medius; assembly: GCA_008086735.1. Classification (NCBI taxonomy): domain Eukaryota; kingdom Metazoa; phylum Chordata; class Mammalia; order Primates; family Cheirogaleidae; genus Cheirogaleus; species Cheirogaleus medius. The sequence goes on along the minus strand of VBSM01001265.1, from coordinate 67,965,531 downwards.
ACTGAGGGTTATAGAAAGTCTATCACTGAAATGTGAACTAAGTGCAAGAGGAAGAGCAGGGCCAGGGTGGGGACAGGGGGGAACCAGCTTTAAAAAGCCCCAACTGGAAGGGCAACTGGCAGTGGGTTTAGATTACAGGTTTATATAGGGGATGTTTAGGTGGATGATTGTATACATGGATGGATGGACTAGATAGATAGATAGATAGATAGATAAAAATAAAAGAGAAAACCTGAATACTAGAATATTTTCCTTTTAAAATGAAAAATTGACCCAGCATTTCCATTTGTGCCTGCTGAACTGGTGACATCAGGGACTGGCAGCCAGTTGTCCATTGACGTCAGCAAGAGCAGATTTAAATCTCCACAGCACAATCCTCCCCAGCCCTGATAAATAGGGCTGGTAATTGAATTAGAAAACATTCTGAGCCATCAGCTAATTATGCTGTTCAGGCAATTGCTTTGTCCAGGTCTGTTTCATCCTTGAATCGCTTGACTTTCTCACTGGGAGGGGGAAGTATTTCAGTTTCCATGGTGGGGCACACATTTTATGTCTCCCTAAATTATGCTGCCTGTGCTGCCCTAGAGCAGTACTTGGGCATTTCACTATTTACAGACATTGTTATATGAGTTTTGATAGGCATTAGTTTTGTTCTGTAATTCAGTCTGATCTTTGTTTCCATGTATATAGATGTGTGCACACACATTATTCCAATGTTCAACTGCTCTTTTTTTCAGCAATGTTACAATATAACAAATTCAAAGTGCCCTAGTCATAGTTAACATATTGAAGCTATTGATGGTAAAGAAATTAATCTAGAACAGCAATTATAGTGTTAGAAATGAAGAATTCAAGCCAACTTTTTCTTTTGGTTAAAAAAATTTACAGAATCTTCCCATCCCAGCTCAGAGATAAGAATGAGCCAAAGCGTATATTGGCCATTTACTCACTTCATCTTCTAGAAGGAATTAGTGGCTTTGTATGTAATAGATAGATAATGCTATTAAAGATTACAACCAGAATCTGCAGGAGAAAAGGAGGTTCTTTTGTGTTCATGCTTAACAGAAATGCCTCCTTGTTTCCTGAACATATTATTTGAATTTTATGCTGAATTTCATGTGATTATACACTGAGGGAGCCTAGAAAATCAAGTTATTTCTGAAATCTCTTGCTGTAGCTAAGTCAGACCCATATTTGTCCTTAAAAGACAGTTATTCCAAACCATAAATTCAGCTGGACTTTGAATTCCTTATTAAGAGTAGGAGGAACCCTTTCTTGTTCATCATTGTGTTCCTGGCATCTAACCCGTTGCTTGACATCGTGCTCAGTCACTTGCGATTGAACTAAATTGAATTAAACTCTTATTTCATTTGTATTATATAATATCCCTCCCTCCCTCTCTTCATCAGTCCATCCATCCATCCTTTGATCCATCCATCCAACAGTTGTTTTTCAGCATTTACTATATGCCAGGCACGTACTGGTAAATAAAACAGACTTGGTCCCTGAACTCTGGGGATGGGATGGGGTGACAGACAATAAACAAGGTAAACAACAAATAAATAGTTACAAATTGTACAGAGCGTAATGAAGAAAGACACAAGGTATGCCAAGAGAGAATAAGTCAAAGGAGTGGAAACCTAAGCTTTCCTAGGATTATTAGAAGACCTCTCAAAGGAGGTAACTTTTTTTTTTTTTTTTGAGACAGAGTCTTTGTTGCCCGGACTAGAGTGCTGTGGCGTCAGCCTAGCTCACAGCAACCTCAAACTCCTGGGCTCAAGCGATCCTCCTGTCTCAGCCTCCCAAGTAGCTGGGACTACAGGCATGCGCCACCATGCCTGGCTAATTTTTTCTATATATTTTTAGTTGTCCAATTAATTTCTTTCTATTTTTAGTAGAGACAGGGTCTCGCTCTTGCTCAGGCTGGTTTCGAACTCCTGACCTTGAGCGATCTGCCCACCTCGGCCTCCCAGAGTGCTAGGATTACAGGCATGAGCCACTGCGCCCAGCCAAAGGACGTAACTTTTAAACTAAGACATGAACAATGACATGGACTCAGTCATGAGAAAAACAGGGTGGAATAGTGTTCCAGATTGAAGGAACAGCATAGGCAAAGGCCCTAGGATAGGAGCTTGTATTTTTGGGGAGCTGAAAGGAGGCTGGTGTGGCAGAAGTGTGGAGGGCAAGGAGGAAAATGGCACAAGGTGAGGGACAAATAAGCAAGGGCTAGGGCTTGGATCTGCTAGGGCTTTGTAAGCCATGATAAAGAGCTTGGAATTTATTCACTTCATCTCTAGTTGCTGCTGAGTAGACAGAGAATTTTACCTCAAATGCCTATAGATTTGGTTATGGGTAGACAAGTTGCTTTTCATGCTTATTATACCTTAGAATATTGAATGGATAAAACAAAATGATGTGCTATGTATTAAATGCTGCTTCTATACCTACTCAGCCCTTAGCATTTGACCTTTCTTCTGAAAGTGTGTTTCACCACTTTGAACTTCTGTATCAGCTATTTAATATTTAGTATATGGTAAGTTATGATTATATATCATTTATATTCAGTTTTTCCCAGCTAGATTATTAGCCCTTTGAAAACAGAGACCTTTGTGACTTCAGGGCCAACACACAAATCCTTACATATTGTAGGCACATTGGGGTTTTTTTGTTTGGCTGGTTTTTGTTTTTGAAGAATTTGAGGTTTCCTTTATTTAAAAATTTGTCTACTGGTATTCAAAAATTACTATAAGTAATACATTTCACCTACTTTTGTATATATTTGAAATTTTCTATTATAACAAATGGAAAACAAACTAGGTTGTTTGTAAAACAAGAAAATAAACAAATGAGATGGTGTAAAGTACAAAATAAAAATCCTCTGCCAAGTCATAGGGACTGCATAATTTTTGTTTTAATTGATAGTGCTAAAATTGCCTTTCCAAGTGGCTAAGCAGGTTTATGCTTTCACTGGCAATATCTGTTTCCTAATTTTTTGTCAGCATTTCATACTGTCAAACTTTTTAACTTTTGCAAACCTGATTGTTGAAAATTGTATCTAGTTTTGTATTTCCCTGATTATAGGTAATATTGAACATTATTTCATGTTTATTGGCCATTTGCATTTCTCTTCTCTATTCATATTTTTTGTCATTTTTTTCTTGTTGAGTTGTTTATCTTCTTATTGATTTTAGGAACAGTTTATATAGTCTGGATACTAATTCTCTGTTACCTATATTGTAAATATTTTGTCCTAATCTCCTTTCTTTTACCTTTGTTTTTGCTTGCTTTTGTACTCAACAGTAATGCATAGTGGTCCTTTTTCCATTTCAGTCCAGTCAGTATTGGTTTTTTTGTTTTTTTTTTTTTGAGACAGGGTCTCTTTCCATCATGTAGGCTAGAATGCAGTGGCCTCATCATAGCTCACTGTCACCTAAATCTCCTGGGCTCAAGCAATTCTCCTACCTTAGCCTCCTAAGTAGCTAGGACTATAGGCACGCACCACCATGCCTGGCTAATGTTTCTATTTTTTTGTAGAGAGTAGGGGTCTCACTCTTGTTCAGGCTGTTTTTGAACTCCTGGCTTCAAGCAATCCTCCTGCCTTGGCCTCCCAAAGTGCTAGGATTACAGGTGTGAGGCACTGTACCCAGCCAGTCAGTATTTTTGATAATGATATATATGGTATATCTGAAATGATTTTTTTTTTTAAGAGACAGAATCTTGCTCTGTTGCCCAGGCTGGAGTGCTCAAGCCTGGGCTTGAACTTCTTGGGCTCAAGCAATCCTCCTGCCTCTTCAAATGATCTTTTGAACATCATCCATCAATATACCAGGAAAATAGTCATCACCATTTACTGTCTCAAGTCCAATGGACCCTTTTTGTTTTTTATATTTTTGAGTTATTTTATAAATTACTTACAAAAATAAGAAAGAATAGTGAAAAACAATTTCCTCAAACTTAAGAATTGATGAGCGAACTATATATTTCTAAGGATAAAAAGGAAATAAAGTATTCTTGTCCAGATAATTTTTCAATAGAAAGACTTCATAATAATAATAATTTAAATGTAGCAATCTCAATTTTTTATTCCATATCTTCTGATTTTGAATGCGTATACATACCTGAAATGCAACTGACTACTCACTAGCTAGTCATGCATGAATCTGGAATATATCATCTTGAAAATACTGATTCCAGATTTCAGATATATCTCCAATAAATTCTAGCTCGTGATTACTTCTGGTTCTTCTTGCACTTGTGTCATCAAAATGTAATACTTGAATAATTTTTTGAAATCTTTGATGGCTCATAATTTTGTGGAAGAGAGGACAGCTAACTCCTTTGCTCCATAATTCAAATATTTCCATTTTTAGATTTATAGATACCAATTAGAATGATTATCCAGTGAACTTTTTTATTTCTTTATCACTGTTATTCTTCCAGGCACCTTTGCATACTTGGCTTCAGCATTGTCAACTTATGAACTGTATCAAATACAATTTGATACACAAATATCATAAAAGATTAAAGAATATGGTTACATATCTTTTTAGTATAGCAGAATGGTCCAGGTTCTTGTTGTAAAATATTGTATGATGAAGTCTTTCCTGTTGAATGACTAACTGGACAAGAATACTTTATTTCCTTTTTGTCCTTAGAAATATATAGTTCACTCATCAATTCTTTTTTTTTTTT
>VBSM01001265.1:67929498-67960739 GCA_008086735.1 Cheirogaleus medius | reverse complement strand
CTTGGCCTCCCAGAGTGCTAGGATTACAGGCATGAGCCACCACGCCCGGCCCACTCATCAATTCTTAAGTTTGAGGAAATTCGTTTAGTATATTGCCATCTGAAGATTCATAGTCTGAATTTTGCTTGTACAATCAATATCACCATTATCATTAGAGTCTAGAGTGCTGTTATTTATCTCTTTGCACTTATCTTCTGATTTGTCTAAGAATTCTGAAATGTCTTCCTCTGTCAATTTACTTTTTATGGCCATTATGGAGGGGAAATTTTAAATTTTTGAATTTTCAACTGTATTCAATGAAAACTTAAAGCACATTACACATATAGTGTCTCTAATCATTTATACCTTATTGAAAGATGATGCAATATTTTGGGTGATGCAATATTTTGGGCAATGCAGTAAGGAAATCAAGGGATAATGCAAAGTGATGATTTATTTCATTATTGCATTATCCTTTTCAGTGATTTCATCATTTTTTTTTAGTATTTTAATTTTTTTAAAGAGCATAGTTGTAAATAATTCAAGATATAGAAAAAAAGAAGACTGCCAAGATCCTATAATGTACCTCAGATTTATAAAAAGGTACTATGGGCCCATATGGGCTAGCAATACTCCCTAATAGTAAGGAATTGTTTCAAAACTCAAGTCATAAACTAAAATTGGGTCCAACGAACCCTGCTGTTACACCAAGGGCTGAGTTGACTAGAAATATGTAGTGACTATATTAATGAATGAAGCTTTTATTGTGACTCAAGGAAATGACACTTAATTAGCTTTAGCCTTTCTTTAACTAAACTTAAGCTTGCAGGAATTTGCTTTAGCTTGTGTCTTTCTGTTCTGACCTTCACCTTATCTGTGTAGCATAGAAGAATAGTAAATTAACTTCTTTTTGACAGGAGTGAGTGCTTCCTCCTCCTGTTCATTTTGTTTGCAGGAGCCCTACTTTGTCTCGTGTGTCTCTCCTCTAAGCCTCTTTTCTCTGTCAAAGCCGTTGAGCTGTTAGCTGTTGAAGTGGAGTGCATCTCTGTTGAGCACAGGGTCCCAGCTGGGGAGACTCTCTAAGAGGTGTGTATGCCAAGCACGATATCACTGTGTGCAGGCATTACAGGAGTCTGCCAAACCCAGGGCTAGGCTGCCAGTACATATACCACGTTGACATGACATTTACAAGTTTAGAATCTGGAAAAGGACTAGCAGGGCACACCCCTCAGCTACCTCATTTAGGGTGGCAGTAACGAGGCCAACTTTTGATTTTCAGACTCAGAAATCACAGGAAGTAATACTTCATATAGAATTTAAAACTATCACAGCAACTTTTTCTAGGAAATGATAAATCTTGTTCCTGGGATGCAGGATAAACCATAATGGTTGGGAATGCGACTCTGGAATGAAACCTGGATTTGAGTGAGGGCTCTATCACTCACTTTGTGACCCTGTGCAAGTTTAAGCTTCAGTTTCCCATCTATAAAATTGGGATAATAATGTCACCTACATCATATGATTATCAGATGGATTAAATAATATATTTAAAAGTGTAAGCACTTTTCACATTCTTCAGGAACTTGTAAGAAATTCAGGTTTTCAGTTCTCAAATTTCAGTAATAAGTAGATATATTGTAATTTGCCAGGGACATGTTGTCACAGAATGAACTTGTGTGTAGACCATTTCCTTGACTTAGACATTACTGAACACTATGCATAGGTATCCAGGACATAGACATAGTTTTCTTCCTCTCTCTAGGAAAATTTAGAGCTGGAATCAGGGTCATTTGAGTATTTGGCATTTCTACAGTTCCTTGGATGCAGAAACCATTTGGATGTTAAGAATTCATTTCAGTAATAGCAGTCCTTTGATTGACTTGAACTTTTCTATGGCACATTCTAATGCAAAATGTAAACCTAGAGCTGTTCTGAAGGATAGACTGTGGCTTATTAGGGGCAGTAATAAACTTTGGCATAGGTAACAAAGTACTTGTTCTTGATTAAATCTTTTGTCATGATGTAATACCTAAGTAATAGGTTTTTCTGTGCTACTTACATAAAATATTATCTTTACCACAGCACTTAGTTTGTTTCCTTTCATCACTTTCACTACTATTAGTAAATTCTCCCAAATGATAAAATTCTTTCTTTTCTTTTTTCCTCCATGTTTTTCAGATCTTCAAAGCTGCTGCGGGCATTCTATGTTCCCTTCCTGTCAGATCAGTATACGGTATATGCAAACTACACCATCCTCAAGCCCCGGAAAGCAAAGCAAATAAGGAAGAAAAGCGGAGGTTAGCAACACACCTGTGGCCCCAAAGGACAACCATCTGGTTAACTAGTGATTCAGCTGACCTGACTCCCTCCAAGTCATCACCTGTAACATTTATAATAAAGGTCTCCTGACATGAATGCTGGAATCTGGGTGCTTTGGGCTAGTCAAAGTCTATTTCAAAGTCCAGTCAAAGTCACATTCACCTCTTGTCTGTGTCTCTGTTCTGCATGTAAACTTTTTGCAGCTAGCCAGACAAAGGTCCTAAAGCACAGGTAGATATATTGCTTCACATCTCATTGTTTTTCTTCTGTTCAATTATTTACTAGACCGGAGAAGAGCAGAACCAACTTACAAGAAGAATTGAAAATCCTTGGACTGGATGGTTGTATTGAGCTGTGCTCCATACTGTGGCCTGGCATCCGAGAATTAGCAAAGCTCTCTCAGGCCATATGGGCTTCTCCACCAAAGCTGTTTGGGAGCTCCTAGCAGACCTTCTTGTTCAGACCCTCATGCTGAAAAAGAACACAGTCTAGTTGCCAACCCACATGTCCTTTTCACCTCCAGCAAGACTAAGCTTCTATAAAGTACTTCACAGGACTAGGACCCTGTCCTGGAGCTATCTCAGGAAAAAGGCGACCATTTGAGGAACTGTGACTTAATTTTATTATATATAATGCCTCTAATTTTCATTTTATTTCCTTTACAACCAGCTGTAACCATATAGTGGTTGTGTGTTTGTGTGTTCTTAAGTTTTAGCATGCTATTTCTTGTATTATAGACTCCTGTATAAAGGTATCAACAGACCAAACTATAACTGTATAGGGGGGCATATTTGGAGAACATTAATTCTATCAATTGGTAGATTGGGATGACATCACATTTTTAAGTATAATAATATATTCTGAGGCCATTGCTGATGAAATTAAGAATTTCCCTTTTTTAAACAACCCTAGTAAAAAGGACTAATGTATATTGATAGCACCTATTTTTTAGTTCTATCTACTGTAAGGCACATCCTGCATGGGACACTTCTAGTCAAGTAGGCAATGATAATGACCTAATTAAAATGTACTAAGTATATACTATTACTTTACCTGTATATGCAGTATTTCAGTTTACAAGACACTTTCATAGCATCTCATTTGATCCTCACAGTTATAATGTGTGGTAAACAAGGCAGGTGATTTTATCCCCATTTTATGGATAAGGAAACTGAGGTTTACCGGGGTAGGTAAAGTGACTTGCCCAAGATCACGCAGCCAGTAAGTAGCAGAGCTAAGACTAGAATCTAGGTTGTATAACTTCTCATCTAGTGCTCTTCTATGAAAACATTACTTGAAAGGAGGGTGAGGTTGACCAGACACCTGATTGGTATTGTAACCTCTATTTTAAGGAAGAATTTTATCTGTATTTCTTTGAGTTGTTTGGAGCCTCCAGTCTGCCTGATGCAGCCTGGCCTGTGGCAGGAAAATAGTGCTTATATTTGGAAGTCATGTTCCTTTGCAGCCACATAGGATCGAACAATCAGTACTATTCTTAAGTCGATCGGGGGCTGATATTATAGGTGCCTTATTTCCCTAAGAGTAATTGTTTCTAATATCTGCAAATAGAATGATTCTGTTTTTGAGAGTTTTTCCGTCTTTTATTTTTCAAACAGAAGGACTTTAGTAGGAACTGATCCCAAGAGAAGAGAAGAGGTGGTAACAGAAGAAAGAGCTAGTTACCATATAAAAGGCTCCTCTTTGAGATCCCTTCTAAAGGAATATCTGAGATGAAGTTACCACTGGAGAGGTAATAGGTCTAGACAGTATAGAATGATAACTGGAGAGTGAGTGAAGATAGACTGGGGTACCACTGGCTTTAAAGATCTCTGACAGCTGGGCTCAGTGGCTCAGGAAGCTGAGGCAGGAGGATTGCTTGAGGCCAGGAGTTCAAGACCAGCCATAGCAAGGAAACATAGCAAGACCCCATCTCTAAAAAAAGAAAAAAAAGGGAAAAAAAAGAAGAAGAAAAGAAAAGAAAAATTAGTCAGGCATGATGTCATGTACCTGTATAGTCCCAGCTACTTGGGAGGCAGAGGGAAGAGGATTGCTTGAGCCCAGGAATTTGAGGCTGCAGTGAACTATGTTCATGCTACTGCGCTCCAGCCTGGGTGACAGAGCAAGATTGGCACATATGATCTGACTACAGGACAGAAAATTATAAGGGAAACATCTTGCCTTACTTGCAATAGTAACTGTCCTTCACGGTAGCTAAGGCCTTCTACTTTTTGTACTTGAAAGGAGGATGAGGTTGACCAGAGACCTGATTGGTATTGTAACCCTCTATTTTAAGGAAGAATTTTATCTGTATTTCTTTGAGTTCTTTGGAGTCTCCAGTCTACCTGTCTGTAGGGGTAAGTAAAAGAGTCCAGTAATGGAGAGCCACAGGAAGTGGCTTTTTTCTAATCAAAGCGATACAAAGCTGATGTTTTATTATCTTGCTTGTTTAAAAAAAAATAGATCTTCTGAGCAAGAACTTAATTATAATATAGCACAAAAAAAGACCAGGATCGATACAGGGGTTCCTTGGAAATATCAATTTCTATTCCTTTTAAAAGCTTATTTTGGTTCTCTTTATTCTGTGTATCGCTTTAGTGAGAGCACAAAAAGAATTTCAGAACACTGTACCACATGTTGTAGGTAAGGAATTGAGAAATGAATGGTTTTTTTGTGAAGGTGTTTTTCATGTGATATTTTATAAACATTAAAAAATCTCCATCTCTTAGCAAGGGATGGAGCTTCGCCTGGGGAAAAAAGTTTCAAAACACCTGTTCAGAGTAGCATTTCTCCTCCAAGGAATCAGTGTTCCGCATGAGCTAACTGCTGTGCTTGCTGTAAGGATCAAGTATCTAGGGTACTAATTTCTCCATAGATTGTTGGGTATCAAGGAATGAGGAACTACAGATTATTCCTAATAGCTTTTGATTATGGGCTGAATGAAGAAGGGCATATACTTAGCAAATCCAGGGTTTGATCTCTAACTCTAAAGCAGCTTTATCTGAACTCCAAATCTTGTGACACTGAGCACCATTACTGAACAAGTCTGTGTGGTAGGCAACCATTATCAAAATTTATCTCTTACCTGGTGGGTGTCATCTGATAAGAAAGAAGACAAGTCATTTTAATCTCTTGGGATAATCATAGAAAATTGTAGCCCGTACTATTTATTACAGAATTCAAGTTTAGAAATGGATTCTTTGTTTTAAACCATGGTGGTTCTTGACCCCAACCATTTATTTGGGTCATTTTCCCTAGTTTGGAGTTCTGGGAAAGAACCTTGAAAACCCTGTGTAATTCTGTGACATGAGATCTGGGGTGACCATTTGGGCAAAGCACCAATGGCAATCATTTATTGTGTTTTGCATTTCCTGGGACTTATTGAAATAAGAATGCACTGTGATTATGTAGTCTTCTGGCCAGTATCAGGCAGCCCTGCTTTTAATTTGGTTAATTTTATTTTCTCTAAAGAGGGAAAAGAGGCACAATTTAATCTTTGCCTCCACAGGCATGTTAAAGCTCATGTGTTAATCCATTCATATGCTACTACATTAAATGCCTTGTGTAAATGGATAAATGGGCATGTGCCCAGCTTTAATTTTTTTGCAACAGAAAGATCAGACTTCTTATGACATTGTTGGATTTCAGAGGCTCTCTGGTGTATCCGTAAATCTAAATGTTGCCTTTAATTTTTCCAATCTACATAACCATGTGATTCATGCCGCAAATGAAATCAGGAAGCAGTACAGTGTTGAAGCAGGAGTATTCTCCAATTCACTTGTCTTCCTGATCCTTGTACTTTATTTCATGTGTCAGTGTTTACATAACGTATTGTATTTTCTGTGAAAAAAAAAAAATAAATCATGGCAGTTTGATTTTCCTTTTCTTATTGTGACATTTTCTCTTTTGCTTTTAAATCTTTGTTGGAAATGGAAACTGAAGGAGCTCAACTCCATCTGTCTTCCCTCCAGCCCTACCCCTCAGAGTATAGATCTGCCTTCTATAGGCCAGATAGCCCAAAAAGTTCATCCTGAAAACTTGAGGGAGAAGACTTTGGGAAAGCCAGGGAGGGTTATTTTTATTTTACCTATGAAAAAACCAAGCATAGTTGGAATTACTCAACGTTTGAACATTGTGCCTGAAAGAAATGAAGTTCCTGGATCCCTCTTAAGTTTTTGGATTGAGAATCTCTGGACTGTGAGAGTCTAATTTTCATAGAAATCCTGCTCTAGTTATATCTAACATTTAGGCAGCTTACCCCCTTGTTGGAGTTGTCAAAAGGAACAAAACTTTTTAATTTTTTATTTTATTTTATTTTTTAGGAACATTCTCATTATGTTGCCCAGGTTGGTCTGGAACTCCTGGGCTCAAGCAATCTTCGTGCTTCAGCCTCCCTATATAGCTGGAACTATAGGCATATGTGCCACTGTGCCCAGCTGGAATAAAAGTATTTTGTAAATGAATTCCTAACATTATTGCTATACCTTGTACTTTATACCAAATAATTCTAGTAGCCATCTGGTTTTATACCATTGGTTATCATTTTTCTTCCTATAGGACCCAAAATTCCCTTGAAACTTGGTTTGATTTATTTCTCTCAAGTGGTTTTAGGGAATGATGCTTTTGTTATAATAACATAATTCCAGGAGGGAGAAGTCCACAGCCTTCATTTATTTTTCCTTGTCTAGAATGTCATCCTTTTCTCTGTTTATTTGCTTCTTTTACTTTTAGGGCTGTCTCTTCTAAGAAGAAGACTCCTGTGATTACCTTCTTTTCTGAACCCTCTTGAGTACCTAGTGTCTTAACTAATGGCATAGAACCTTAGCATATAAAACTTGTAAACCTGTCTTCCAAGAATATTGTTGGCATGCTAGAGGCAAAGACCATGTCATACTCCTTTGTATTCCCAGTGCTCAACATGGTTCCCTGGACATTTTGATAGTGTACATGTTTAGTGACAACAAAGAAAGAAAAGTAAAAAGAAACCTAGAACTAACATATATACAGCTGTATCTCTAAATTTGGCATGGATTTTTAGACCACAGAAAATAGAGCAAGTCTTAAGTTCTGCAGTACTCAAAGGGCAATTTGAAAGATGTGAATGTGTATATTTTAGCAATTCTCCTGAAGTACACAGTCTTCTGCACAAAAGCAGATTCCTCTCGTAGCTTCTAAAAAGAGAGAGAGGATCACTTTATTGACTATTTCTATTATTACTTGATTTTGGGGGTCAGACATAGCCCAGGAGACCTTCTGACTCAGGTGTTTGGGTCAGCAAGCCTCTCCTTCCAGGAGGTGCTCGGTGGGGTCCTAACAGCTGTATGCCCTGCTAGGAAAAGGCAGTCTGACTGCAAGATGACTTCGTGGTGATACACTCAGATTGAGTAATATTAAGTAGCATGTGACATTTTAAAACTGAGAGCTGTTTTGGCTTTCTTTTGCTGTGGAGTTCAGCATAGACCTGATGTCTAAGCACATTATAACTAACAAATTTGGTAAATGAAATTAGGGAAATGGAATTGTAGTGACAAGGACAGACTGGGAATTTCCTGTTGTAGCTTCATAGAATAAATAGTCTGTGTTTAAATTAACAATTGAGTTTAAATAGCATTTTACTTTAGTATGAGCTTTTTTTTTTTTTAAAGTGACTGTTCAGGCATCCTCATAAAATACTTTAAGGTGGTAGTAGGACTTTTCGTTTGTTTTTGGTTTTGTCTCTAGTTTGTGGGCTTTTTCTGTCATTACATTCCTGGAGATAAAAGTATAAACCAGGTGACTTTTTGGTTGTCCTAACAGCCAAAAGATTGTGTGATTTAAGACAAACTTCTGACATAGTTTCTTTTGCAGACCTACAACCATGGATTCCAGACATTACCTGCCTCAGAAGGGCTCTCTTTGGCCTTCATTTGTGTGTGGAAACAGTATTTGGCAATTGGCACCCTTAGCCTTTGATTTATCATTTTAAATCACAAATCCCAAGTTGCCAAACAAGAAAGGTATGCTTTTTGGTTTGTTTGCTAGCTGCTTCAGAAGCATAGTACCAAATGCTGAAGAAATTGTAACCTATAAAGCAGCAATTCTCAAACAGAGCTACACGACGACGCAGTCATTTAGGGACCCTTTAAAAAATTGCCAGTGTCTGTTTAACCCTTCAGGAATTCTGAGTTAGTAGCTCAGGATAGGCCCAGGCATCATTATTTTTTAAAAACTCTCTAGGTGATTTATTCAATACATAGCTAGAGTTAAACACCACTGCTCTTGATAAAGACTGAGAGGCAAACAATCACACCAAAGATCAAAGACAATTAAGCAGGCAAAATGTTTGCTGTCTTTTTCTAATTATGACCCCTGGTACCCCTGGTTACCCAGGCCCTCAGCCAGGCCTCTTCCCCTCCATAGACCCTTTTCTCTGCTTACTTGGGCCTATCAAACTCACCTGCCGTATCTCCCATTCCCTTTGGGCCCTGCTTTCCGGGAAACGATTAACTAATATGGTACTGAAGTACACTAATGGATGTTAATAATTTACTGTAGTTCTCTTCCCATTGATTCTCTCATCTCAGTAAATTGAGTGATAACACATATATGGGGGAAAAAAGAATAAATGACTATAATTTTGGCAATTTCAGACCTACTCAGTGCCATTTTATTGGTATATTTATTAGGTGGGAGGAGAGAGTTTGAGCAGGGAGACCCAACCTTCAGGAAGAACCTGGTCTTCAAATTCAATGCTATTGCTTGGTACTGCTTGGCCTACTCAGGTAAGGACCTGTGTCTGTGTTGAGTAGGATAATGGGAAAAAAAAGTGTGTGTGGGTATTAAGCCCTCCTGCTGCAGGACACACTGGGGGAGCCTGCTATGTGAGTTTAAAAAAATATATTTAACTGTTTATTTGAGACAATCAAAGTGAAGACCATACTTCACCTTTGTTATTCTAGCTCTGTCTTCTGCAGATAGAGCCTCTCTGGAGCTGCTGCCACCGCCTCAGACATGAGAGCAAAGGTTAATCTCATTTTGAGAGAAATGACCTGAAATGTACTCAGTCAACCAACAAGAAGACACCACGTACCGTTCAGGAGTTGGTCTCACCTCTTTCTTGTCTCCCTGTTAACAATATGTCTCTAAGCCTCCCTGGTATTTCCTATGATGTGTTGCCATTTTTTTCTTGCCAGTGAAGTATTTACGAAGATATGTAGAAAAGGAGGCTGGTTTTTCGGTGCTACATTTATAAAAGAATCTTAGGAATTTTTTTTTAACTCAGCCCTTCCCTTGGGTCTTTTTCTATATTTGTGTTCTCACAGTCTTTGATTACTGGAGATAGTCTAGAAAATAGCACCAAAGTTTAAATTTGTTGCCATGTTGTTGTTTTTTTGTTTTGTTTTGGTTTTGTTTTACTCCCGAGTATCACTATCTCTGACAATTTAAGACCACCTTATCTGCCATACCATTCTAGAGGCTTACTTCATGCCCAGCAGAGGGCATCCTATTCTCACTAAAAATTTCAGAGCGCCTGTCCCTCCAGCAGCTTTCAGTATTTGTTGTGTTCTTGGTGTAATTCCAGTGTAAGTTGAAATATCTTAGTTGCATTTCTTTAGAATTTGTATCCCATATTGCACTCTACTATTACTAAAATGCAAAAATTTCCTGGAAAAAACTATGTCCATAACTACCAGGGCATGACTTGTCCATCACAACAATGATTCCCTGATTGGTAAACGATTCACAAGTCAATTCTCAGTTGATTTCAGTTCTATTTGTCATGACCTTGATTGTATTCCTAGGTAATAAAAGACATGTGTTTGAGTGAGAAGAGGAAGCAGCTACTCTTAGGGGCAATTGCCCTTTGTCCATTTTTAAGATTTTAAATATGTGCAAACCACGTCACATGCACAGTTCTAACTTTACCTCTGCTAACTTATTGATATTGTCAAAAACAACCTCCCCAAAATATGAAGGTCCAGGGTTCTCTCCTTCAAATGCTAACGCATTATCCACAGCACTGTAGCCCAAGGGACAGTAACAGCATTTAGCAGGGCCTGAGCCTTATAAAGTAAAAGGCTTTAGAATACCTTTGACTAAGCTTGGGGTGAAAAGCAAACATTTGCAGAAGGAAGTATAATTTGCATTTTAAAAGTATAGGATAACCACCTAGTTAGATTTGGGCCTTAAGTAACAGACAAGGGTACAGCCTATCAGATACAGAAGAGGATTCCCTTCTCCATGTGTGTGACACCTGATACCCTCCTTTGAGCTCAGTCTCCGAAACTTGGGACTGTATGCATTTTGCATTGGTGTCTTTTTCTCTTGGTTTTGTTTTTTTTTTTTATATACCATCTACATTGTCAGGTTTGCTTTGTGAGAAATAATATGAATAACAGATAATGCTTATTAAGTATTTATTATAGGTCAGGAATGTTTTAAATTGCTTTTTCCTCATAGTCCTCACAACAACCTTATGAGGTTGATAACTATTATTAACCTCTTTTTATAAATGGGAAAACTGAGACTTGGAGATGTTATTAAGTGTCTTGCCCAAGGTCATCTGAATATAAAATTGTTGACCTGGGATTCAAACCTAAGCAGTGACTTCAGAGTCTCTCTTTAACCATGACCTTACATTCCCTATTTCGTGACCTCTTTGAAGTCCACAGTCGTTAACCTCCTTTTTTGGATGTTATGTTGGGGAATCTAGAAGGATTTTATCGACAGAGATGGGACCAGGATCTAGTCAAAGTTGTTTCACTTTTTTTTTTTTCAATCACCTTCTTAATCTGCTTCCAGTAACCACAGCCTGGAGGTTGTCCTAGTAGGACAGAGTGTGCAGATAGTACATTCAGTCTTTGTAGGAGCTTTTCATGAACACTGTGGGCTCCTAGCTAATTTTAATCACGTAGCTAGATCAGAGAGGGAGCTGATTTCCTGAAGTCCTAGAAGTTAGTGGAAATTCCGGTTTCTGATTACAGTCCCAGCTGGATTTCTGCCAGATGTGAATGGCGTGTCCAGGGGATCTTGGCACTGGTCCTTTCTTACTCCTGTGACTTTTCTCCTGACAGTTCTTCTGCTGGGCAGATCAGAAAACAAAGTAGGAAAGAATACCATCTTCAAGGGGGACCACAGGCAAAAGCTTTCAGGGGAGCAGAAATATTTTAAATAAGCCTTGCTTTTGCTAAATCAAGCCTCTGTCTAGCTGGATCCTGGGGGCAGTGTGCCCAGCTGCTGAAAGCTACTACTTATATTGGCTGGGTCTAGTACAAGACACGGTGATAAGAGGCTTACAAAAATAAGAGAGAGGAAGGAAATCTGGACTCTATAGACCCTGTGGACATAGCAGGGCTAGACAGAGAATAGCTGGGCAGAAGGAGCCCATTATACACATTTATGGATGCCACAGGAAAGGCCAGCCCTGGGGAGGCAGAGTAAAGTTTGTTTCAATAGATAATAATCTTCATGGTTCAAAAGTCAAAAAGCCTAAATGCAATGTGTTATCCTGGAGTGGGTCCTGCAACAGCAAAAGGACATTAATGGAAAAATTTGAGTAAAATCTGGAGTTGAACAAATAGTAAAACAAAACAAACAAGCAAATAAAAAAAACAAAGCACAAATGGATATACTGTACATTAAAATATCTCCCTTCCATCTCTGTTCTCCAGGTACCCAGTTACCTTGCCAATGAACCGATGTTATTAGTTGTGAGCATCCTTCTAGAGATTTTGTAATACATATCCAAGTGCATGTGTGTGCATTATATTTTATACAAATGGTATGGTACTATTACACACTCCCTTGAAGATGGTATTCTTTCCCGCTTCCTTTTCTGTTCTGGCCCTTGCTTTAAAAAAATTTTTAAGATAATTTTAATATTAGCCATTTGGAAACAATCTATTATTTCTGAACATTTTCAGCTTTAAGTAAACCTGCAACTTTAATAACATTGTGTACCTTGCTGTTTCACTTAGCACTGTAACAAAGGGTTTTTGTTGAGTGGTATATAGCATCTGGCAAGATAACCAGGGGTTCTGTCCTGAGAACATTAGAGCCCATTATAGGACTCAAAGGCCTGAGACTTTTGAGAGAAGTCACCATGCCTGTTTGATCTTCGGGTTTGCCATAACTTAAATCTACCCCTGTGGTAGGGGAAGTACTAATTCTGACTACTGTTCTTGGGGAATTTGGGGCCTGCACACATTGAGCAGAGATCTTCAGATATTTTCTTTTTGTGTTTAACATGGGCACCAGATTCAGTGAGCCCTTGACAATAAATAATTCAACTTCTAACATTTGCATAGTGCTTTCCATTAACAAAGCACTTTACAAGATGGATCTCAACTCCTCACAACTCTGAGAGGCAAAACCCCTATTTTACCAGTGGAAAAAAAATCTCTGGAGTCAGGTCATTCTTTCACGCTGGTCCTCTCTGTTGCCAAAGTTCAATTGATTGGAATGTTTTCTTATCTGCTCCTACTTCCTCAGTAGATAATAACTCATCATGGCTAACATTTGAGGGCCTTTGCCAGGCACTAAGTACATTATATGAATTATTTAATCTTCTTGACAACCACATGAGTAAGCTTGACAGCCCCACTCTATAGATGTAGAAACCAAGATTCAGAGAGGATACGTTATTTGCCCAAAGTCACACAGCTAGTAATTGGTAGAGGTGGGATTTCAATCTACATCTTCCTGACTCCAGAGAATACTCTCCTCTCTTAATCATTATATGTACCGTTCTGAACCAGAACTGACTGTCCTATTTCTTTGATTTGCTCTTCCCAAGAATTCAAGCAAAGTTTTGCCTTGGAAATCCAATACCTTTTTTTATATATAGTGAGAAGCTGTGGAATGGAGGGAGGGTATGAAGCAGGGGTTAGCAATGATCCCTGATCATGAGTTCCACAGCTGCTTCTGATTTACTGTGTGACTTCAGATAGAGCCTCTTTCTTTTTGTCAGAGTATTTTTTTTTTTTTTGAGACAGAGTCTCACTCTGTTGCCCGGGCTAGAGTGCCGTGGCGTCAGCCTAGCTCACAGCAACCTCAAACTCCTGGGCTCAAGCGATCCTTCTGCCTCAGCCTCCCGAGTAGCTGGGACTACAGGCATGTGCCACCATGCCCGGCTAATTTTTTCCATTTTTAGTTTCCCAGCCAATTTTTTCTGTTTTTAATAGAGATGGGGGTCTCATCTTGCTCAGGCTGGTCTCAAACCCCTGACCTCAAGCGATCCTCCCACCTTGGTGCCCAGAGTGCTAGGATTGCAGGGGTGAGCCGCTGTGCCTGGCCTGTCAGAGTATTCTTATCCATAAAAATGGGATTAAAAATTTGCCACAAAGAAAACAGAGAAGGGAAAGAAGGCAAAAATATTGATGTGAAATTGAGGGGAAAATATTTGAGTTCCACAGAAAGATGACATTCTTTGCATAAATATAAATTTAAGATATCATTAACACTATGGTGATAATTACTACTTTGCAATGAAGTAAGGTCAGACCTGGGAAGGGGTTTACCAGGGTCATCTTGCTAAATAAAGATATTTGGAAAATGCCTCTGTGCACTTTGGGTTTTCTGTGCATGAACTGGGCCAACCACCACTCTCCTGATGGCCCTTTCAGTGGGACCACAGTCTGGGTCTGCCCTGAGAGAACCACCTTCAGGTCTCCTGCACAGGCCTTCTCCCTGGCAGTGGGGTGACTCCGGGGCAGATCAGCAGTTGAATAAGTGCCTACTTGTAAAGCTCTATGGTCTGAGCTTAGTAAAGGGGAGGCAAAGGGCTGGAATGATGATCATGATGTCATTCAGACTTCCTCAGGACTACTCTTTTCTGATGTGACATTGAGAGCTGTTACAAACTGATTCAATCTGCCTGTACTTCCCCATATTCTTGATGCTTTGTCTTACAGGAACTGAGCAAGTCTAACCCAGTCTTCCCTTGTTTCACACTGGATGAGTGAACTGTACGTGGGAGTCAGAACTCAGTGCTTTTATGCTGAGAATGTCACGTTGTTTCTAAGGGCTGCCTTAAATCCTCAATCTAATCTCAGCTGTTGCCTCTGGCGTTCCCTGGTTATTAATTTCTTGTGGTGTGTGTGGGAAGTGAAGAGAAGGCCTGAGGGAGCAATAGAGGGGAGAGGAGGATATGGAAATAGCTCAACGCCACAGTACTGTATTGCGAGTGCTTGGCTAACGTCCAGGAATCTAGCAAAAGAGGGATCACCCTTTTAATCTGGCAAAACCCACAGCCTACAGAAACAGAATTGCTTATCGATAAGCAGTCATAGCTCTCATTTGCTTTCTCTGAACAGAGATGGCCTCCGAAGAGGACTCTACCTGAGCAGATAGATGCTTGTTTATCGACATGGAAATTATTTTTCCAGATGAACTTTTTAAATCAGTAACTTTCAAATGTCAATGCACATTAGAAACACCCAGTGGACACCATAAAATGTCTGGCCCCCTTCTAGGGACTCTGATTCAGTAGGTCTGGGTTGGAGGCCAGGAATCTGCATTTTTAATAGGCAACTTAGGTGATTCAGATAGTCAGCCTTAGAATTTGGCCCAGTTTTTGAAATAGCCTCTCTCTGCCGCTGTTTTAATCATTTTCTTTATTGAAGGATTTATTAGCATCTCCATATTTATTACCTGTTTCATTCTCACAGCATCATAGTAACTAGATCAGGTACCAGAGATGATGAATGGTTAGCTCCATTTTATTGGGGGTGAGGGGGTGAAAGGTGGGACTGAGGCATAGGGAGAGGCAGAGGTAGGTTGTAATGAATCAGAAACAGTGATGGGAAGCGAAGTCCAGAATTGATGACTCTAAAACCAGGCAATTTTCTGGGGCCTATTTTCTCAGCTTGTGATTTCATATTTAATCATAGTTATTCATTAGATCTCCAATTCATTGTGCTTGGGTAAGCAAAGCATATTTGAGTTTTAAACAAAATAGTTTAGCATCAGTGTCCCAATTTTTGTTAGCATATTGAGGCTTTTCTGAGCTTAAGCTAATATCTAAATGATAATATGTGTGGAACTGAATCCACTTCTCTCTGTCCTTGCTTTCTTTATCATTTCTGAAAACTTTTTACATAAAGTCTACTCCATCTGATCTTCTAACTGGTAAAGTACTAAATTAAGAACCTCTTAGCTCTTTCTCTCAAACTTGTGTAAGTGTATGGATCCATTTTTAAAGAAATAAAAAATACTGAAAACTCTCAGTCAACTTAAATTATTTTTATTATAGTGTTATTTAAAGTTACAAATATAAACTATGAATACATGTTCTTTTGTTTATAACTCTTAGCTAAAAAAATTTACAAATAAAATGCAAATGAAATCACAAATCTAATACTATTCAAGTTAATAAGACTGTGTAGTAATTTAACATGACAAATGATGTATTTTGCTAAAACTAAATCATCCCTTATATTGTGATTATGGTATTGCCTGCTAAAGCTCAGCTGCTTTTGAGTTCAATATGTACCAAGTGACCTATGATATCTTAATTTTCTCACTATTTTTCTCTGTTAGAACTACTCAGGGCAGTCCCACGATGTCATTTGGCTTTCATTTTGTGCGTGAAAGCATCATTTTCATTTTAAAACCACTTATGTTCTTTTTTCATTATCCCCAAACAATAAAAGCAGCCCTGAAAGACACCTGCAAATGCAGATGCTGAAATTGTGTGGCAATACTAAGTTAAAGTGGTCATTCAAATAATCCAGAATATGCTATGCAAACCTAAAAAAATAAACAAATGAAAACAAAATTAAAACCCTAAAGAATACATCCACAGACCTAATCTGAGAAAAACTGTTCGGGTCTATTGGGTCCCAAACGTTCATTACTACCAAAGCTCTATCTACCGTGCTTACTTCCAAGAACCCCATGTTTTAAAAAAAATTTGTCTCCTAAATTGCATTTATTAATAATTTTACATTTTGTATTAATCACATACATAGAATTACCATTTCAGGGTTTGGGATCATCATATGTAGTTATCACTCTAAGTTGCTTAAATTCCAGTCCTAAACAAACAAAAAGACAGGAAGGACCCATGCTGTCCTAACCAGGATAAGTGAAAACTTTCCATTCAGTTTTGTAAGAAAGAACTCCCAGACCTCCACTTCCTCCCACTGCTGCCTTTGAGGACTCTTGGAGGTCTAGGAGGGCCAGTTTAGGCTTTCTTGTACAAGCCAAGTACCCACTCCACCCAATTTGGAAGGATTAAAGCTTGTCCTAGTTTTGCTTCATTGTTGTACTTCTAGCATGCTAAAGAGCTAAAAAATGGGAGGAAGAAAATACAACAGAAGGCACCATTCCAGTACCAAACTGAAAAGAAACAAAAACAAGAGAGCAGCATGTTTTTAACAGCTTGCGTGGAAAAAATATTGACTGGGGAGTTTGGACAGAACTGTTCATTTTCTCTCACCGCCCGCGTTATTTGTCTTACAGAGCAAGAGCCAGATACGATTCTGGAAAACAGGCCCGAAGGAAGAAGTGGAGGGGCTTTGTGGAAGCATGAGGCTGAGCGGAGAAATTAGGGCTGGAGACCTAGTGGCTCGGGGTCAGGATGAAACCAGAGGAGGTGCTAAAGATTTTTTCCTCCTGGCTATGGGCATCCTCTTCAGCCGGCCTGAGTCCTAAGAGGGCGCAGCACGGCTCAGCCTGTTAGGTCCCTGGCCCGTTCAGACCACAACGAGCAGGATGAATCCCTGCCCCTGTTTGCTTCGGCTGGGGAAAGGACGCGAGGGTCCCATGCGCTTTCTCAGCCCACCCTTCTTGTGGAGTTTAGACCTACAACTCTTGCAGTGGGGGTCGGAAGGGATCCTCCTTAAGCGAGGCAGAGACTTAGCTCCCCGCCCTCTGCGGAGCCCGCGCACTGGCCTTAGCCCCGCCTCCCTGAGCGCGGGGCGGGGCCTGGGCGCAGAGCAGGCGGCGGCGACCAGCCGGAGGAGAAAGAACATGGCGGGCGCGGTGGGGCCCGGGGCCGGCCCAGCGGCAGCGGGCGGAGATGGAGATGATTCGCTGTACCCGATCGCGGTTTTAATCGACGAGCTCCGCAATGAGGACGTGCAGGTACTGGACTGAGGCCGGAGATTCGAGGCGGGCCCGGCCTGGCGCGTGGTAGGGGAGAGAGAAGGCCGGAGCCGCTGTGGGGGAGGCCCGGGGATTGAACGAGCCGAACTCGGAGCAGAAACTTGAAGGGGAGGCGAGAAAGACTCCTGAGGGGCTGTGGTGTCACGCCAGATCCTCCCCGGGACCTCTCCAGCGCCCCTCCTCTCGATCCCCTGAGGCGTCGGCCGGGTGCCCCATCGGGCGTCTGAGAGCCGGCTTCCCACCTGGGCGCCCCTTCGGGGCGGCGCGGTGGTCACGCCGGGTCCCTCCCTGGGCCGGCCGGGCAGTCCTGGTAGATGAGCCAGCGGGAGGAGCGCCGTGCCGGGCCGCGAGGGGCTTGGAGCGGGCTGTGGATCGCAGGATGCCAAGGGGCCCTTTTGCAGTGCAGCCCGGTACCTTCCTCTCGGCTTGGAAACTGGCTGGGCTTGTTGGGTAGAAACAGAGTGGGATGGCTTAATTAATCTAGATGGAGTCGGTGTATCAGCTCTGATGGAACTTTTCTTTGAAAAGGCAGGCTTTGTATTCAACCATTTCACCTGCTTCACCACTGCCAGAGTTCTCGCTCTTAAAAATTATCTTACTTTCTGAGTTTTGTATTCTCTTTCATTCATTTCTCTTCTGGGCCCTTTTAAGTGTTTCTCCTAGGAAATCTTCCTCTGGCTAATGAGGCTGAGTTACACTGCTCCTGAGGTCCTTCTGAGGTTCCTTATGAATAAAATCTAAATGAAAGTTTATCCTGTCTTACCCTTGTATCAATATTGCACTTTTTGTCTTTTGGTCTAAATTGCAACCATTTCTTTACTTTTTTCTTTCTACTTTCTTTTTTAAAGCTCCGTCTCAACAGTATTAAGAAGTTATCAACAATTGCTCTAGCACTTGGAGTAGAAAGGACGAGAACTGAACTGCTGCCATTCCTCACAGGTTTGTGAATCTTTGTTTAAAGAAAGGCATGGACGTTCCATTTTCCAGTGTCTTTCAAAACTTTGTTGTTTAGAGTTTGTTACCCGCAGTATCATTAAGTACTACACTGAGCCAGGTGCTTTCTGTGCAAAAGAAACAGAACAATGCATATTGTAAGGTTGTGGCCAGATATATTTAAACATTAACTATTTAGCTAATGGGAAAGTAATTGATTTGGGAGTATGAATTTCTAATTTAGTCTGTAAAACAGATCCAGGAAGACTCTTGATTGAGGAGAAGAAAGAAAATGCTGTTAGGATTCTGACTGGGTCATCTTACTGGCTACCTACTGAGTCTATTCCTAGTTTTGTGTGAGTGCCCAGCTCTAGGCCAGTTATACTTGTTGATGAGTTGATGAGTATTTGGTTGATGTCATTTCCAGATACAATTTATGATGAAGATGAGGTACTGTTAGCCCTTGCTGAGCAGCTGGGAAATTTCACTGGCCTGGTGGGAGGTCCTGACTTTGCCCACTGTCTGCTGGTGAGTATTTGAATGTGCCTACCCTCCTCCTAGAATTTTTGCAGTATAAATGATACATTGTTTGGTGATAGGCAGACAGCAGCATTTTTTATGCAGATCTCTTTATGGGCAGTTAGTCATAATGTTAGCCATTGACAGAACAAGTAATGTAGGTTCTTTGGACTCAGCTCTTATTTGTCCAACTATGAATAAAAGAACTTCTTCCTCTTTTTCTCCCTCTGTAGACTTACTAATTTAGAGGTGGGGAGAAAAAGGATTTGATAGTTTTATGTTTTTTTTTTTTTACCCCCTGAAGTTAGAAGTCTTAATTCTGATCTTGGAATGTCTTATCATTAATTGTTAGCATAAACTTTGCTTCAGACTTTTTGAGTTTGATGAGTTCAGTTCAATTTAGTTGACATTTATTGAGAGTCTACTATATCAGTCAAATTGTAAGTTAACAATGTTAATGTTAAAGAAGACCAATCAATGGTGAATAGAATGAGGTCTCTGTCTTTGTGTGTCAACAAATAATTGCAGTTTTAAATGGAAAAATATAAGCATGTATACAGTCCTCAAATAATAGAGAGGTGAAAGATTAACTCAGGGTGTTCAGGAAAGACCTCTTGAGAGATGTTGTCTGAATTAGGTTTTAAAGGATAACTGGGAATTCAGTAGTTGGATAACGTAGGGATGTCTGCTTTAGGGCTTTAAAATACTGTTTGTGTGATGCTGACTCTTGTGATTCCTATCTCTACCTCTGACTTTTCCATAGAACTGCATAGATACATAGATACAGATGTATAGAGATAGATTTAGATATGTATATATTTATCACTGTCTGTGTATATCTGCCTATGATTTTTCTACTTGGATGTCAAACAGGTATTTCAAATTTAATATACCTAAAACAGAACTCATCCCCAAAAGATGCCTCTCATTTTGTTGTTCCATCTACCCAGTTGTATCACCATCTACCCAGTTACACAAGCTAAAACCTAGAAGGTTCTTTAATTACTGGACTACAAGGTGGAGCAGCCTTTTAGAAGGTATTCTTGAATCCTCTTTCCCTTGTCCCCCAAATCTAATCTGTTAGTAACTCCTATAGAGTCTACGTAGATTCCCCAAATCAGTCTACTTTCTTCCATCCCTTCTCCTGCCACCATAGTCCAGACCACCACCATCTTTCCTCTAGAGTACTGCAGTAGCTTCCTAACTAGTTGCCTTCCACTTTTGCCTTGCACCCCACCCCTACATATCATTCTTCACCCAGCAGGTAGATCACTCTCTGCCATGACTCCTAGAAAACCCAAACTCTGTGCAAGACCTTTTATCCTGCTTCTGAAGGCTTATCATATATAGTGCTCCCTCTTGATAACCTCATTCCACTCATATTGGTTTTCTTTCTGTTCTTTGAATAAACCAAGCTCATTATTTCCTTAAGACCTTTGCCCTAGGTCTTCCCTCTAATAAAATGCTCTTTTGAGCTTCCTGTGGCTGGCTTCTTGTGATTCAGATATCAGTTTCAATATATCTCCTCAGAGAGATCTTCCCCGACCACTCAACTTTAAATAGCCTTCCAGTCACCCCTTATCACATCATCCTATTTTATTTTTCTACAGAGTACTTATCGCCATCTGCTTGTTTTCTTGACTGATCCTTGCCTTCCTCCATTAGAATGTAAATGCCATTAGAGCAAGGAACCTTGTCTGCTTCTTTCCTTTGTAAACTCAGTGCTAGAATACAATAATGATTTATTGAAAGCATGAGTTTCAGAGGCTTGGAAGCTTGAAGCAGGGGTTTCAGACTGCTGGGGTATGAAGTGTTGGCTGGAATAGGCAGGAGTGGTCACCAAGGGCCAGAAGGAAAAGGGCATTGGAGAAGTGGGCAGGGCTCAACTCAAAAGACAACTCATCAGCGATTCTCAGGAGCTTGGCCTTATCCTGTCTTATTGATAGAGATTATCCAGTGGTCCTGCATGACAGCAGGTCATGGTAGGCAGGGGACAGATCATGAAAGGCCTTGGAAAGTAAGAAACAGTATCTTTTCAATTGGCTTCTGAAATACTGCTAGAAAAGTTGAGTACTGTCTAGCTTTGTATATCAAACGATGTTCAAAATCTATTATTAGGCAGGCACCCTTATTTCCTTTGACTCTTTATCCTTGTCTTTCAAGGTCAGTTCTACATGTGGGTTTTATACTTTAACATCTGTAGTTCATGGCACGTGCAGAATCTACCTGTCCCAAATGCAAACACAGTAAGGCAGAGGTTCAGAGAACCCTCCTGTTTTCACTTTTTACTGGGCCATGTCATATTCAGTTACTAATCCTAGTCCAGACCATCAGCCCCTTGATTTCTTCTATTTCTAAAGCTGCAAGCAGGGTCTCCTACCATCTCTGTACTCTTCACTTGATTGTTCTGGCAGAAACTCTGGCTCTATGGCTCATGGGAAGATTCTGAATGTATTCTGAAAAAAGTGACTTTGTACTTAACCGTTTATAAGTTGGATAAATTTATGGTGTGGAGCTGGTGAACAAGGCTTGCTTGCACTTCTGGGAATGGTAGAATAATATTCAAAAGGCTGTGCATTCAGTGACGTCACAGCCTTTTGAGTGTTATTGTAATTGTGGTGCCTGATGTTGATCATATTTTTGTACTTAATTTTGAGGAAATATATATGATCCTGTCTGAATTTGGCTACATATCTTTCAAACCTAGTGATTCAGCTCACAATAATATTAATATTGTGTCAAGTCTTTTCCATTGTGTCATTTGTAGACACCATCTGGGAATTGCCATCTGGGACATGAGATCTTGGCTTTTCTACAGAAGTCGTGTCTTCAGGTTGGCTGCACCGTATGTTATCACTGTGGGAACTGAAAGTAACCATTTGGTGTGATGTAGCTAACATTCTGGTTACGTGTACCACCTCCCTTCAGTCACTTTAAAAAGTGATAATCTGTATCTGACCTGATCCATTAAGTTCTTCTATGATTTTCCTTTTTGATCTTTTCAGCCTCCTTTGGAAAGTCTGGCAACTGTGGAAGAGACTGTTGTTCGAGACCGGGCTGTGGAGTCCCTGAGGCAGATCTCCCAGGAGCATACGCCTATTGCTCTGGAAGCTCATTTTGTACCTCTGGTGAAACGCCTCGCGAGTGGAGATTGGTTCACTTCTCGCACATCTGCATGTGGTTTGTTCAGCGTTTGCTATCCCAGGGCCTCAAATGTTGTCAAGGCAGAAATCAGACAGTAAGATAGTTTTTTGTTTTTTGTGGTTTTTTTAGTTATTTGGGCTTATTGGGGATTCATAGGTGACAATTTACACAGTACCCTGTTACCACTGAGTGGCTTTTACCAGGATAAGATTGATGTCATTATTGTTTATTATCCAGTTGAATATACTGGTGTTTTATTTTTGTTACTTCTATGAGTAAAAGCCTAATCACTGATGTTTGTAAGAGAAAACCTCTAAAATGTCTTTGTGTGTTGGGGCATGTTTAATCATGGTATCTGATGCAAAATATCTTCATTATTTTATGCTGCAGGCATTTCCGTTCCTTGTGCTCAGATGACACACCAATGGTACGACGTGCTGCTGCTTCCAAGTTGGGGGAATTTGCAAAAGTTTTGGAATTAGATAGTGTGAAAAGTGAAATTGTTCCATTGTTCACTAATCTAGCTTCAGATGAACAGGTAAGTTAGCTCTTAATATTTAAGGGACACAGATATGCTACTCTCTTCTAAATTTTAGGAATTTCTTGCATTTTTTTTTTTAATTTAATTTTTTTATTTTAAGAATGTCTTTGAGGAGGTTTGGTCCTCATGTTAGGATCCTTTTTGTAAAATTAATACTTAATTCTGAGCTGGATAAAGTGTAATATGACTCACCTCAGTGTTCCTATGTTTCTTTATTAAGCAGACCATGATTTTCTCTTTCACATTAGCAGCTGGTAAAAGAAGGGAGAGTCAGGGATTACATGGGAGCCATAATTAGGAAGACTAAGCTGCATCAAGGGGTAACATATCTTTGGGAATTGTCAGCTGTATTGTAGTATGAGGGAGTAATGTTTCCTGTTATTTTTAACTTTAAGATAAATAAGCATAGAATGTGTTAGGAAAGCTGTTTGACCCACTGCTTCCTCTGTACTAGTATATGGGAGTACGTTGCATAATAGCAATTTTAAATCCAAGGAGCTGAGATCTCTTTGGTGTAGAAATAACAATAAAAATAGCAAACACCTAAATAAAGTGCTTAATATTTCTCAGCCTGTTTTAAGTGGTTACATGTATTAAGTAATTCAGTCCTCACGACAGCCACATGAGATAGATACCCAATTTTACATATTAGGAGACAGAGGCATAGAAAGTTTGAATAACTTGCTCAGGGTTGCATAGTTAGTAGTGGTAGAGTCGGGATTTGAATCTAGGCAGTTTGGCTCCAGAATTCATGCCCTTCACAGTTAGGCTGTACTACCTCTCTATAATGGTGCTTAGAAGGATCAGCCCCCAGAGTTCCTGGACTCTAGAAGAATCCTATTGGGTTTTTAATTTGCCTAGTGACTGCCCTAGTATCACTTCATGTATACAGGACCACGAGTACCAGGACACACATTGATGAATATCGTTTTCAGATTCTAAATCTAATGATGATAAATCTTACTTTTAAAATAATTTTTAAATTCATTAAAATAACAGAAACAGCATAAAATGCATACAACTGAATGAATTATTATAAGGTGATATTACCTTGTAGCTAGCATCTATGAAAGGAGATAGTGGTTTGACAGCTGGTACCCCAGAAACCCTCCATGGGCTCCCTTCCAAACACAGTCCTTCCCTCCTTTGCTTTCCACTTTTTAGTTCTTAAGAGTAATATTATTCTGACTTTCATGGTAATCACCTCCTTACACTTTATGCATTTTTTTAAAAATTTTTTTTTTTTTTTGAGACAGAGTCTCACTCTGTTGCCCGGGCTAGAATGCTGTGGCATCAGCCTAACTCACAGCAACCTCAAACTCCTGGGCTCAAGCGATCCTTCTGCTTCCTGAGTAGCTGGGACTACAGGCATGTGTTACCATGCCCGGCTAATGTTTTCTATATATTTTTAGTTGGCCAATTAATTTCTTTCTATTTTTTAGTAGAGATGGGGTCTCGCTCTTGCTCAGGCTGGTTTTGAACTCCTGACCTTGAGCGATCCACCCACCTTGGCCTCCCAGAGTGGTAGGATTACAGGCGTGAGCCACCGTGCCCGGCCACACTTTACATACACTTTTATTACCCAAACATCATAGTTTAAAACAGTGCTGTCCAACAGAAATATAAGCTACCTACTAATTTTAAGTTTTCTACTAGCCACATTTTTAAAAGTAAAAAGAAATAGGTGAAATTAATAATATATTTTATTTAACCCAGAATTTACAAAGTCTTATCATTTGAACATGTGGCAGCAGCCACATTTCAAGTCTTAGAAGCCACATGTGGCTAGTGGTTGCCACGTTGGACAGCTCAGTTTAGAATCTTCATTTGGAATTTTGTTAATTACATTTCCCATGGTATAATTTAACATTTTCTCTTGTCCTCTATATTTCCCACAAAATAGTAGTTGAATCTAGAACTGAAGTTAGCAATCTTCTTTTGTGTGGGCCAGTTTCTATTGTCCCTGGTCAGTTCTGTTATAATACAAAAGCACCCATAGACAATATGTAAACTAATAGGCATGGCTGTATTAAAATAACAACTTATTTATGAAAACTGGTTTCCTCTTGAATTTGGTCAGTGTTTTCTCACCTGTGATCTAGAGGCTTAATCAGATTTAGGTTTGATATTTTGGGGGTGATAAGAATACTTCATAGGCGGTAGTGTGCTATTAGAAGCAACTGATGCTCAAAAAATTATTAAGTGCTTTGTTTTAAAGTATGTATATGTATGTTCCCTCTGACCACTGATAGAAAAGCTGCTCTTGGCTTATTCATTCATTGAAAAAATATTGAGCACCTACTTTTTATATCAGGCACTGTTCTAGTGCTGGGATACAGTGTTAACAAGGCATACAAGGACCCTGTTCTCATGGAGTTTACATTTTAATGGAGAAAAACAAAAACAGAGAAATAAAATTGGGCATTCCTCTAGACTGGCTAGTTAGAGGTGGCATAAACTGAGACACAAAAGAAAAACACCAGCATGGCCCTTTCCTGCAATGTCAGAGCTCCTGGAAAAGAGAATTCCAGGAAGGGAGGACACCTAGTATAGAGGCCCTAAGGTTGGAACATAGTGTTTGAAAGAGACTGGTAAGAGATGAGATTGGAGAAGATAAGCAGGGGCCAGATCACAGAGGGTCTTAAGTATAGTGTTTGGATTTTCACCTAGATTTTGAACAAGGTTATGATATGATGTAATTTATATTTTTTAAAGATACTCTACTCTGGCTTCTGGGTGGAAACTAAATTGTAAGGGGGGTAAGAGTAGAAACAGGAAGACCAGTTAGAAGGCTTTTATGATAATAGGCAGGAGACAGGGTATAGTGGCTTCCGCCTGTAATCCTAGCACTCTGGGAGGCCGAGGCGGGAGGATTGCTTAAGCTCAGGAGTTCAAGACCAGCCTGAGTAAGTTGAGATCCTGTCTCTACTAACAATAGAAAAATTAGCCATGTGTTGTGGCATGTGCCTGTAGTCCTAGCTACTTGGGAGGCTGAGGCAGGAGGATCGCTTGAGCCCAGAAGTTTGAGGTTGCTGTGAGCTATGATGGCACCACTGCACTCTACCTGGGACAACGGAGTGAGACTCTTTCTCAAAAAATAAAAAACAAAAACCTAAGCAAGAGATGATGGTGGTGGACTAAGGTGGTAACAGTGAGGATGGAAAGGCTCTAGATACCAGATTTGATGGTGGAGTCAATAGAACTTAGCACTATTGGTTTAGATGAGGGGAAGAAGAGTCATGATCTAGATTTTTGGCTTGAGCAGCTGGGTGGATGGTGGTGTCATTGCTAACATGGAGAAGCTTCTGGGAGAAGGAACAGATGTAGGAGAGAAAATCAGGAGTGTTCTAGAAGACAAGTAGTTGATTAACAAATATTTATTGGCCTATATTTCAATAGCTGATAGTAGTCTTTCCATATAGCATTATTTTTGGAATCTGAAAATATTTGTAGAGCCATTACCAAGGACTTCGTTCTTTTTATACCCTTTTCATTTGGATACAGAGGGATGAATGTGTCTTAGGGAGTTATTGGTGATCTACAATTTTTAAAATTTGTAATATTTTGAAAGTTGGAGTCACTGTTATCTCTCTCTTTTTTTTTTGAGAAAGAGTCTCACTCTGTTGCCTGGGCTAGAGTGCCGTGGCGTCAGCCTAGCTCACAGCAACCTCAAACTCCTGGGCTCAAGCAATCCTGCCTCAGCCTTCCGAGTAGCTGGGACTACAGACATGCGCCACCATGCCCGGCCTCTCTTTCTTGAGTATATGTATGTGTATCTACATACTATATTATTGTACACAACTATCAACATTTTACTTAGGCACAGGGGCTGGTGCCTGTAATCCCAGTACTTTGGGAGATGGAAGAGGGAGGAGTTAAAATTTTTGACCTGTTTTTCCTGGGTGCTCATATGTTTATGCGTTTTTAGTTTCTACTTCATTATACGTAATGATTCTCAAATCTACAGTCTCAGTTCCTATTTTCACATTGATTTTTCTTAATTGTATATTTTCACTTGCTTAAAGGACATACAGGTGTTACATTAACACATGGCAGTTTACATTTGGAAAGCTGAGTTCATTAATCACATACTTTTCTAATTCTAATTTCTAGTTTCCATGTTTTTCTAGACATGGCTATCTCAAATTATACTGTCCTTGATCTTCAACATTAAAATCCAACTGATTTTTTTTGTTGTTGTTACTAACTTCTGATTGTTCTTTTTTGTATTTCTTTCTAAGTCATTATCTCATGCCTAAATGCCTATTACTCCCACCTTGAACTGAGTATTTTGGAAACTAAGCTTCCTAAGTGATTTCCCTTACTCTTTTCTATTTGTTCTAATCTATTTATAAATAACTTGTACAAGTATACTTTTCATTTTTATCCCTCAACTTCCTATTATAGTAAGGCTTTGAGGACATCATTAAAATGTTCTCTCTCTCTTTTTTTTTTCCACTTAATCTTTACGTTTACATTTAATTTTCTTAATAAAAACTCTGCACTCTAGCCAAGGCAATTACTTTGCTGTTGACTCTTAGGACAAAGTCATTTCTATGTTTATGGCTTTGGCATGCCATTCCAGGCAAAGGCAGCAGCTATTTCAGGATGTAAAGACATGAAACTGCATATGGTGTGGTGGGTTTTTTTTTTTTCCTTTTTTAAACAACACCCACAGCAACACCGCCCCATACCACACACAGTGCCCCACAGCTCTCCGTAAATATTGTCTGACTTAGAGAAATTTTGTTTTAGGATTCAGTGCGCCTTCTAGCTGTGGAAGCTTGCGTCAGTATTGCCCAGTTATTGTCTCAGGATGACCTTGAGGCCTTGGTGATGCCTAGACTTCGACAAGCAGCAGAAGATAAATCTTGGCGAGTTCGCTATATGGTAGCTGACAAATTTTCCGAGGTAAAATTATTGCATTTTAAGTACTAATGAAAAACAAACAAACAAAAAACCACAGATTTGCTGTTGCACCAAAAGTTTCTGAATTAATTCTTTTGGATGTAAAGTGTGTGGCAAAAGTATATACTTGAAGATTGCACTATTTTGTGTTGTTAATTATTTTGTTAGTATACATTAAAACCTGTACAAATTTCTTTTATAGCTCCAGAAAGCTGTGGGTCCTAAAATCACCCTAAATGACCTCATCCCCGCCTTTCAGAACCTACTTAAAGACTGTGAAGCTGAAGTTCGAGCAGCTGCTGCCCACAAAGTAAAAGGTTAAGGAGTTCAATTTATGTTGTAACATGTGTCATTCATTTTGGTGTATTTCTTTGTGCGAGTGAATTTTGTATGTTTTTTTGTTTTAGAATATGCTTTTTTAAATTATAGAGATGCTTTTAATATGTGGAAATGCTACATTGTCATATAAAGCCTGCCCCCTTTTATATTTAAAACAAACAACCATTTTTTCTTATTTCTGTTAAAAAATGCTTTTTCATTTTGGATTGGTATAATATACAGTGGCATAAAGATTGATGAAAAATTGCATTTAGAATAAGAGCCATTTCCCCCTTAGAGCTTATTTGCTTAACCACTTCGGTACCGCGCTCACCGGCCGGGAAACCTTGCCCACAGCCAGCACTCATAGTCTGCATGATAGTTTGTGCTGTGCATGGACAACGAATCCATTTTGTTCTTGTGTGATGAGGAAAGCTTTAAAGCACTGAAAGCTTGTTTTACTTTACAGGCAGCTTTACTTGTAAATCAGAATAGGTAACATATACATATATGTTTTCATTACGTTATTTTTAAATGTTCACATTTTATTTTGATAAATGAAAAATTAGAAAAGTCATATCACGGCTGTCGGCTAAAGTCAATGCTTGGCTGTGCACCTTCATATCACGGCTGTTGGCTATAGTCGCTGTGCGGGTTCTTCTGTGGCTATCGACTGTAGTCAACGCTGGGCTGTGCGCGTTCATCCGTGGCTATTGACTGTAGTCGATGCTGGTACCAAAGTGGTTAAACATATGATTTTATTTAACTTGCAACTGTTGATACACCTGGTGAAATTTCCTCATTTGGCACTTCTTAAATGGCTCTGTGAAAGCATTATTTTTCCTATTTCTCTCTTTTAGAACTTTGTGAGAACTTGCCTGTTGAAGGTAGAGAGACCATAATTATGAATCAAATTCTGCCCTATATAAAGGTAAACCTAACTTCAGTTTTATTTTGTTTCACTTTGCCCAATATGAAGGTAAACTTTACCTCATTTTTTTTTTTTTTGCTTTACTTTAAAGCTCTTTGAGTTTAAAGGTGGACAAGGGATCAATGAGGCAGATATGTTAATGTATGAAATTGTTATTTATTACTTATTAATGCCTGTTATAATTGTAAAATGCTTTTTAGTGCATAGGTTTATGCTACCTAACAACTGGCCTGAGGAAGCATCAACTAATCACAATTGAAATAGTGCTGTCTTTAAATTCTTTGGGAGATGGTATGGAAGTTTGTATTATCTTGCAAGAAAGAAAAGCTTTTAATTTTTATTTTATTTTAGGAATTAGTATCTGATACCAATCAACATGTCAAGTCAGCTCTAGCTTCTGTAATTATGGGATTATCTACCATTTTGGGCAAAGAAAATACCATTGAACATCTTCTACCTCTTTTTTTAGCTCAGTTAAAGGATGAGGTGAGTCTGGCTATAAATTTTGTTGTCTGTGATAGTTGGTGGTGTGATTTGATTTTGGTTTAGAGTTTCACTAAAATAGGACCAAAATGTGGAAGTAGATAAAAATATCATAACTTATTTTAAACTAGTGGCAATCCCTAAGTTTGGATATGGGTTACACACTTAACCAGAAATTGGGCACAAGGAGCCATTCAGGCAAACCTAAAAATGTCTATCCATCTTCTTTGCCTGATTTTTGCTTCATATTCTCTGGTTCCTTATCTTTGAAACTAAAGTATCTTGGTTTAAAAAAAATTTTTTTTTAAATTTCAATAGATTTAGGAGGTACAAATGATTTTTGTTACAAGGATAAATTGTATAGTGGTGAAGTCTGGGCTTTTAGTGTACCCATCACCCGAATAGTGTGTATTGTAACCAATAGGTAATTTTTCATCACTCACCTCCCTCCCACCCTCCCCCAAAGGTTCTTTTATTTAAGTTTAAATATAGTATAAATAATTACAATGATAGCTAACATTTATTTAGTAATTACTATATACTGGGCATGGTCCTAATTGCTTTGCTCCTGTTGTTACATGTATTCCTCACAACACTCTTATGAGGTAGATTTTATTACCCCATTTTACAAATGAGAATGCTAAGGCACAGAGAGATGAAACGACTTGCCTGAGGTCTCTCAGCAATTGCAGATCTGGGATTTGAGTGCATCTAACTTAATTCTAGAGTTTATGCTTTTTACCTACCTTATAGACTTTTCACTGAAAGTTCTGGTTAAGATCACTTACATTTATGTGCCTTGAATTATTTGGGTACTCTCACCTGAGAGTACTTTCTCATTTTAAAATTTACTTAGCAGTTTTTAACCTTATCCTGACAGGAGAATATTGGGTGAGGACTTGACTTTTACATGTGATCTTTTGGGGCTTGTGTACTTACAGTGTCCTGAAGTTCGTTTGAATATCATCTCCAATTTGGATTGTGTAAATGAAGTGATTGGAATCCGTCAGCTCTCTCAGTCTCTCCTTCCTGCCATAGTGGAGCTGGCTGAAGATGCCAAGTGGAGGGTCCGGCTGGCCATCATTGAGTATATGCCACTGCTGGCAGGCCAGCTGGTAAGTGTGTGTGCTCCATGAATTGCAGGGTAGTGTCAAATAGTGCAGTTTCACCATGGCAAGTAGGAGGCCCAACTAGCCTGAATGGTTATGTTTGTTTAGATGTGTGAAAGTATGGTCTTGCCCTTGTTGCCTGTAGGATGGTTTTTATTTTTATAAGTGCATAAACATCTAACAAAGAGGTACAAATTGGGTATCCCTTATCTGAAAAGCTTGAGACTAAAAGTGTTTTGGATTTCAGATTTTGGAATATTTACACTGTATATACTTATTGGTGAAGCATCCCAAATCCAAAGATCTAAAATCCTAAATGCTCCAGTGAGTATTTCTTTTGAACATCATGTCACCACCCAAAACATTTTGGATTTTGGAGCATTTCAGATTTCGGATTTTTGGTTTTGGGATTTTCAACCTGTATAATAAAAACACATTTCATCTCACCACCACCTAAAAACAAAGCCATAGAAGAATATGATCAGTTTCTTGGTATATATAACATAGATTTTGTAATATTTAATGTTTCTATGACTTAAGGAATATTTAACTGAAAAGAAAAGGAAGTATGGTTTCAAGGGAAGTCTGCTTTGATTTTTGCTTAAGGCAGCTTCTCTTTTTGCCTATATTCTGAGTAAAAATGTCCCTAGAATATTCCTATATTCTGATTAAAGGGAATTGAAGAATCACCATATAGAAAAGGAGTATTAAAGCTTATAATGTTAGTATTTTTTTTTTTTTTTTGAGACAGAGTCTCACTCTCTTGCCTGGGCTAGAGTGCTGTGGCATCAGCCTAGATCACAGCAACCTCAAACACCTGGGCTCATGCGAGCCTCCTGCCTCAGCCTCCTGAGTAGCTGGGACTATAAGCACGTGCCACAGTGCCTGGCTAATTTTTTTTTTATTTTTAGTTGTTTGCCTAATTTCTTTCTATTTATAGTAGAGATGGGATCTCGCTCTTGCTCAGGCTGGT
>VBSM01001265.1:67893167-67929398 GCA_008086735.1 Cheirogaleus medius | reverse complement strand
TCACCCTGGGTAGAGTGCAGTGGCGTCATCGTAGCTCACTGCAACCTCAAACTCCTAGGCTCAAGTGATCCTTCTCCCTCAGCCTCCCGAGTAGCTGGGCCTACAGGCGTGCACCACTATGGCCACCTAATTTTTCTATTTTTATTACTGGCTAATTTTTCTACTTTTAGTAGAGACAGGGTCTGGCTCTTTCTCAGGCTGTTCCGAACTCCTGAGCTCAAACGATCCTTCTGCCTTGGCCTCCCAGAGTGCTAGGATTACAGGCATGATGAGCCACCATGCCTGGCCTACTTTTTAAGTTTGAAATACCCTTACCCCTGTTGGTTAGCACTTATTACAGAGTATTTGTAATTATCTGTTACAATCTTGTTGGGGAGATAAACAAGTGATCCCTTTTAGGGCAGGGACTGTGTTCAGGGTTTTATTTCCACTGTCCATCATAGTGCCTGTCATTAATTAGGCACCTAACATTTGTTGATTATTAAACAAATAAATACCTGAATATTTTTTGAGAAAGTTCATGCTATGTCATTTTATTGCTGACATACTACAGTTTGTTTTCCCTGCCTCACCCCCACTTCCATTCCTTTCGGATCACAGCATATGGGATTTCTTTATTTTTCTTGGACCACTGAATTTGTGTTGCTAATTCAAGAAATAGCCAGGAAACATGTGTCTTGTGGATGTCTGGCATTATATGTTTTATAAAATTTGAAGTGTCCCATTCTTCAAAATGAATGCCAAAGATAAAAGTACATCACTAATAGGGTCATTTAGTTCTCTTGTCACTCTTTTCCTTTGTCACTCCCAAATGCTGTGGATCATCTTCTCTTCACTGGTGACTGTCATGGATCAATCCTCCAGGGCGGAAAGCAGCAGTGGGTGACTGGTTTGCTGAAGACTGAAACAAATGTCCAGAAGGGAGGGTGAATTTTAGTACCATTTCTTTCAACTTCTGCTCCTTCTAGACCTGGAAAGTCTCCAAGGGTTGCTAGCTATACAGAGCAGTATAGAAGCAAACTAGGTGATGCCTTTGGTTGACTTACTACCAGTCTGGTAGGGATAACATGCCTCAGTCATGAACATTTTGTTTTACAATTTAGCCTCTTGTTAGTATATATAGTCTCCTTATTTTTTCTTTATCTGTAAAGACTTTTCTATCAGATAGTCAATTTATAAAATTCTCTCAAGACTTTATGTATGGCCTGGTTAGTGGACCATGGTGAGTAAATGTGAAGTTAAACCACAAAAAATTGGAAAATAAAAGTTAATTAAGACTGAAGGAAAAACCCTCCTAAAATGAAAAAGATATCTTTGAGAGCTGACATGGTAATCTAAGTGTATGGCAGAACTTGTGGTTATAATGATCTGTTCATATAAAACTATTTAGTCATATTCAGTCACTATTTATGAAGCATCATAATGTTATATTAATATTATATCTTTTTATTTAAAATACATAATCACTGGATGGGAACTTCTTATAATTCAAAGAAGCAAGACTATGAACATGTACACTCCAGAAAGAAGGCACTAGGAAAGTACATATCACAGTGTTTACCCACATGTTGCACAAGTCCCAGGGCTGAGAAATCTTTTTAAATCAGCTCCTGGAGCTCATCTCCAGCCTGTGCTGAAGTGGCTGCCTGTTGACAGTCGAAAGGAGCAGGGCTGGGAGAGCCAGGACGGTTCTGTGCTCCAGGTTCTACCTGTGACTCCGTGCTGGGGCTGCTTTCCCTGTTGTGTTACTTTCACTCTAGTGCTTTATCCCAGCATCCCAGAAATACTCTCTTTAATTGGGGATATCTCTATGTCTTGATGTCAGTTGCTTCATTCTTAAAGATTTATTATGATATTAACCAAAAAGGGAACACAGTTGGGAATTATCAGTTATTTTCATTTTTACAAGTAATCTAGATTTTACTTGGCCGGTCACCCACACTGTGTTCTTCTTATTCTTCTGCAGTATTGTATCTGGCTTCTGGCCACCCTGTTCTTTCCTACTTAGCAGGGCCTGTGCCATCTCACTTATGGTTTTCTTTGTTTGTATGATTTCTATCCAATAAAATAAATTTATAGTTTGTAAATCCAATGACATTTCTTTTCTGGCTGTCTCATGATTTCAGCTTCTTTTGGAACCAAGTGGTTTTTTAGCCTTCTGGTAACTTAACCTTGGTGTAATATAATTAGATCATCTTGGTTTCTAAACTTTGGAGATGTGTATTAATAGAATCTTCTGTATCCATAGGGTGTGGAATTCTTTGATGAAAAGCTGAATTCTTTATGTATGGCCTGGCTTGTGGACCATGGTGAGTAGATAAGTTAAAAATAGACTATTATGGAAAGCCTATGATTTTGCTTATATCCCATGATGTTCATACGTTTCCTTTTTCAAAAAGAATCCCAGTCCAACCAGATATTTGCCGTAAAGTCCAGTCTTCTGAATACAAATTTGACTTTTTTACCAGGTTTTTTATCTTAAATTTTATTTTATTTTCTCTGTTTAACAATCTCTTTGCCCTGTTTCTTACTCATTCTATTACATTATCTTCACAGTATCTCTTTTATGCATCTCCTTACTCCTTCTTTACTCCAGGATCTTGTTTGACCATGGCGTTATTGGTTTCTTCAACTATATACTAGGTTGGAGAGGGATTGGAGACAGATGAAAGGCCTGGGTTGGAAGAATGGCAACTTGGCTTTTTTGGAAGAAATGGCTGCTTTTTTGAGGTGACAGAGAGAAGATCATATACAGTGGGGCAGTGCAGGATTCTTAGGAGTGGGAGACACCAGCTGTGCCTTAGGATAGAGAGGGTCTGGATTTCTGGTTTTGGTGAAAGGAAGGCTTCCTGCTTGCATCTTGACTACTGCTACAATGCTAGGAGGGTACGAGCTCAGGGCAGGTAGGTAGGACAGCAGGAATGAGCAGTGACTTTGGTGAGGTCTTGGATAGCTGCATACCAGCCAGCAGTGGGTAGAAGACAAACCTTCTGCACCAGGTCCCAGGTCCAGACTTGGCAGCTTCAGTGTAGCCTTGGACCTGTTCTGATGAGTGCTGCTGAGGGCTCATGTGACATTGTCCTTGAGCATTGGTTCCATATTTTGGTGTTGGATACAATAGGAATCCTGTTTCAGTTCCACAATCTTATATATACTTTATGTATGTATTGAGTATATGTCTTTGTTCATCTGTGGGTGTTTATGCCTGCATATTTGGGAAAAATGAGGATATTGGGTCTGGTTATACATATAGGTGGTTTTGTTAAAGGCCTATTTGTATCATATGAGAGAGAATATGATTAAGTGGGAAGAGGAAACGTGTGAAAAAGTATGTGAAAATCTGCAAGGGCTTATATATGTGAGTACTTCCAGTGTTTTCAAACTAGATTGTGAAGACTTCTTTCTTTTTTTTCTTCCCTAAAGTTACTTGTTATTTTTTTCTTTTTAAATAAAACTTATATTTGGCAAATCATGGTAAAGAAAGTCTTCTTTTTTTGAAAACACAATGTTTATATGATTTATGATAGTTAGTGGGAATGGCACATCCCAGCAAATCACTCTATACTTTTTTTGAAAGCTAGATTCTAGATTAAAGCAGTTTTTTTCTGAGGAACTTTTGAAGTACAGATATTCCACAAAGAATTAAATTCCTGTTACCCTTTCTCTGTAGGATTATACTCTCTATGCAACTTAATTACTCCTTTGTCTTTTCTGATTTTTTTTCTTCCAGTTTGAGAGCAGGAGAGACCCTTGTTTGTTTCACTGCTGATGTGGGGACTGTGAGCACACTTTGAACCAGTGAAATGGCAGCTCTGAAATTGTTCTGTGCTTAATTAATCACAGGGGCTTTTTGTTGTTGTTTTGCTTTTGCATTTTAGATAAGCAGTATATAGTGATCACTGATCAGAGTTTTTGAAACTTTTTCTCCTAGTTGTTAAACTAGTAAAAAGAATGTTGTGAAAAATCCAGGGAAGTATAAGGAAGAAAGTATTACCTATATTCCTGTGGTTGAGTGGACAGTATTGATCAGAGGGAGGAATTTAGAAGGGGAATTTATTTATTTTTTTTTGAGACAGAGTCTCACTCTGTTGCCCCGGCTAGAGTGCCGTGGCGTCAGCCTCGCTCACAGCAACCTCGAACTCCTGGGCTCAGGCGATCCTTCTGCCTCAGCCTCCCAAGTAGCTGGGACTACAGGCATGCGCCACCATGTCCGGCTAATTTTTTCTATATTTTAGTTGGCCAATTAATTTCTTTCTATTTTTTAGTAGAGATGGGGTCTCGCTCTTGCTCAGGCTGGTTTCGAACTCCTGAGCTCAAACGATCCGCCCACCTCGGCCTCCCAGAGTGCTGGGATTACAGGCATGAGCCACCGCGCCCGGCCTAGGGAATTTATTTTTTATACGAGAAAGTATCAAAGTTAGCATAGAGTGAGGTAAACATTCAAAAAACCTTGCAAGTCAGCCAGACCTTGGGGAGAAGGGGATAAGGGGAGAGAGAGAAAGAGAAAGAGAAAACAAGGAGAGAAAACAGGCAGAACTGTGGAATGGTTTGCATTCTTTTGACAACAGAATTGAGAGGAGCCAAGAACATAGTAGGCATCTGGCCAAGTAGAGTTCAGGGCAGCTAAGGCTTTGTTCAAGGTTGAGCAGGTGTGTGCCCAGTCTCTGGTTACTCTGGCAGTGGGCTCCCTTGCTGTGTGGAATGATGATAAGAAAAAACTCAAGCGTATTAAAAAACAGTAATTAATTAGAGAGGACACATGCTTAAGCTAGCCCCATCTTAAGGGGAAGAGAGGATGGGAGTTGGGTCAAAGACAAAGACTATGATGTGAAGGGAAAGAATCTGTGCTATGGATAAAATCAGTTGGCTTTAACTTGCTCCGTAGAGAGTACTTATGGGTATTACTGACGGCTTGTTTCTTCCTTAGACTGGTCAGTTTAAGTAAGTGTTGGTGATAAGATGTATTGTTACTCATCTCTGCTCTCTTGCCTGTTCTTCTCAACATCATTGCCCAGAAGGATCCATGGACTGGGAAAAGCTGGATCGTTCTTGTCTGAAGGCTTGTCTAGGATTGGGACTGTGGCATGGGTAGCTATTCCTGCCCTTACTGTTGATAATCCAGGAGGATTGGGCTCACCTGGTGAGAGAAGTGGAACACAGAATCAGTACCTACCACCCTCCATTTATCTAAGCCCTGATTCTGAGTCTTGCTGGTTCTGTGAAGTGACACCAGGCTTGCCTTTGTTCATTGCTGTACATAGCAACTAATTGTGAGAAGATGGTAGCTCAGACCTTTATTATCTATTATGCCTTTGGTACATGATCTTATAGGGCATTATTATAATGATCTCAAGGCACATTTATTCACAGAAGACATTTGATGTCTTACCTCAGCCTAAACGTTTTTAATGTAGAAGTAGCAAGTCGGTCTGTAGTTTTAATTTGCCCTGTATAGATGAGCACAGTGTCCTCTACACAGTCTCCTGGATGTCTTTCTCCTCTCATAGGTCTTCTTTTTTCCTTTTCTTTTTCTTTTTTTTTTTTTTTTTTTTTTTTTTTTTTTTTTTTGGAGATAGAGTCTTGCTCTGTTGCCTGGGCTAGAGTACTGTGGCATCAGCCTAGCTCAAATTCCTGGGCTCAAGCGACCCTCCTGCCTCAGCCTTCCGAGTAGCTGGGACTCATTGGTCTTCTTGATGCTGCTTGAATAATTTTGCTAAAATACCACATTGGCCATTGGGTCACATGTTGGCTTTAAAAATCCATCAATATTTTTCTTATGAGGTCTAAGTTTAGCTTTCAAGATACTCTGTAGTCTGGATCCACAGACAGTTGTCTAACCTTAAAGTCTCACAGGTTTCAGTTTTTTCCTTTGTGTCCTGGGTACATTTTCCTATCCTTTCCAGGAATCACTCCCCTCTGCTCTCTACTTATACAAATCTCCCCTAGTCTTCACTGCCCAGTGCAAGGTCTGTTTCTTTCCTGAAGCCTTCCCAGACCTCCCTTTTCCCTCTTCTCTGCAGTCTTCACTACACAGTGCCATACTTTGTTATAATTGGTCTAATGCCATGTGACTTCTCAAGAGTGCATTTGCTTTCATTTCTCTGATAAGAGTACATGACCTTTGAGGACAAGTATCTTTTATTTTTTTAAGAGATGGAGTCTTGCTCTGTTAACCAGGCTGGGGTGCAGTGGTAGAATCATATCTCACTGTAACCTCCAATTCCTGGGCTCAAGAGATCTTCCCCCCTCAGCCTCCCAAGTAGCTGGGACTATAGGCACGTGCCACCACATCTGGCTAATTTTTCTTATTTTTTATAGAGATGGGGTCTTGTTATGTTGCCCAGGCTGGTCTTGAACTCCTGGCCTCAAGCGATCCTCCTACCTTGGCCTCCCAAAGTGCTGGGATTACAGAAGTGAGCTACTGCGCCTGGCCTGCATTCTTTTTGTAACAAGTAGCATGCAGTAGTCACACATATTTGTTAATTAATTGATGATGCCTATAATGAGTTCCTTGCATCCCTTGCCTTGGACGTATACATTGTGAAACTATAACAACAACAAATTAGTATATTATGTGTCATGGCTGAGCATGCTTGTCATTGCAGTATGAGTCTATGTGGAATGTTTGCAGAGAGGTTTTGTTTTTAGTCCACATTTGATGCTGATGTAAGTAAACTAGGTTATGTTTATAAAGCAGTGAGCAGTATGAGACTGTGTTTTTGACCTCTTCTGCAGTATATGCCATTCGAGAAGCTGCCACCAACAACCTCATGAAACTAGTTCAGAAGTTTGGTACAGAGTGGGCCCAAAATACCATCGTTCCCAAAGTGTTAGTAATGGCAAATGATCCTAATTACTTGCATAGAATGACCACTTTATTCTGCATTAATGTAAGTATAACATAGCTGTTATTGCTAAATTCAGGGATTAAAGCAATTGTTAACAACAATTTCTGAATTATGAATACTGTTTTCTCCTTGGAATTTATTGCTTATACTGATTAATTTAGATAGGAGATGAGAGAAAATGTCACTTTTAAAATTCATGTTAAAATCTATGGTATTATAGGAAAAGTTGCAGTTTAGTTGTGAATTCTAGTCTAATTTTCAGATTCTTTGAATGCTACCTTGTGTCCCTTATTTGGATGCTCAAACTAGAAATATTTTCCTGTTGGTCAGTTATTATATTTTCTTATTAATTTGTCTCATTAGATTTTTGGATTTTTTAAAATAATAAGTGTTTTAAATGTGCCATCGTATTTATTTTTCTAGGCACTGTCTGAAACCTGTGGTCAGGAAATAACCACTAAGCAAATGCTACCCATCGTATTAAAAATGGCAGGAGACCAAGTAGCAAATGTTCGTTTCAATGTGGCCAAATCTCTACAAAAAATTGGACCAATACTAGACACCAAGTAAGATTTTAGTGTTATTTTTGTTTTAAAAGTATATTTTAACTTTACTTTGTAGTGGAGAGTAATAGCTAAAATTGAGTTCAGTGATTTTTCACTTGAGATCTGGATTTATTTAAAGAGAATAAGAAAAGTACTTTAGTAACCTTTTTTGATGATGTCCACTCTGACTTTTCTATTTAAGCTCTGTATATGTGTAGATCATTCTCTGAAGCTAATTTTGCTGAGAACTTCTTTAGAAATTATTTTGGATGTTTGTCAAGTTTATAAGTGTTTTAAAATATTTTTAAAATTTTAGACTTCAGAAATTACCATAGAGCACATATATCATAAAGGACTTCTCTGGCCCACTAGACTGTCTGTCACAGGTAATACTTTTGAATTTCAGTGCTTTGCAGGGGGAAGTTAAGCCTGTACTACAGAAATTAGGTCAAGATGAAGACATGGATGTCAAATACTTTGCACAGGAAGCCATAAGTGGTATGTATTTCTGTTTTCTGTCTTGCAGCTTATGTTTTGGTTAACTGAGATTTATTCCTATTATGTGAGTGGTGTTAAGTGGGCAGGGTGGTAAGAATTATGGGAGATAGGGAGGGTGGTGAGTTTGTGGAATGCTGGTGCCCTCTTTGTTAGAAACTTCTTGGCCCACCATTCTCTCATAAGTGAGCAGGCCATTTTCTCAGTTCCATGTCTAGGACTGGGTAGGAAAATGATTCTTACTGGTAAAAGCGGTTTTTAGTTTGGATTTTAATCAATTTTTGAAGTTTAACTTCTGGTTTGGCAGAGTAAAGAAAATGACTACAATGAGAAGTTATTAGTCTCATGCTTTAGGATCATTGTTGTCATGCTTAATATTCACATAGATCATTCATGAACTT
The DNA here is from genome assembly GCA_008086735.1 of Cheirogaleus medius. NCBI lineage: Eukaryota > Metazoa > Chordata > Mammalia > Primates > Cheirogaleidae > Cheirogaleus > Cheirogaleus medius. The sequence continues at coordinate 67,921,109 of VBSM01001265.1, read as the reverse complement.
TCTGTACCACTAACCTGATTTTGTTTGGAATTTTCCAGTTCTTGCGTTGGCATAATGAGGAACAGGAGGGAAAAGCCTTTACAAAGTTCTTATCACAGATTTCTAGACATTGTGTTCTTAAACTGGGTGGAGAAAATATGGAAAACCTTCAAGATCTCATCCAAGCAAATGGCAGCAACTTAGAAGAAATCAAATTTCAGTGACTTGATTCTTTAAAAGATGAAATGGGATTGTTTTTTACTGATCTTCCTTGTTGGGATAATTATTTAAAAGCCATTCTTATTAATCAATTCCTGACACTTGGTACAGTCATCTCTTGATTGTGTCCTAATGCTTTATCCGGCACCATCGGGGTTCCTGCATCCTCACTGTTTAATCAGGCCCCAGCCACTTAATATTCTAGACAGAGCCTGGATGGGTTTGGATCCAGAGGTGGAGTGGAGTGATTCTTTTGATGTTTACATATATGTGTGTGTCTCTCCATCATTCCATAGTTAAATGTACATGTTTAGAATAACTTCATAAATTTTCTATTTGGGAGATACATTGAGACTTGACTATAGTGAAAACCACATTTTCCTGGATTATGATGGTCTGCATTGGTGTCATGAAACAGGAATGTGGAAGCTCAGGGTTAATGTATTGGTTGTTTTGGTTTTTATTTGCTTGACTTTGACTGTAATCATGTTATTCAGAAACCTGAAGTGTGGATGCATCTTGCTGCTAATGTGTGATGTTGACACTTAACTTAATTTCAACAGCTTACCACTGTGACTGTATTCAAAAATACTTCTCTCTTTCTGGAGAAACTTTTATTTTAGTGTTTCCTAATAAGCAGTAGTTCTACTATTTCATTGTAAGATTGCAGTTTTATATTTCAAATGAGTATAGGAACAACCACTGGTACAATACTGAGTAGATTTCCTACTCCTCTTGGTTCTGTTTTCAGGAGTATGAACATCTGGTCCTTGCTACATTGCTCCATTGTACAGTAGCTTTCCAAACTGAAGTTTCATTGCTAATTTTTTAGTATGGGTGATGCTGGAATCTTATCATTTGAAGTGTTTGTTTTTCTACTTTTACAGTAAAACCTCATTAATTCTGAAATTTAAGATAATGAGTTAACCTGAGGAGTTTCCTGAAGCAAATTAATAGCATTTAAGGAAGCCGTTTGAACTACTTAAACAGTTTTAAAGCTCTCTTTAAAAAGCACCCGTTTACCATGTGATATACTAAGTACCAGTCTTTTTAATCATATAAGACCTTCCATGAGAATCTGTTGGAGGCCACACCTTTTTAAAGATACATTCAGTTTACTCTTTATCCTTCATATATATGTATGTATTTTGTGGAGAAGTTAAATTTTTTTTTAAAAATTATTTATATATTTCACCTAATCAAACTCATCTTATCTCTAATGAATTCTAGTTAATGAGGTTTTACTGTAGCTTATTTTTCTCTCTGTGCATCTTGTTATGTAGTTGCTTGTTTTTAGTTTGGTTTTTGAATTGCTGATTTTATTCACAACCTCTTAAATCTAGGGAACCCTGTTCTATTTTGTGAAGGTCCAAAAGACTCCTATAAAACTTTGTACATTAAATAATTACATAAAACCAAGTTGACTAAATAGTTTTAAGTTTGTCATACCTTAAAAAAACAGAACAGAAATTTTAAATCAGAAGTTATCTGCCTGCATTTTAGACTGCCAAATAACCTTGTAGTAAGTTTCCATTTTATGACTCTGGGCCAAGGATTAAATATTTTCCTAAGAAAAAATCTTTTTCTACATTCTCATTTTAATGTCTTAAACTATTATGCTATAAACATTTTAAATTTTAGTTTCATGGTTCTTTATTTCTTATGACTGCAAGTTATGTTTCTCTTCATTGAATTTCACATGTGAGAGACTTTGTCTTGATGCTTGAAACAATTTGCATTGGAACCATTGCTTTATTCTTTATTGGAAATGTCATTTTCATTGGTTTGGGGATAGATTTAAGAGGCCCTTATGTATCCCCCTGGGGAACCCTGTGCATGGACTGTTTAAGAGAGACACAGTAGCTCTTGACTGCTCAAGCATGGGTCATGGAGCTCAGCTGGGGCCCTGTCTTTTGGGGGTCACGGTGAGGAGCTTCATTGTTTCTTTCTGACTTAAGCAATAGGGAATCCCTTTTGTTAATTCTTAAGAATTGTTCTTTGGTTCATTTTATCCATGGATTAGTTTTCCTATCTTGATTTCACTAGAATATAAGCTCTAGGAGCTCTGTAAGGGCAGGGATTTTTGTCTGTTTTGTCTTCTGTATCACCAGCACCTGGAACAGTGTCTGGTATACATAATAGGTGCTCAATAAAAATGTGTTCTATGAATGAATTTCTAAAATCTGTTCTCTGGTGTATTGCATGCGTGGAACAAGTCATCACAAGTACCAGATTGTGTCTCATTTTCTCATCGACATAATTAAAGATTTTTCTGCTCTTAGGAAACAAGCTTTATGTGGCTCTTCTCCAGTCTCCTGGCTTAGGCAACAGTTCTATGTGGATTTGTCTGATTGCCTTCAGCAAACATTGCTGTTGTTTTTCATCCTAGTAAGTTTACATCAATTGTTTGGTTGATTAGGAAAGTAAAGCAGAGACACACACATAACCTATGCCAATAAAAATGTCTCAGCCACAGCGGAATTCACCTTTGTGTTTCTTTCTACAATTTGTGTGGGTTTTACCCCAACAGGTTTAAGAGACCAGATCTTGTTTCTCCATCTGTGCTGCCAAGAAGATGTGAACCTAAAGATACATCTTGTTTCATAAGAAAAAGAGGTTAATATGTGGTGTCTGATGAGGCCTTGTTGAAACAATGGGCAGCCCTCTGCTCACAGAAGTACCACAGCTTGGCCACCATGATGCAGGGCCCTGGGGGTCTTTGCTGGATGCCTGCCATCCAAGTTGCAAGCATCCAAATTGCTTGCATAGACCTCCAGGGGAAACAGACATGTCATTCCTGACCCAGTGGTTAAGTTGTGTTAATGCTTTCTTGTTGCAATTTTGTTCCTTTATTAACCACTGCGTTGTCACTAAACTCAAAGTCTGGTACTTTCCCATAGAAATCACATTGGTTCCATCCCCCTGGGGATGGGCAGGGCAGGGCAGCCAAACAAGTCGGGTGCTTGTCCTATCCTCTTGCCTTTTACTTCAATTCCTCTGACTTTTCTTATTGTGACACTCTTACCTTAAAGTCTCCTGTTTCTCCACTGCTTGGATATAAAATTAGAGGGAGAAGGCCCTGTCACCTCATGTTCTTGCTGTAACAGATGAGGTGATTGCCGGCCGGTGTTATGTAATTGTTTCCCTTTGATTCTCCAGTATTCATTTCCATCCAGTTCCTTGCTCCTCTCTTTCTTATTCCCTCACATGTCTCCAGTCTCCTCTGTACCTAGAATAGTCTGACTATCCCGTTTGCCTCCACGAGCCTGCTGTTTCCAGGAAATTACATAATGTTCAGTTGAGATGGAAATCTGGAGGATGAAGAGAGTTTAATTACTCATTGCGTAGAAAAGCCAAGTCATTTCTTTCTCCAGGGTTGTTCTCTTAGCTGGTATTATTAGTTCTGAAAGGAGCTGGGTCTTTTTTGTCTGGTAGGGGTTTTGTAGGCCGTTCATAACCAAGATGTGGGGAAGCACCCAGCTGGGCACCATGAGGCCCCGTGGGGCAGCACTTTGTAGGACTTCTGAGGGAAAGGCACCTTAAGTAGGGTCCTGAGTTGAATCAGCTTTCTCTGCCCAGGGGCTCTTGTCCTCGTAGGTTGCTGGGCTTCCCATCCTGGTGCTGGAACAACTGAGGGTATCCTGGCCAGGAGGTACAGGTGGGCTGGGGAGGGATGTGCCTGGTCAGGGACAGTTACAGCACTGCTGTCTGTATCTCTAGTGGTGGCACAAAGGCTGAGGAAGCTAGATTTTCCTGTGAAGGACAGTGAATCGCCCAGCGCCCCTGGGGCTGAAAAGAACCACTTCCTGAGACCCAGAGTACCTGGAGAGGACACTGGGAAGGTAAGTGCCTCAGAAGCCTGGGGCCGAGTCCTGCCCTCTGAGGGCTGAGGGCAGCCAGTGTGGCCTGGTGCTCAGGGAGATGCAGCGTGATAGGCAGAGGAGCAGTACCTCTTACCCTGTCCCCAAGGGGACAGCCCATTTTAAGGGCCAGGAGGGTATATTTTTGAAGCCAGTTGCTCTGTTTTGCTATCTGTATTATGGGAATACTGTATGAGGAGTGGGCTCGCTGTCCAGACCTCTGTCACTCCTGTGGCTTGAGGTCTATCCCGTCTTTCATCTCGCCACAGTCGGAGACAGCAAGGCCCAGGCAGCAGACAGAGGTGCTTATAGGCAGGGGCTACTTCCATTTTCCTCAGTATATAGAAAGCGATTTGCTACAGTTCTTAGGTAGTTATTTCTATTCAAGATAAAAATAGTTTCTGTCAAGTTTTTCTGTGTAATAGTTCAAATGTTTTACAAGCCCCATTTGATGCCACTCTGCAGGGAGAAGGTGTACAAAAAGTTCAGGTCAGCAATCAAAGTTGGTGCTGGCCACTGCCCAGGGCCATTCATCAGGAGGCGATTTATGATTTACAGATGCATTCAGAAAAGGAGCACGGAGAGGCTCAGCCTCCTTGTGCTGATGTCAGGCTGCATTTAGTTCACTGGGAAGACTTTGGCAGTCTCACACCCACTCCAGTGGGTTCGCTTAGTAAAAATTCTCACATCAAAAAGTCTGCCTTTGAAATCTCATGGCTTTTCCTTTTATGTGAACGGAGGCCACGAGAACGATTTTCCCTGTTGTCCAGGCCCTGAACTGCAGTCATGTATCTTAGAATGTTTTCACCTTCCTGGCGGGCTGCACACTGTTGTCCCCGGCAGCTCCAGCCAATCCTATGTAGCTGTGTGGTGGAAGGAAGGGCAGGTGACTGCTGCTGGTAGCCTCGGCAGGCCCGGGACCCCTGAGGTGGCCAGCCCTTCGCGTCCTCACGTCCACTTCATAGAACTTGGCCTTAGGGAAGAGAGCTTGGCTGAAACAGCAGGATGGTGTTATATTTTTCAGACCTAAACCATGGACTTAAAGGGGAAGAAAAGAGTTATGTTTTCCTACAAATTCAGGGCCAACTGCTCATGCCATTAAACTCATGGTATGCACCTGACACGAGCGTGGAACATTGAGGTGGCCTCCCCACGGCCGACTCGCTCAGCTCTGAAGGCCCCCAGCTGGCCCATCCACAAGCTGAGGACACGATATCAGCAGCCATTCCTTGAGCTGGGCAGCACCTTGTCAAGCACTTGATCAAATCTCATTTAATCCTCACAACAACCCTAGGTGGTAGGTGCCGTCATCTCTGTTTTTCAGGTGGTCGTGAATCTCCCCCAACTATGTCGCATCTACTAGGGACTCTTTTCCAGGAATGGAGGCCTGGTGGTGCTAGGCCTCTGAGGCCGCAGTTCATTTAATCCAGAAAAATCCCCTGCCTGGTGACTCAGGGAGCCTTCCCTGCATTTGTTTCACTTAAGGAAAATGACCCGAGGGTGAGATGGAAAGGGAATTGGCTGTTGCCAGGCAGAGCCCTTCATGTCAGGGGCCAGCAGCCAAGTGAGTGATCCAGGAAGTCATCCAATTGCAAACCAGAAATTGTTCTTAACCCCTCACTGTCTGTGCTGTGTAGCAAACTTGCCAATCCGTCCAAATGGGGTAAGGGTGAAGGCCTAGCTGTGGAGAGAGCCCTGGGAACTCTTCTCAGTCCTCAGGTGGCCTCAGGGCTCTCAGGGAGCCATTTGATGCTCCGGGCTGGGCCCCACCACTAGGTTCAAGAGAAAACGGCCCAAGGGGTGAGAGCCAGTTCTTCTTGGTGAAGGGTGCCTCTTTGGCACCCTTGAAGTCTGCAGAGGTGTCTGTGTGCTGGATGTCGCATGCGTCCCCTCATGCAGAACCTGACAGGGAGCGACGTGGGCCACCTCCCACACCCTGCTCTGCTGCTGGTTGCTTTCTGGCAGTGTTGCTGGCAGGCCTCTGTCTGACAAGGGTTAACGGGATTTGTTTATTGAATCACGAAGTAGCTGTCACATGATTTTAATCAAAACACCATTTCCCTGACAACAGTGATGTCAGTCTTGTTATTGCAGGAAGGAGCAGCTGTGAGGGACAGTCTCCATGCCGAGCCCAGGTTTGGAGACTAAAATCAAGTAAAGCATCCATAAATAATGGTTGCAGACACTGACTTACTGAATCCACCCTCCTCTTCCTTTTCTTCTCTCTCTGTCCAGACGGTTTGTCCTGCACACACGCTGACCAGAGGCAGCCCCTGCACCCCAAGTCTCAGCCCAGACCTCACCTTCTGCATCCCTTGTTCCTTCTACTCTTGCTTCTACTTCTGATTTTTCCTCTTTTCCTTTTTTTTTTTTTTTTTGACACAGGATCTTACTCGGTCACCCTGGCTGGGGTGCGGTGGTGTGGTCATAGCTCACTGCTGCCTTGAACTCCTGAGCTCAAGTGATCTTCCTGCCTCATCCTTTGGAGTAGCTGGGAGTACAGGCATACACCACTGCACCCGGCTCTGTTTTCTGTATTTTCCCCAAACTCAGAGAGTCACTTGGGCCCCAGGATCTCTGGCCTGTGCCTTCTGGCATCTGTCTCTTCCCTGCATCTAAACCCACTCTTGCTGGTGAACCAGGTTGTTCTGGCCTGCCTGAAGTGGGGACCATCCTGCACCTCAGTTACCTTGCCTCATACTGGAGCCAGCTTCCAGGAGCAGGGAAAGGGCTGCTTGTCTGTGTCCTTCCAGATACAGCAGGTTGGGAGGCCCAGGTGCTGCCCTGAGGGTCTCAGAGCAATCTGAGGAGCTCCTCAAGGGCCCGAACTCTGGGCCAGAGCATCAGTTCTCTTGAACCCAGAAATACTACAGGAGGCTGAGTCCAGCCTGAGGACTGACAACAAAAACCAAAGCCCAGGGACACTTGATCCCATCCCCAGTGGCCTTCAGCTAAGAGAATTGGATCCTGAAGTCCACCAACACGTCAGTAGTAGGCTGGTCACAGGACCTGCTGGAGCAGTGTCCTCAGGCTCTGGCCTCCTTTCAGTGCTTTCCCCACTGTGGGGCTTGCAAACTGAGCAGCGGTCTGCACCGGAAGGCTCCCCCAGGCCTTCCGACCCTTCTCCACCCAGGAGTTTGACCTAAAAGTTGGAAATAAAAAAGGCCTCCTAGCTGGAACAGATTCTTAAGGATGTTCTTATGTTTATGCTACCCAGGGCTGGTGCTACCTAGAACTCTTCTGAAAATTCAGAAATTCTGGGTCAAAGTTCTTGGTTCTTAACTTGGAACAGGTGGTCAGAATAGGACAACCACTGTTACATCTGTGAAGAGAGATTTCCCAGGCAGTAATCAGCCATTTTCTATGTCCAGTGTTGGGACAGTCAAGAGTTAAGACAGGCAGGATGAGATACTTTGACAAGCCATTTGTGTGGACTGAGGGAGTCTTCATGTTAGAGAGCTGTGCCATGCCAGGCTGCATTTGGACCTCACGATAAATGTGGGAGCTAAGAGCCGGGTGTGGTGGCTCACATCTGGAGTCCCAGCTAGTTGGGAGGCTGAGGCAGGAGGATCGCTTGAGCCCAGGAGTTGGAGGCTGCAGTGAGCTATGATCTTGCCACTGCACTCCAGCCTAGGTAACAGAGCAAGACCCTATCTCTAAAAAACAAAACAAAACAAAAACCTGAGAGTTAAGTCAGCCAGCCAATGTTTCAAGTTCCTGTTGGCACTAACAAGCCTTTACAATGATTTGCCCGGGTTAGTGACAGGGCTGGGAGTGCTGCCAGAGGCTGAGGACTTGGTCAGAGGTTCTTTGCTGCCTCCCAGACAGAGAAGGGGCAGGCACCCCCCTCCCTGGAGGGCCTTCCTGGCCAGGGTGGCTTCTCCCAGGGCTGGGTGCCTGTGCTCCCCAGCCTTGCTCCTTTTCAGCCCTGTGTTCCCTCCCACTGCCTGCCTGCCCTTTGGCCCTCACTTTGCTGGCACAGGGGCTCTGCTAAACACGTTGGCTTCTCTAGTGAGCAGAAGGCTGGGCCCCAGACTGGAGAGACAGGGAGGCTGTGAACTTGGGGTCCCTTGCATGGTGTGCTTGTAGGAAAGGCCTTGGTGGCTTTTCCTCAGTTTAGTCGTGTCTCATTGCCAACTGTGCGGGTGGCCCTGGGGTGGTAATGACCAACTCCTCAGGTTCAGAGTTCCCAGTCTGGCCCCTTTTTGGGCATCCCGGGCCCCCTTATTTCTTGTCTTTGGGGAGTGAGGAGGAAAATTTAGGCAGAGTTCTCTAAACCTACCTGAGGGAGAGAGTGACTCAGTTTTCCCTTCAAGAGGCTGAATCCCTGATGCCTCATTTCCTCCAGGCCCAAATTTTCTGAACTTTCTGCCCGGCTAGGTCTTGGGGGCTCAGGTCCGGGGAAGTTGGCGTCCCATGGCGCAGCGTCTTCCCTCCTCCTTTCCAGGCACTGCACTTGGCTGCCCAGCCCAGCACATGCTCTGTCTGGGCCTGGAACCCGTTCTCTTTGCCAATTTCTGACAGGCTCTGAGTCAGTCATCCCTAGGAAAGCCCCCTAGAAGAGTGTTCAAAGTGAGTTATCATCAGCAAGAAGGCTTGTGACAAAGCCCAGTGGCTGGAGGCACCTAGCAAGCTCCCCGCTCTGCCTGAGGTCTGGCCTCAGTGATTTTCGGTCACAGCGTCACACCCGGGCGGAGGCAGCTATGCCAGTGATGGCTACACGTCCAAGGTGAGGGCCCAACCCCTTCGCTTCAGTCAAGGCCCACATCTGTCTCCTAAGGGACATTACTTAGGATAATCCATGCACCATATTCCATCCCCTGAGAGCTGTGCGGCCTTTGAAGTCACCGGCTGAGAAGGGCAGAGCTGTGCTGTCGTCAGCCTCTAGGGCAGGGCAGCTCTGGTCTGTGCAGGTGGCGTTTCCTTTGTAGCCACATAGCACCCAGGATTTAGTACACAAAGCCCAGAACTTCCTCCTAAAGTGCCCAGGGTGCAGGCAGAGCACGAGGCTCCCTCTCAGCTGGATCCACCCAGGGAGGGATTGGAATCCCCTCAGCAGGACAGGTCCCTGTCAGAACTTCAACTCTGAAAAGCGGGGAGGCTGAGTCGGGGGTCCTTGACCTTGGGCCATGGGTGGGCCTCAGGGGATCCAGGAATCGATACCTTCTGAAATTCTATGTCCCAAGTTGTGTGACTATGTACATGATATTTGGGAAGAGCCCAGTGCTGTTGTCAGCATGTCAGAGGGACTGAGATCCCTCAAGATCTGGTGGGGCAGAAAGGAGCAGCCTCAGGCCCTGTTCGCACACACCCTGCGTGGAGACGGCGGGCTCTGGACGACTTGGGAAGTGTGGGCAATGCTGGCCGGTTCTGTCCCTGAGCCTGGCCCGGGTGTGGGGAGCAGGGCCTGCGGTTCCCACAGGGTGCAGCCCTGCAGGGTGTCCTGGGGCGCTGCAGACCTGACTGGCTGCTGAGGTTCTGGCCAGTCTGTTATTTTTGCCCATACCCTGGGCATTGGGGTTGTTTTTGGCAACACAGAATAAAAATGGAGACATTTGGTGGGAAAGGGAAAAGTTTGCGAAACATCATTACAGAAATGTAGTGCTTTTTCTTTAAAAAAAAATTGAAACTCCTTGATACTGAATTCTTGGGCAGTCAAGGGGTACACCACCAACTTCAGGCAGGACTGAGCGTCCGTGGCACTGGGCAGCAAGTCAGCTCTGCCTCCTGCACCCTTGCCCCGCAGCCAGCCGCCCATCCTCCGGTCGGGAATCAGCGCAGTTCTATAGCATGGGCTCAACTGGAACCCTTTGAGGGAAGCCAAATCCCAGTTGAGCTCCTGCTGCCAGAAAGCAGGATTTAACAGTGCCCTTTCACTCAGGGTCTGGCACTGAAACGCCCAGAGTCGGAGAGCAGCTCTTCTCAGCAAATGGATTCTCTGGCACCCTGAGGGCATGGAGTTGGGTCTCAAAGGGTGCCTGTCCCTGTGAGGGAGTCCATGGTGTGTATGAGCACAGCATGGAGGCCTGGCAGACCCCAGAGGAGATTTGACATTGTGATTAAGTAGCAGTGTCTTTTGCTGGCCTTCCTGGCAGCCTGGGGCCCCTCCCCACTGCTGGCCTGCAGCTTGCCTGTCCTGGGGGGCCAGACAAGAGCCTCACGAGCCTGCTCCCCTCCTACCCAGGCTACCTGGGCTGACAGGCTTTGCCCTGAGACTCTGGAAAGCAAGGAACTGTCATTAGGCAGTGCCCAGCGGGGCCCTGTCCCCGTGCAGGCTGTGGTTAGCAGCGCTTCCGTCAGCGATCTGCAGTGGCCAACGTGTACTCAGGCGATTCGGAGCAAGGTATTATTTACCCTGCTGACGTCAATGAGAATGTATTATCCACTGTCCTTTTCTGCAGCCTGAAATGAGCACCAGAGCTCAGAGAACACAGCCACCTTCCACACTTTTAAAATTCCACCCAAGGCCCTATCTCATTAACCTGACATTCATATCACCCAGGCTCTTAGAAAACAAGTTGTTTTTATTTTAATTCAAGAGGGTTGGAAACATAAAAACAGTACATTTTCCTTGCAGAAAATTACCCCATTTAAATTACCATTTGGTACAAAGATCATTTATTACACTGCATTTTAGGCAATTCTCTAACATTGAGTGACAGGTTATACTTTGATTTTTTTCACATTGGAGCTATTATGATTTGCACTCAAAATATCAAAGCTATTGAACTCACCAATTTTTTTTAGTAATTTTAAAAAAACACAGAAAAAATAACTACAATTAGGTTAACTTTATGAAAAGTAACTCTTTCACAGACCAAACATCCAGCAAAACCACCCTCCTCCCTTCAGAAATAAGCAATAATCTTGCCCTTTCTACAAAGTGCAAATATCTCTGTATCCCTTTTATTTCTTAAACTGCAGTCCCCGAAGTGAAGCAAACTCCCTGTTCTCTCTGCTTCTTTCCCCTTCAGAGATTTTGGTGAAGGCAGATTTATTTACCAGTAGTAGTGGGAAGATCTCACCACTTGAATTTCCTTGACTGAGCAAATCTTGAGCAGATAGGCATCACACAGCCAGCGGCGAGCCCAGTTATCTGTATTTACTAATGTAACATTATTCCATTTGGGGTCATATTTTTCCAGGATGTTGTTTTGTACTTCTATTTTTAAAGCTCCCCCCTACCTACCCGCTTTGGCTCTGAAAAGACGAAGTATTCAATAAAGTATGTTATTTTTTTAATCCTAAAAGTGTCTAATAAGCACTTTTACTTGATGGGATTGACTGTGAAGAAACGTTACTCCCCTCCTCAGGACAAAGGCTGAGTTTGTGACTCTTCTCTGAGCAGCCCCTTTTCCTAGGGTTGAATCTGGTGGCCTTGCAATTCAGCTCCTTGGCAATCGAGGAGGGATGTGTCCTTCCATCGTATAATTCTATAGGAAACTGTTTTGTGAAACTCGGAAAAACTAGACACCTTTGATGTGAGCCTAAACTTCTGTAGTTAACTGGACACTGAAAGGATGGCCAATCTGTGGGGTCTGTGTCTCCCTCAGCCTTGTTCCGTGCAGGGCCACCTGGACAACTGCAACGTTACCTGAAGGGCACCTCCCCCCCAAAGCCAGGCAGCTGTCAAGTGGAGAATGAGGTTGTGGGAACAATGTCACATTCACCCTGTGCTTGACTAAAATGGGGGCTTTGTTTATACAGCTGTTCGCTTATGAAAAGAGTCAGATGGACGGGGAAAGAGAGGGCTTCTCACACAATGAGAAGCTAGAGAACCCAAACCAGAAGCAGTCAACCCAAGTCCTTGTCCTGGGCTCCTCTACTCACCAGCTCTGTGACCTCGGATAAGTCACACAAACTCCCAAGAGCTTTGGTTTCCTCAGCTGTGAAAAATAAGGACAATAACTTTCCAACTAATTTCATAGAGTTGTTGTGAGGATTCAAAAAGATTACTTGTGAAAGTGCTTGGTAAACTCACATACAAATATAAGCTATTGCTCCTTGTGGACAGGCAAGCCATTGCGTGGGACCCATCAAAACTCTAAGTCTATGGGCTGTCCTGCTGCCGGTTTCTCAGTCTATGCACTAGTACGTGCCCCAGTCTGCCAATGTGTTGAAATCTGCCTAGAGGTGTGGACAAAAGATGGTGGTGCAACTAGGATGGCTGTGAGTCTTCCAAAGGCAGCCAGGCTACTTGATTGGGAAAAAAATGGTAAAATAAGCATGTGAGAGGGTACTGGGAGATCAGAGACTCCAAGGGCCAAAAGGGGCCTGGAGTTCACCCTGCTGACAAGGGGCAGACAAAGAGCTCTGTAATTACAGTCGCTTCCCTGGGCCACAGGCCAGGGAGGACCGTACTATGGAACCTGTTAGAAGGGATATATAAATTTTTAAAATGTTTTTTTTGTCCAGCTTAGAACAGAGGCAGATGATACTGTTCTTGTCTTCCACACATCATTCTGAAGATTAGTTCTGTAAAAAATTTCCAGAAGTAACAAAATGATTAAAGTTCCCTGCCTATACAGTGACTCCAACTTACTGCTTGTTCTCCAGTTTTTACCTTTGATGTCTAGGCACAAAGAGACCGAGCGGCTCGGGTGGCTTCCGAGGAGGCAGTAGAGGCAGCCCAGTTTAGGGGTACAGATGCAGCCAAGGTCAGCCCCGGCACAGGGATTCGGCAACTGTTCACTGGGACCAGTGTTGGCAATGACACTAAGTATTGTCTCTGAAGGAGGTTGAATGTGAAAAAGTTATCTGGAATATGAATTTTCTTTAAACCAGTAGGGAGCTTAAGTGTAACTGTCGATAGAGGCTTTTAAACGTAATCCAGAGTAGAAAAACTCTGACCCCAATATATTTATGAATCTGGGGCTGGATTAGAGGCTGCAGGACCCACGCAAAGGACACACCACACACTCACGACGTCCTCGTGCCTGCGCCTCACCAGAGGCTGCTCTGCTCTACACACCTGGGACCCGTGACCAACTAGGACTAGAAGCTGCTGCTGTGCACCTTTCATTAGTCTCTGGCTGATCACCGGATCACTCTCTAGCTGACAGTACACCCTCTGGACAGAATTCTTTAAGCAGTTCCCTGCCTTTAGGTACTAGTGACACGCAGTGTGTGGTCGGAGAGATTGGTCGGTTCCCTGACAGATCCCTTCTGCTGGGGTCGTTAGTCCCTTGGTGGTGGGGGACAGGGTAGAGGGCGATACCCCCACAGGGTGGTCCTCCCTCTCCATCAGAGCATAGGCCCCCTATTACTGCAGGGGCCAGAGTCAGGGAGGAGCACAAGAGGCAAGGGCTGAGTTCAGTCCCAGGCTCCTGTTGTCTCACCTCAGCTGACTCCAGGCCACAGTCTAAACACCTGGAAGTTCTTTATTTCGGAGGGAGAAAGGGCCATGACTTTCTTAGAAGGCAAAGTTGGATACAGAACAGTAGTTTTGCCCATATCTGTGCTAACAATCCTTGAGTCCCATCCCTAGTCCTCCTGGTGGGCACAGCCCCCCATCCGGTGGGTTTTGGAGGCTATTGGTAGAGAGAACTGTCTGCCTCCGTCCCTGTTCCCAAGGAGGCAAGGGGCAGTGCAGGCCTGGTGGGGCAGAGGTACTAAGGGGGTGGCTGGGATGGTCAGCATAGCTCATGGGGAATTTAAAAACAGGACATCCGCCCTCTTTCTGTTGTGTTAACACGCTCTATTTGCCTTACAGGGACCAGCGTATCAGTTGCATGTAAATACTAGAGACACACTTGCCCAACTGGAAATTGCAGAACTAGTGCATTTTTCCCAAAGCAGAGACTAAATACCCCTGGATTAAAAAAAAGAACATAAAAAATAAAGAAAGTACCACACATATTGCACTTTTTGCCAAATGAAATTTTTACCTCATGTTCATCTCACCAAAGTCTCTTCAGAGGAGCCTGGTTTACAAGATAATAAAGCTAACGATTATCATACAGTAGTGTACACACCGCTGATGTGAAACAGACTGGAAAGCAAGTCAGTATTTCAAAGTAGCCTCTCATGAAAAGAGTGGTACTAAGCCATCGTAGTGTTACTTTAGTATTTATGAAGAGAACTGCTTGGAAGCTTCCGTCGGTCACTCGTTAGGGAACAGAACAACAGAGATGATCAGACAGGGCTGAGCAAACACCTCACTGACCAACAGAACCAGTCTCTTCTCACCAGCTTACATTTCAGTAAATACAGATGGTTATGAATTTATTGATTTCTGCTTGAAATAAATGAGATAAGCAAACAGAGCTTACAACACAGGTTCCAGCAGGAGGGGTCGTGCTCTTCACCAGGCAAGTGTCCAGCTGCCGCCATGTCTGTCGGTTCCTGTTGGGCCTGGCTGCTGCTGGCTGCCTCCCCATTTCTCTCTGGGTCCCTTAACCTTCCAACCCGCAGCCTCTCTGCAGTCCCTCATCTGTCGGCCTCACTGTCCTGCCATAGCTCCTAGGTTTCCTGGGCTAAGCAGCTCACAGCCTTGTTGGGGGACAGGAGTTTACGCCAATCTGTAACTGTACCATTCCTGCAGTTCTGGAATGAGTGGCCCCCATTGTCAATCTGGAAGGCATTTTAATTTCGTAAATATTACAGCACCCCTGCAGTATATTTTGGGAAAACATCCTCCTTCAGTCTAAACAAATCAAGTCCTGTTTTATAACTAGCTTATTTTGCAAAGACTTAAAACAGATTAGAGATCTTAATGAAATGATCTCTTAAATGAAATGATGTTCTTTATTTCATGAAATCATCAATCTTAAGCACGAGGAGGAAAAAGCAATCCATAGAAGGAACTTAATTCACTCTTCCTGGACTGTCACTGTGTTAGTAAATCACAGAAATGACAGCCCCTACACTACCCTTCCATGCTGACACCGAGAGTCCAACCCCAAGCACAGGGCCTCTGCAAAGCATCCTGGCACCGACATGGAGCCCCAGCGACTAGGCAGACTCTGGCGACAAGAACTGCAAGTTACCAGCACCGCTAGGGGCGGGGCCGCAGGGCCAGAATGGAACTCCCTAGGTTTTCCATGCTTCCCCTTGCCTGTCTAGACACTTACTACAAAGAGGAAAGGCAACTTAAAGGTGTTTTCTAGATGCAGCATCAGTGTAGTATCTCTCTTCTTTGTGCTTTAAGGAAGATGCTTTGTGCTTAACGCATTCATCTGCTGATAGGACAAGCCATTCTAAAGGACAGAAATTATAATCTTTATCAATAATACTGAATTTGTAACACCCGGATGTTACTGTCCAAATGACAGATTACTCATTACTTCTAGGTTTATGGTTAACTAGCTTTAGCATCTATTTTTCACTTACTTTGATGAATGAATTGGAAGGGTTGGTTAAGTTTTACTAGTAATACAACGTGTTTGGCAGATGATCTGCTTAAATGGTTAACACATCTGTGGTTCTTTGAATATTGCTGTTATACTTGAACGTTTCATTACAAGTCAAAACTTTAAGGAAATTAAGAATGCTGATTCCCACATGGTGGAAAACAAACTCTGAAGTGACTTTGGATTTAGCATTGACATAAATGGAAAAGTGTTGGTTTCTACAGAAAAGAAAGAATTAAAGCGTGATCTGGGGGGAAAGGCACAGCACTACCACTTCACATGGGACATAAAAGTTCATTTTTCGTGTCCTTAAAATTTCTAAGCCCTATATGAAACTGTCCAAATATACAAAGCTCAATAGACTACTAGCAACATATAGTGTGAGTCAGAGTAGCTGTTACGTGGTGAAAGAGACGACGGGGCCTCCGGAGACCAACTGCCCCCAAACCAGAAGTCTCCACAAGAGACTGTGCAGAAAGAGCCTGTCTTCCCTGGCCCGGGGCTGGTGCTCTTGATGCCTTCTCGGGTTTCTCGCCCCCTGCCTCCATTAGTGGGTCTCCTGTCGGTTCTACAGGTGACATCTTAAGAGCCCTGAGCATATTCTGACACTCAGCAAACCAGGGGTACCTTCTCACGACGTGTGTTGTCAGCTCCTAGATGGAGACGACGGCCGGTCTCAGGGGTCAGTACCAGCTGTTATTTAGTGGCCCCTGAAACAGCTCATGCTCCACTGCTTTGCGACAGCCTTAGGGACAACTTGCATCAGCAGCTAAGAACTTATGATTCAATGACAAAGTACAACCTTCCTTTATTTCCTGTGCATCAAATTTCATTAAGTATTCTTGATTGACCTTGAAGCAACATGTTGTTGCTCAGCTTCAGTGAAAAATATATTGCCTTTTTTGTTTGCCCATATATATGCAATGGCACACATTTTTCTTGCTTTCACCAAGGTTCCCCTTGATAATGAACTGGTGTAATTCTGCATAAAACCTAGGTCTGAATGTCTTCTTCTTATAGAAACAGTTGGTGGTGCCTCCCTCAAGAGCTTGCTCCCCTCCACCTAAGGGCATGAGCTTTAGCCTACAACTATGTTCCAGCACTTGCCACAGAAAACTTCGTGGTGGGACGGGGGCAGGAGGAAGCAACCTCCACCCCAGCCAGGCCCTCTGATTCCAGTTGGGCGACTTGATTTCTCCCCATTAGGGAGAGGGCAAGAAAATAAGCTTGAAATTTAAAGGCTGGAATAAAAATAGAAATAAACAGTCTTCCTTCACTTGACCCACCTCACTTCCTGTGCTGAGGTTAATTCACCAGGACATACCCATTGTGTTGTGGATCCACAGCGTCCAGCATTTCACAATCAAAGAGTCCAGGTAACTCAGAGAGGGCCAGTGGGTCGTAGCTTGAGGTGGCCTCCTGCAGTCCTGAGCTCCTGGGGCAGTCTGGCCCCGCCAGGCCACTCTGCTGGGCTCCCTCCACAGGGTACTGGCCGGGAGCAGGATAGTCTGGCGTGGGGGAAGCAGCACTCGGCAGCTCACAAGTCTGATAGGAGAACTGTAAGGGGGCCGGGGCAGCTCCTGGCTGTTGTGGCGGCGGTGGCGGCGGTGGCGGTGGCGGCTGCTGCTGCAGCTGCGCCGGCAGTGGAGGAGGAGCCCGGGGACCCGGCGTGGAGGGCAGGGGCTGCAGCTGCATCTCCTGGTACTGGCTGAGGAAAGGGCTGTATTGCATCTGCTCGGAGGAGGGCTCCAGGACGGGGCTCAGGGGCTGGGTCAGGCTGAATGGGGGCGCCTGCTGAGATGGTGGAGGACTCTCCTGGTGGGCAAGGGGCAGCTGCGGACTTGGCTGTGGGTAGGAGCTCTCTGCTATCTGCATCTGATTAAAATATGCCTGCAGCTGAGACTGCTTCTGGAGGAAGAGTCGCTTCTGTTGGAGCCTAAATTGGCAAAACCAAAGGAAAGAATTTTAAATCTTCTCAAGTGATGGCAGTTTTAACATAAATCCAATACCAGTCATTAGCTTCGGTTCCCCACTTCTCTCTTTCCGATGTCAGGAAGAAAACAAGTGAGAGTGGGAACCAATCGTGGGGTTTATTAAACTCAATCTCATTTTTCGTCCTTTAATTCAGACAGTGTTAAAGTGAGCAGGAATGCATTTTCTCTAAGACTCTTGAGTTTTTCTCCCTATAAAGTGAGAGGCTGATTTCCCATCCTGAGTGGTTAGAAGAGGAGATAATCATACCGTGGCCTACACAGGTGTCTTTTGGATTAGGGTAATTCTACCTTGGCCAACCTGCCTCTAATAGCGAGGCATGCAGGCATGAATTAAGGCAAGGAAAGACAGAGGCCTTCTCTGCAGTCTAACCCACTTCAATTGCTTTGGGCCACTGATTGTGAAAGCTTAGGTCTAGTCATATCCCAAAGGAGAAACAGTAGCAGAAAAGGAAAACAAAGGCCAGGCGTGGTGGCTCACGCCTGTAATCCTAGCACTCTGGGAGGCCGAGGCAGGAGGATCACTCAAGGTCAGGAGTTCAAAACCAGCCTGAGCAAGAGCGAGACTCCTGTCTCTACTAAAAATAGAAAGAAATGAATTGGCCAACTAAAAATATAGAAAAAATTAGCCGGGCATGGTGGCGTGTGCCTGTAGTCCCAGCTACTCAGGAGGCTGAGGCAGAAGGATCGCTTGAGCCCAGGAGTTTGAGGTTGCTGTGAGCTAGGCTGACGCCATGGCACTCTAGCCCGGGCAACAGAGTGAGACTCTGTCTCAAAAAAATAAAAAAAAGAAAAGAAAAAGAAAACAAAGCACATTTGAGGACTGCTGTTGTCTGACAGGCTCATACTCTGGGGATACTGGAATATCTTTAGTAGCAGTCATGCCTGAAGACACCGTGGCACACAAGAGTGGGAAAGGACAACACATCTTAACGCTTCCACAAAAGTAAGTGACTTCTTCGGCCAAAGACTGCCCCCCCTCACCTGTGTTCCTGCAGCTGCTGTTCAAGGCTCCGCGGTGGTTCTTTGCAGTAAAGCTGGCAGGTGTTCTGGGTCTTCGACAGAAGGCTGGGCTTCTGGAAGAGCAGAAAAACAATATATGACAGCATGACAATATGGCTGTCACCTAGGATGCAGTCATCAGACTGTGCTTCTGCCTGGAGGATGAATCTGCAAGTGTATCCTATAGAATCCACACAGGGTGAAGGGACTGACACTTGCTCACTGAGACCCTAGAAGAACATTGGGGCCAGCAGGCCTGGGCTGCCTCAGTTGTAACCTACTTCAGTCTTCCACTCTACTTCAAAAAGTCCTCTAGCACTGTGAGAGGTTCAACACAGAACATAAGGCTAAGTCTGAACACGTTTCTAGAAACTACAAGTGAAGAGTCAAACCTACCTGCCTATAGGGAATAAAGCAGCTATCCTAAGTAAATACCAGGCAAAACAGGTTTCCGCTTTGCAGAAGGGCGGACTCAGGATAAGCACAGTGAGCTGGACTAGCAAGGAGAAGGCCCGCACCTGGAGTCTGTGCTGCAGGTACTGGGATTCCAGGCTTTGCCGCTGGGACAGCTGAGGATGCACACTGGTAGGGAGAGTGGAGACACTTTCCTGCTGCTGAGAAACTTCCTCCTGAGGAGCAAGGGGTGAAAACAATTTTCAGTTTTCCATGGGGGAAAAAGTCTCAATTTCTACTTTAAGCACCTTTGTAAATGTCCAAGAGGAATCTCAACTCTTTAAGACATAATACTCAAAGCTTTTTACATGACTAGCAGGCTGAGGGTTAATGACTCTGCAGAAAATATATGCATGTATGATCTCTAGTTAACAATTACCCAGTCAGTGATAGAGCAAAGGCTCCTGGTGTCACCAGGAGGCCATCACCTTCATGTGGGCCTCAAATACTCTAATATCCTTGACGCACTGAAAATAGGCTCAAAATAAAATTGCATGAACAGCAACATTTATTGTATTTTTAGCATGAATAATCCACTTATAATATTTAATGAGGTGTTAGTGGCAAGAAGCTTCTCATCTGGGTGAAATTTATTACTCTTCATTTGTGTGTGGAGGGGAGGGGAGTTCAGGGGAGACTGCACGAGGTCATCCATATATAATCTGCCCTGTCAACCAAAAATAGCTTGACAGTGTCTAGGCCTCCATCTGGTGCTGGTCACTTGGGAGCAGCAGGGCTGGGTCTAAACTGTCAGTGGCAGGTGGTAGCAACAAGGAAAGTGTTCAGGCTGTGGGCTTTCCAAAAGAAGCTGTTTGCTCCAGGTCTGGAGGAAATCCTCTAAGTGAAAATGACACATCTTCAGGACAAACTCATACCTCATACTCACAGGGCCATGGTGGGAAGGGCCCAGAGCACCCACCTGAGGGCAACTGCTGGCAAGGTCTTGGAGCTGAGGAGCAGCTACTGGGTCTGCCTCTGATCCTATTTGTTCATACAGCAACTGCACTTTGTTCAACTCTAGAATTCCTTTGGTTCTAGCCAGATTCTGAAGATGTTGTCTAAATGCTACAATTCCTGAAAAGAAGTACAAAGACCAGTTGAAATAAAATAAAAGACCTTTCAGTGATCATAGGTTCACACCAACATGGCAACAAACCTCTCTCAACTCCTACGACATAAGAGTTTTAAAAGCCAGAGGAGAAAGCAGTCACCTTGGGTGAGGGAGGTGTCCGATGCCCGGCGGCCCTCTCTGAAGCTCACTGGCGACCTGTTGTGGGCCTCTCGTTTCTGGGCACTCAGAGCCTGCATGGCTGGGTTGGTGGGTCTCAGGCTTATGAAGGGAGATGTCATGCGGGGTGAGGGTTGATTGGCTACCATCATGTCCTTAAGGGAAGGGTTGTCCTCCAGAAAGTTCAGGTCTCTCTGAACAGACCCCATATCATACTCGGAGTCCACACTGTCAAGGGACGGGTTGTCACTCATGGAGAAAATTTTCCCTTTAACAGAAAACAAAACAGATATAACCAACAACAATAGCATCTTCTTAGAACACATGATACAAAGCATAAGCAGCTTGGGTCAAGACAGCTATGATGTCCTTCATCTCCAATCAAAACATCTTTTTAGAAACTTTTTAGAGGTCAATTTAATCATCTTCAAATTTAGCGGGGCAAATACTCCAGAAGCTGCACTCGTAAGCTCTCTGCCATTCCAAAAGACCCAGCGTCCCTGGGGAAACACACGGCCCTCAGATGAATCCTGGGAGTTAGGGGAGCCAAGCCGGAGACATTTCATTTCAATCTGTTAGCTGCTGAGCAGACCTAATCTGAATCCGCTCCAGAAAGGAATAAGATACAGACTAAGTTCTAGAATTCCCGGTGACTGGAGTACGAACTAATGCCGTGAAGACCTAACCCGGTGCTTCTCCCACATCATACCTGCCCCAGGCATCACGACCAGCTGATTGGTCACTTCAGAGAGAGTGTGCCGCCTCTGCCCACTGCGTGTGGACTGAAATGCCTCGAAGGAGTGGCTGGGGTCTTCCTCAGCCTCGCCTTCTGTCTCCAGCCCTTCGTCGATGGAGGTCTCCATCATGTCGCTGGGCAGCGACTGGCAACCCTTCCTCAGCAGGGCAGGAGGCACAGGGTCGAGCAGACAGCCGTTTACCTAAATGCCAGAGGGGGGAGGGAACATCAGTTGCTGTTCTGTTGAGACAGTAGAAAAATCCACAAAGGAAAAACTGTCAAGGCTTGAAGCAAACTAGAAATGAAGGAAAGTATTGAAAGTGTACGTATTTATTACTAATTACAATACACAGAAGAAAAGTTAAGGCAAGTCAACTGCAGCACTTAGAGAGAGACAGAAGTCCATTATGACCCGAACTGGCACTGCCACCCAGGTTCCTCTGAGTCATCATTATTATAATAAACACATTTTTTAGTGGTTTCCAGAAAAACAGGGGGGTATATTAGCTTGAGGCCTACCAGTTATTTTTTTAAAATAAGGGAAACGAAGAGAGGGGAAGATGAGTTTGTTGTTTTTTTTCCAACTGCATGGCTCACAGCTAAGAAAAAGGAGTAGTTACCAACATTCTTCTAATTTTCAACCACAAAACATACCAAAAGGTGCTAGACATACTTTTATGTTCATAATTTAAGTGCCTGCCCATTTGATTTAGTCTTCAATTGGTTCTGTGTGCCTGAAGAATGGAAAGTGAGAATTCTTTCAAGACAGACTGATAGCAGAAAAAGGATTGGAAAAAAAAAAAAATTCAAATGGCAAACAGCCAAAGCCTTCCATTATAGAATAACAAATGACTCACTGGCCTAAAATTCCAGCAGAGGTTAATAAGCCCCAGTGCACTGAATTCCCTCTCCCCCAGCAATACACACGGTAGCTCCAGTTCCTATCCTACAGGGATGTGCTCAGCACAGCTCCTGAGCACACACAGCTCCTGAGCACAATCTGCCTTCCCAGGCAGTTGCCAAGCAAACCACCTAATGGCAGCAGAAACAGCACACAAAGGGGAGTTGTGGTTGCAAGTTCTGGCTGGTAAAAGTCCCTGTAAGGAGGCAATTATTTACCTCATTACCTTAACTACTCCCTCGTGGAAATCAATCCGTTTTCTCCTATGAATAGCTGCTCAGGAACAGCCAGTCATAAGATGTTCAGTTCTAAGCTTTACCCTCACCTGGAATACACTGGGTAGAGCTATTGTTTCCTTTGGACGCAGGAGAAGCTCACGTATGTGAGAGGTGACGTGGGATATCCCTTTGCCAGACACAAGAAACTTTCCTCTTATGGCAACCAGTCTGAAGGCACTGCAAGGCCCTTTATTTGGAGAGGGAGACTTGGGTGACTCAGACCTTTGTTTGCTTGGGGGAGGGGACAGTTATTCCATTAAGAACTGCTTTGGGGCTACAGCCATTATTTGGATAAGGTAGCAAATGTATTACAGGTTTTTAAAGTGATGCGTGGTCATTTAAAAGGAAGAGTGGCAAATGATTTCTTCCTAGACTTCACCCAACCTTCCCTATGACATCAGAAAACAAAACTCTGAGATCTAGCCAGCCAACCAAGTCTTATTCTCTCCTTGCTCCTTCCCCAGATAAGATTTCTTTCTTTCTTTCTTTTTTTCTGTGAGTCTCGCTCTGTCACCTGGGCTACAGTGCCGTGGCATCAGCCTAGCTCACAGCAACCTCAAACTCCTGGGCTCAAGCAATCCTCCTGCCTCAGCCTCCCGAGTAGCTGGGACTACAGGCAGGCGCCACCATGCCCAGCTAATTTTTCTAATTTTAGTAGAGATGGTGTCTCACTCTTGCTCAGGCTGGTCTCGAACTCCTGAGCTCAAGCCACCCTCCCGCCTCAGACTCCCAGAGTGTTAGGATTACAGGCGTGAGCCACCGTGCCCAGACCGTTTTCATATTTTTTGACTATACTGAATATTTTTCTTATAAGACAGAATGGCTGTTTCATACCTCTAGGCTCCTTAAATATCTACTAATACAATTTCTAAGACTAGCTGAGGATGATTTAGAGATGAATAAAGCAACAGAGGAAAGAATATTCGTAAGTAATTATCTACTGAGCATCTTTACACTTACAGCCTCTGTCAAAATTTCACCAGACATTTCTTGCAGTATAAGCCATACAAGCAGGTTCTTTTTTTCCTTAATAAGGAAAAGTCACCTTTTTCTGAGTCACTTAAAATACCCTGCAGTCTCCCTGAATTTTCAATTTTACTTAAATTGTCAGCTTATAAATTTATCTCCTCATCGAGAGTACAAGAGGAATTATACTTTTTATTTAAAATGTTTGCTGAATTCAATTTCATCCTGGGACAGCTGGAAAACAATGATCTGATATTTGGTGATGATTAAGAAAGGGCTGTGGGGGCTACTTTTGGTTAAACAGGTGTGAACACCTGCAGCCTTCAGTTCCAGTTTCCTGAAAGAGCCGATCATCACGCCACCCTTGCCTGCCAATTTACCCAGGGACTTGAAACAATAAGACCCTAAACTCAGCTCCAGGCTTTTGTGACTGAAATATTGGGCTGATCAATCAACTGACCTAAGCTGCTTTCTTAATAAGATTTTTGCTCTACGAAATAATCTAGGCTAACTATCAGTTATAGGACTTCAAAATACAATGTGGTGAAATGTACATTTTCTAGTACATTGTTTTTGTCTTTCCTTAAAGTCCAATTGATTACTTCACTTCTAAAAAACCTCATATTGCAATAGGTGATCTATATGACCAAAGAGAAGGCTTTATGTCAAGATTCAAAAAGGCATGTGAATAAAACTACAACACCTTTTTAAAAAGCATTTTAACCATCTTGAGGCAAATTAAATAACTAGGTAAGGAAGCAAAGAATTGAATAACACCAGCTCTAGAAATTTATCCTGAAGAAATAATCAGAGGTATCGTCAAAGATTTAGACATAAGGATTTTCACTTAAGCATAAGGAAGAAAATTCTGTAAAAGAATTGAAGTACCTGATGTCTGACAACATGAGAAGAGTTAAATAAGGATAATAATACAATATATTAGGCCGTTGTTAAAACTCATGCTTTCAAAGAACATTTCATGACATGGGAAAAATGCTCATGGAATATTATGTAAAGCAAGATATAAAATTACACAGAACATAATTTTCTTCTAGAAAGTCTACCTAACTACTGAACCATCCTACCCCTACCTGCCTACCACCCATCTATAACCCGCTTTAAGGAAACATGCCAAAATATGCTTATCTTTCGGTAGTGGGATTATGGATAAATAAATTTTTTTTCTTTATTCCACTCTGAATGTTTCATGTATGATTATGACTGGTTTCATTTGTTCAATTTAAAATTATAATGTTATAAAAAATCCAAATTTGGAAGTAAAAGTGAAATTTCTCCCCCTTATAAAGCCTGAGAAGTTAACACTATTAAGAGTTTGATATATATCCTTTTCTTTCTTTTTTTTTTTTTTTTTTGGAGACAGAGTGCAATGACATCATTATAGCTCACAGCAACCTGAAACTCCTGGGCTCAAGTGATCCTCTTGCCTCAGCCTCCCGAGTAAGCTGAGGCACATGCCACAATGCCCAGCTGATTTTTTCTATTTTTAGTAGAGACGGGGTCTCGCTCTTGCTCAGGCTGGTCCAGAACGCCTGAGCTCAAGCAATCCTCCCGCCTTAGCCTCCCAGAGTGCTAGGATTATAGGCATGAGCCACTGTGCCTGGCTGATGTATTATATATCCTTTCTAGACATTCTGTTACATGTACTACCTTTGTAATAAAAAAAAATTAAAAACGTAAATAGACATGAAACACCCTTACTACAATTGCATTTTCATGGTTTAGCCTCACTGTTCCCTTCTGCTGTTCAGCTATGAAGGTGGTAACTTGGAAAATCCTTTCATTATAATAAAATATATTTTATATATAGCATTTTACATAATAAAATGCTAAGAGTGACTGAAGTAATAAGTGTGTATGTGTGAGTGTATGTATTAAAAAATACTCAAAAGAGAAAGATTTACTTTGTAGGATTTATGCATTTGCCCCCTCCCATATGGTCCCTGTGTCACCTGTGGGTCTCAGTTACTATTTGAAGTACCTGATCCAACCATTCTTATCTAGAGGGAGGGGACTCTCTCAGAAAGGTGCCATTTTTTGCAAGAACCACAAACCAAAGTTTCAATTTAGACTCTCTAAGGGATCTTACTGACAGTTTTAAGCACTGAAGACTTCTGGGAGGGAAGGAGAGGTGAACTCTCTTTGAGATGCATAATCTATCCCCAGTTGAGAGCAGAAATGAAATTAGCAATATGGGCAGCTATGAGGCATCTTTTAGAAAACAAGAAATGGATGTTATAATACATACAAATGTAGCAATAAGAACAAAAAGGGAACTGTATCTCTAGTTGATAGTTTTTTGTGTGTGCATTTATTTATGGGCCTCAAAGAAGGGTCTTAGGGAGGGAAGAGACACAGCGTTTTTGCTGACATAAATAAAACACTCCACAAATAAGACCAGCGGATGTCTCTGGCCTGGCTGAGTGCCAGGGTGGCTATGCTAGTGTGGGTGGCCAGCTCCAGCGTGGCACTGTTCTTCCTACAAATGCAAATATACCATCTAGCTACTGTCTATATCTTTTGCAAAATCATTCATTTCCTGTCTGTTTCCTAGTTACGGTAACAATCACAAGCTTTAAAAATAGCTTGCCCTATATAATACAACAGACAGTGCCCAATCTGTGTTTCAGGCCTGATGCCCTCACAGACAAGCCTTTAGCAGACTGCATTTTAATATTGGGGGGGGGAATTAGATTTTCAAAATAAATGAATCATGTTGCTCTAATTTATGTCTAAATTTCCGAGTGGGACTATAGTAGCAAGCACAGGCAGAGAAAGCAGACTGTCCACAGGCAGTGGACTCGTCCTTTTCCTTAGGGACACAGACACTAATTACTTGTGGTCAGCAACTCGGCTGAAACTGCCTGTGGCAGCCTAGTATGGAGCTGCCTGCTCTGGACTACGCTGCAGCTGAACTCATGACTGACCTTCTGAATCTGCTCTGCCTCCAGAGTCCCCAATTTCTGAAAATGGCTCTCACCTTCCAGCATCTAAGCTTAAATCTTGTTATATCGGTTTGGACTTCTTCTCTCTAGACTCTAATATTCTATCAGTTTTATCTGCACTATCTCATTTCTGTGGTCCCCTCCTCTCCAGGTTCATGGCCACTGTCCTAACAGGCCCTGTCACCTCCTTCCTGGACATGTGCTCTGACCTCTGTTTTTTCCTCCCCTACTCAACGTACCAATGTGACCATGCAGGCGAATTTTCTGAAACACAACATGGATCACAGCGCTTCCTTGCTCAAAAATCCTCAATAGTTTCCTACTACCCTAACGATTGTTCCTTCAATTGTTTCCATTGATACCGAAACACGTCTCCACATTGAGCGCGCCGGCTTTGAGAAAAAGTCTAATTTCCTTGGCTTGCCATTCACAGCTAACATATCCATCTTTATTTCATACAACCTCCCTTCATAGCCCCTTCCTGCAGACAAACTGAACTACTGCTCAGACATGGACGGACCTACGCTTTCCTAGTGATTGCTTTTGTCAGCCTTTCCCTCCACTGAAGACTTCCCACCCTGGTTTCTACCCACCCGGGTCTACCCACCTCTCAATCCCCAGCTCTGACAGTTAACCCAAAGACTTTCCTGATCAAACAGTTAAAAGCAACTCCCCTCTGCCTTCTAGTCTCACTTTGATTCATATTTCTTTAAGGGACTGATCACATTTTATCTTTTATCAATTTATTCAGCACCTGGCATGCTGTCTTTAGTTACATATAATGTTTCTTCTGCTAGACCGTAGTCTAGCAGACTGCGAGACAGAGTTCATGTCTGACTCATTTTTTTTTATCACCTAAAGAGGTAAAAAGACAGGAAACCAATATGCGCTGAATATCTATAATCGGCCCCAAACTTCATACACATTATCTCAATTAATTCTCACAACAGTCTCATAAAGTTGGTATTCTCATTTTACACAAGAGAAAACTGAGGTTCAAAAGTTTAGTCACCTTGTCCAAGTTCACACAGCTAGTCATGAGCAGAATCTATTTTGAACGTACTCTAAGACCTATGTTCTTTTATGACACTCTGTTACCCATCGATATGATCCTGTGTACATTGCTTGATGCTAAGTACATATAACACATATTAGAAGTTAAATAAATAACCATTAAGTAAGAGAAGCTGTCATCTTCCATATCCTGAAAGACAACTTTATGTAGTACACTAACCTTTAAGCACACCCAAATCGGACAAAAAAAGATGTTTAACTGACCACAAAAGATGGCCCATCATTTTGTAGCTGCAGTAACCTAAGCAGAAGAGAGTCAATAATAATGAAATAGACAAAGTCCAATTCAGCACAAAAGTTAATTTTTTGTTTTCAGAATTAAAATCTGTTAACAAAAAAACCCCGCCCAGACACTTGTGAGGGATCTAGAAACTTGAAGAGAAAAGGAGTTGGTTAAGGAAGGAGAACGAAGACGGCCTTGAAAAGTTCACACAAGGTCTGACAAGTTATGTTGTGTAACAGTCATGACAAAACACTGATGCGAGCTGAGCCCTGGACACAGTTCTCAGGTTTTTCTCCACAAAAACAACACTTCTGAGCGACTTGAGGAAAGGACAAAGTTCAACAAAGCCAAAGTACAACACTTGTGGACCAAACTGAAGTGTCCAGCCAACTGCCAGCTCTAAGTCTCTTAAACACACCCTTACCTTTGGAGTGTCCACACATTCTTCTTCCATAAACGCTGCTTCCGCCTGACAGCCCGACGCTGGGAAGGGAAAGGCCTCCACGTTGGACGCCTGAGGGAGGAGGGCAGAGCGCAGCAGTCTCATGTTCGGCGAGTGCATGGTCACTGGGAGTCCCACGGTTTGTGCCTGTGAATACGGCAAGAACAGGCAGTCTGGGAATGGCAATACCTTCTCTGTAGATACACAGAGTTTTAAGAATAAAATAAGCCGGGCGTGGTGGCTCACGCCTGTAATCCTAGCACTCTGGGAGGCCGA
>VBSM01001265.1:67877859-67893067 GCA_008086735.1 Cheirogaleus medius | reverse complement strand
CAGGTACACTGAAATAAGTGCTATATCTCTGCTTTTTTTTTTTGGTGGGGTGAGATGGTATGTGTTTCTTGGCTAGGGTGTATGTGAAGAGGAAAAGAAAAGCAGCAGTTGCTTGGCGGTGAGAGAAACGTCTGCCCTCCTTCCTTCGAGGAGATACACGGCCTGCACGGTGTATGCACGGGGATGCTGACTGCCGAGCAAGTTCTGTTCCGCAAGTCAACCTACTACAGAAAGCTCCCGATGGGTTTAAGTCTGTTCTCATGTGTCCTTTGTTAACTACTCTAATTAAAGAAGCATTACAAATGCTTCTTTTTAAAAAATCATTTAAAAGATAATCTTCTCTTATGAGAATTGGCAAAGATTAATTTTAAAGATGAAGCCACTGGATGGTACTTTCATTCCCGTCCCTTCAAAACTACCCAAATAATTTATCAACTGTATTTTGAACATAACAGACATTACAAAACATCTGAGGGAACAATGATCTTACTAGACTTAGAGGCAGAAGAATGGCCTATACTATTCCTACTATAGTTGCTTCAAGGGATATACAGGATAGTGAGCTTTAAATTCAAACAAGTGAAAGGGACAAAATGATATGAGATTCTAGCTTCTCTTCTCCCAAGACCTGAGTTTGATTCTGAGCTCCCTCACTTACTAATTGTGTGACCTTAATCAGGTTACCTAACTTCTCTGAATCTTATCTTCTTCACCTGTAAAAAGGGCATAAGAACTACTTCACAGTTGTGAAGGATTGTAAAAGGTAACATGTAAAGTCCTTAACTCAGTAACATGAATTCCTCCTTTCCCCTTATTTCTAAAGTCTTAAAATGATCACAAGAATATAAGAATTAGATTGTAAAATGAATGCAGTTTTGTTCCCAGATACTATCTAATGGTTCCCAGTTAGAATTCCAGGTTGATAATTTTCAAGGACTGGAGGTTATATTAGAAATATACTTAATATTTGAATATACTTTGAATATATTTACAATATACTTTATATTTGACATATTCCAACATTAACATCATTGTTTATACTGCATAAGATAAAAAATAAAATAGCATTAGCAAAGCATTAGTAGGATACAGATGATAAAAACAGAAAAGAATTACTGCATACCCTTCTGGGCATGATAAAGAAATAGCTTTTCGTGTATTGTCATTCCTCAGGCTTATATCCTGTGCCACTTTTGAGGTTAAACAACACTTTTTTTTCCCTTTCAAACACTAATCATTTAAATTAATTTCACTAGCCACAATGTGAAATCTTAATTTCTATTCTAATAAAGTATATTTGGTATACTCTTCTTACCCCATCATCAGCTTTTCAAACAAAGGATAAAGCTGAAGATTGATTTCTATTTCCCAGATTTGTTAGACTGCTCCTTCTATGTGAAAGCAGTCTTAATTAACAGGGCAAAGCATTAGCTGAAGGTGCTGCACTGGAATCGAGACACCAACAAAATAACTACAACATCCTGCCCCTTCCCAGTCCCTGACTCTTGCTAGCTCTGAGTCTTTAAATGGCAGGGCTGTACTGTGCCAGGCCAAGCACAGCACATTGTCCTTGACAACTTTCACATCCGACCTGAACCACAACAACAACTGACTGTGAACTTGGTAAGGACAGAGGAATAACACATTTTGTTGTGACAGTCACTTCCTAGGAAATAGGATAGGTTTTAGGAGTCTTGCGATCACTGAGGGGACTAAAGAAGTCTTTTTGGAACAAAAGAGGCTATAAATATACGAATGGCAGACCCAGTGCTACGGGCTGACTAGAGAAAATGAATAGAGAATAAAGAGATGGCCAGTTAATATCCCAAGGAAGCAGATATTACCAGCTTCTTCGAGAGAGGCAACGATCATGTCCAATCAATTGTGATTACTTTTTAGACCATGTGTTTATTGACTTGAATTTCTTCTTTTGACTTTGTGTTTTCCAGAAGCATCAAAATGAAAATAATGTTCTTTTCTATGGGAAAATTGTTACTGCTCCAACAGGCATAGACTTGCTACAGCCTGAATTGTGTCCTCCCAAAATTCACAAGTTGAAGCCTTACCCGCAGTGTGACTGTATCTGGAGACAGGACCTTTAAGAAGGTAAGTAAGGTTAAATGAGGTCATAAGGGTGAGGCCCTGATCCAATAGGGCTGGTGTTCTTATAAGAAGAAGAGATGCCAGAGATCTTTCTCTCCACACTTGCACGGAGGAAAAGCCATCTGAGGACACAGTGAGAAGACAGCCATCTCTAAGCCAGGAAGAAAGCCCTCACCAGAAATCAGCCCTGACAGCACCTTGATCCTGCATTTCAAGCCTCCAGAACTGTGAGAAAATAATTTCTGTTGTTTAAGCCATCCAGTCTGCAGGAGTTTGTCATGGCAGCCCCTCTGGCAAATGAATGCAATGCTTTTTCCAATAGTCGTGAAGGGCAACTTCTAATCAGCAATTAAAGCATTGGAGATGACTGTTTCATTCTTATCTGTTTACAGTTGATAGAAACTTGGAGTGGAAGAACTGTTAAAACCTAGTGGTTAGAATTCATGAGAAAAAGGCAGGATGTATTTTTCTCTAAATAGTCATCTGAAGTCATTTAGATACAACATTTCCTGCATATTATACAGCAAATGTAAGTACTCTAAATCTAAGATGGGAATCTCACTGTTGTCTAAATAATAATAATACTGGGTAAGTTATCACTAGATGACCAACTCATTAAGGGCAGGGACTATTTCCTGAGACTTCTGAAGCCACAGTGGCTGGGACCGTGCCTGGCATATAAGTGCTCTGTTTGCTGAATTGCATTTAACTTGGTGGCAATCTTATGAAGTAAGTATTGCTATTTCTATTTTATATTTAAGGATGCAGGCGCTCAGAGATGCTGACTTGCCCGAAGTCACCGAGCTTGGTATGGAACCAAGGTCTGTGTGATTCCACAGCTCATGTGATCTTTGTATTGGATCGTGTTTCCTCAATTTTTTACTGCTATATCAAGTAACAAGTGATTTGCCACTTCCTTAAAAAAAATTACAACATCAAAGAATTAAAGTGAGAAGGCTCTACTAAAACTTTCAGCACATTTATATCCATAACAACAGAGAAAACTATTTTTTAACAAGTTCAACACTAAAATTTAGAGTGTGAAATCTCGGAGGGAAGGGAGCATTTTCTTCAGCCCTGGAGCCTGTTGCTTAGCATCCAGAAGACACTCAAGACAGGTTTGCGAATGAGCACTGAAGACTGCCACTTGAATTAGATACATTTTAAGTTACAATAAGTAGGTTTCTATGACGACTTGGGTCAATGCATAAAGTGAAAAGAACTCATGGAGTGCTTGGTAATAAAAAAAAAAAAGTTATCAAACATTAAGAAGCCATGTTATAAATCTGAACTCTGAGCCAAATTAAATATAATTTGAGATATCCTAGAGAATTTGCTCCTAGGCTAGATATGAAAGGATATCATGTACAATAACACCCACACGTGCTCAGGAACAATCGTTTATGTAACCCCTCACCACTCCCTCACTTGTGTAATGTTTAAGAAGGACAAAGAGACTTGGCAGGGAATGACTGCCATATCCCTGGGGGCTTTCCTGCTTCCTATCCTGTCTGGCCACATTTGCAAGCAGGAAGGGGTTCCACTGCGTCTCACTATGACTACCCCAATTTAGGAAATCTCATTTTATCTCTTCCTCTCTCTGTCTTGAAAGCAATACCGTCAACTTTGAAGGTTTCCAAGCGCTCAGAGATACTCTAACCCACATATCTGCAACTGTATTGATACCTTATTTTACTCACATTTGTATCAATACATTATTTTACATACAAAGTATGTATAACAAAAGATACCATTTGCCTATTAAAATCAAGAAGATTTTAATGTCTTCTTTTTACATGTTCTGAAGAAACCAATGCAAAATTTTATTATAATCCTGTAAATTTTGTAAAACTGCCAAAGAAACACAATGTCGTCAAAACTCTTCTGCTCTTTTGCTTAGAACAAAATAAGTTACTCAGAGAAGTGGACAGGAATCCTAACTGAGCATACGAACAAATCACTCCCCTTTCTCAACCTCTATATAGATGATTCCCCAAATCTCAATAGCCCCAGCCTCTCCTCTCTCCTGAAACCCAGATCCATATCTTCCCCCTGAGCAACTGAGTTAATGTCGCTGCTATTCTCTCAGGTCTGGGCTCTAGGACCAGTCTCCTCTAACTCACTGTTGCCCCTTCTTCCCCAAGATTTGATTATTACTGTATATAACACACACATAGCACTTACTATGTGCCAGGCACTGTTTTAAGCGCTTCACAAATATTAACCAATTTAATTGTCACAACATTCTATTATTCTTTTTCTTTCTTTCATTCTTCTTTTTTTTGAGACAGTCTTGCTCTGTCACCCTGGCTTAGAGTGCAGTGGCATCAAACCTCAAACTCCCAGGCTCAAGCGATCCTCCTGCCTCGGCCTCCCAGAGTGCTAGGATTACAAGGAATGAGCCATTGTGCTAGGCCACAACATTCTATTATTATCCCCATTTTAAACTTGGGAAACTGGCCAGGTGTAGTGGCTCATGCCTGTAATACTAGCACTCTGGGAGGCTGAGGAAGGAGGATCACTTGAGGTCAGGAGTCTGAGACCAGCCTGAGCAAGAATGAGACCCTGTCTCTACCAAAAATAGAAAACTTAGTGGGGCATGGTGGTGTGCACCTGTAGTCCCAGCTACTCGGGAGGCTGAGGCAGGAGGATTGCTTGAACTCAGTAGTTTGAGGTTGCAGCGAGCTATCATGACATCACTGTACCCTAGCCAGGGCGACAGAGCAAGACTCTGTCTCAAAAAAAAAAAACAACAAAAAAAGGAAACTTGGGAAACTGAGGCACAGAATGACCTTAAACTCAATTTTAATGTCACACAGCAGGAAATGGCAGGATCTGGGATTTGCTCCAGAGTCCCTACTTTTAAGCACCATGCCGAGCTGCCTCTCCAAATCTCTGCTAAGTTCACACAGAGTCTACCTCTGAAACAGTTCTTAGACTTGCCCCTTCCTTTCTGCCCCCACCAGCACCATATTAGTTTAAGCCTTCAGTATTTCTCATCTCAACTACTATAATCTCCTAACTGCTCTAAATTTCTTCTCTTCCCTATCCAACCCATTCTTCCCAATGCTACCAGGTTAATTAGCTTAAAGCATGGATATAATTGTACCACTTTTCTGCTTAGCAGCCTTCAGTAGTTCCTTATTGCTTCCTGAATCATAAGTAAACTCTTTACCTTGGCATTCAAAGCTCTTCACAGTCTGGCTTCAACTTACAATTCCCACTTAGTCATTTGCCTATACTTCAATTCAAGCGAATTAATGAGAATAAGGCCCACACTGGCCCACTTGAGTACTGTGCTGCCCCTTCTGCCTCCCTAGGATGCCTTCAACCATTGCCTCTCCCTAACAAAGTCCTACACGGCTGCGAAGATCGATCTTAAATGCCATCTCTCCCACGAAGCCTTTCCCCTTCAGATGTGCCTCTCTCTCCCTGTCCTTAGCTCTTCTACAGCACTCATCTTTCTCTCTTTTGAGTGACAGTTATTTATGATCTTGTCTTATTTTACTTTTATAGCGTAATGTCTCTGAGGGTAATGAGTGCATTTTACATATCCTATCCTCGATAGTACCTAATAATAGAAGCTTGCACATGGTAAATCTGCAATAAAAAGTTGTTAAATGAAACTACATGTATAGGCTAGTTACAGTAATTCTTAACATAAGTGAATGATTAAAAAATGAAGCATCTCTTTTAAAAAACTGCTTGAAATAAAGTTAATCCTTAAAAATAGGAAGGTGCTAAAACATTTGAGAATCTAGTGAATGACAGAGAAACAAACTTTACAGAAAGTGTAGAAGATGAAAGCCTAACTCTTTGTACTGCAAGATGAAAAATGTGTCAAACATGTGAACAGGCACGTGTACAGATAACACTATTGGCTAAGGGGGCGTTACCTTGGCAACTGTTTGTTCAGCGATGGAGCTAGGCCGGCGCTGGCGGCCATCAAGTCTCTGCTCCACTGGAAAACTGCTCCTATGTGATTTCAGGCGCTCCACCAACAAGAAATAAATGGCAGCAAAGTGGTTATAGCTCTTGTTCTGCAAAGACTGAAAGAGAAAACAAGTGCTGAAGGCACAGAACTGTAAAAGCCAATTCAATGATCTATACCTTTCTTAAAAAAGAGAGAAGGGAGATCATGTGTTCTTAAAGTAGAGTGACAGACAAAGTGTGCCTCAAGATGAAAGCTGTTCCAGAATTTAGACTGGAAGGCAGAAAACTTCAAGTCTCTAGTATTAATTATATAAAGGGTGATTTAAATGAATTGACTGGCCCTTCTACATTAACAGAATCCATTTATTCTTCTGCAGTCAGGGAAAATGCCATCCTCATCTCATGTAGACATTCCCCAATGCTGCCATGTGGTTCCATCTCGTAGCTGTAACCGTGGTGTAAGGTCAGTTAGCAACCTGAGCCTGGGGCTCTAATTCCATGGCTTCAACATCAGTCCAAACCATTGAAAACTCTGAAGTGAATGATTAAAGTCTTTGGGGAACTTTCTGGTGATTATTTTGGGCTGGCGAATGACATCTGGATGCTAAATTGAGAGACACTATGCCTCCGTTCTTAGGTAATTTTTTCCTCTTGTTTTTGCAGTCCCACCCTCTTGAAACCTTGAAAATACAGTTGCTTCCCAAATTT
Source organism: Cheirogaleus medius (assembly GCA_008086735.1). NCBI lineage: Eukaryota > Metazoa > Chordata > Mammalia > Primates > Cheirogaleidae > Cheirogaleus > Cheirogaleus medius. The sequence goes on along the minus strand of VBSM01001265.1, from coordinate 67,886,323 downwards.
TCACATCTCTAGCCTGCCAGCTTTCCCAGGATACTAAGGGAACAGGGAAACAACTGCTCCTTTGGTTTCTAATTCCACCTGACAGCGTGTAGAGGTGCTGTGCAGGATGCAGAATACTCTCAGCAACAATCACAGGCCAGTGGAATGGCACTCACGGCTGCCCTTCGGGATCTACTTCATGGACAGTCACTGAGTGCACGACGTGCAAAGCAGGGAAGTCAGTTTGGTTTCACCCACGGCTACAATGAGGGAAAAGGCAGCACAGCCTTTCACAGCAAACAAGGGGGCATTTGATATTCTTTCTTGTTATGCTTCCTCCTTAAAAGAACTGTTTTTTACTATTGTGGAGTTATTAAAAATATGTATCCCATAAGTATGCCTACTATTGGAGGATAGAAATAAAAGCCAAGAGGAATTTCCCAGGTTCATGACCTTCTCAGCTTGATGACCCCTAATACTTCCAAATCAGGATCCCAACTGTTTTCGCCTTCTTAGTCTCTCCAGTTCACAGTCTAAACCCCACTGGCTTTCTTAAACCTGATGCCTACCCTTTTTGTTTCCTGCAAGGCTTTTAGCCTTGTTCCCCATCTGCACACTTAACATTCCATACAAACTAGTTGAAGTCCAATGTAAAACTTCATGCTTCATCCTGGAAAAACTTCCTACCTTTTATTTGCTAAAGCTTCCATCTTTGCCTTTTCTGAATCTTCTACAAATGCTTCCTCTTGAATTTTTTGGCAGATGGGGCAAAGAAAGGAATTTAGACATTGAATAAAAGCAACTATAAATAGCGTCTGATGTAATCACCAGGGAACACTTGAATAGTATGCCTAGGTGCTGGGGACAGATGTGCTAAAAGAGTAGGATGACAGGTGTGAGCATGAAATTTCAAGTAACTAAGTGCAGTAGAATCCTGAAATATCTTTAGTCAAACCTCTGATCGCTTTACCTCAATGGTTTTCTGCTGATCTATTCCAAGGCTGTGCATCAAGCGCAGAACCTGTTCATTAAACTCCCCGATGGATGGCTCATTCTCTTGCTCTTGTGGATAGAGAACAGGTCTCTGTACAGGAACTTCGATGAGCATCCATTTATGCTCTTTAATTTGAGCTATGGTTAGCCGTTTGCATGGGTCTAGGACCAACATCCTTCGAATAAGGTGCTCACAATCTGTAGAAACCACAATGTTACAAAAGTCACACAAATCACCTTGCACTTCAGTGTTATCTGCTTGACTCACATGACTTTGTACAACAGTGTTAATCTTTGTATCCTCCACTGGAAAGCAGAAGGTCAAATGAATAAATGAATACATGAAGCCTACTGACATTTGTCAAGTTCACCTGGTGAACCAATGAATACTTAAGAAAAACAGGAGGGTGTAGGTCTATCAGATTCTGTGCTCAGTGAAATCTTTCTACTGAATTTCCAAACTGAAAATACCTAGACACAGACTTAGATTTCAACTAAAGAAAAGAAACAAGCCTCATTCCTAGAACAAGCAAATAATAAACTGATGCTCAGTCACATCTAAGGCTGATACACTAAGGCTATGCAAGTGAGGCAAAGGGCTCTCCATTGGGTTGTTGCTTTTCTTCACATTCAGTGCAGATGAGAAAAACTATGCGAAATATTATTTACTTCTTGATTACACCAAGAAAACGGCACTGCTGCAACTTTGAGCACTAGATTATTCCCTGAGCTGATGTGATATTCTTCACCACTCCCACATAAGCTAAATTTACAGCAGTCACTAGTGCCAGGCACCCTGCTAAGTGCTTTATATAGATTAATTCAATTAATCCTCACAACACCCTTCAAATAGGAACAACTGTTATTTCCATTGTATAGATGAGGAAATTGAAGCACAGAGAGGAGATACAAGTGCCAAGGTCATACGGCCAGTAAGTGCTGGACTCAGGATTCAAACCAGCAGTCTGTTAGTCTGGCTCCAGAGTCCATGCTCTTTGCTACTAAGGGCATTATTTCTACTGTTAGTAGGGACAAAAAAATTAAGATTAATAACCAAAAATGAAACTAAGGAGTAAACTTAACTACTACCTATGTAACAGCCCAAGACAGGCAGGGGTTATGGCATTTCATGCTAATTCAGCAGAATTTTGCCAGTGGGCTTTTAATCTAATTAACAAATTTTTAAATTTTGCTAAATTCATTTCATACTTAGAGTAAAATGTAGTGAATCTGTATCTACAAAGTGTTTCAGTAAGTCTAAAATAAACCTGAGACATTTATAGGCCCAGAGTGAATGGGAAGGCTTGCTGCTCTTAATCTGGGAAATGTTCTGTGTTCAGTTACAAGTAGGAAAGGCTGGAACTTGTCTCACCTACAAAGAGGGGGTTGCTTATTTCTATAGCTTTTAAAATGACTCACTTTATTTGGCACCCAAACTCTCAGAAAAAGGGAAGCTTTTGCCTGGGCATTTGATTTGGAGCACAAATACTATAAAGCCCCTTTAGTAAGATGAACAGCTTGTTACCTTCTGACATGAAATATGGAATCCGGAATCTTCCTTCCAAAACCCTCTGCCTCAAAATCGGAAGAGTTGGTCCATCAAAAGGCAGAGCTCCACAGACCAGGACGTAAAGAACAACTCCCATACTCTAGGGAAGAAGATGATGTAGTCATGCAGTCGCTTTTCTACCGAGAACTTCAAACACTCTTCTCCTAAACATCCCCAGGGCTCTTAAAATCATAAGGACTGAAAAATTCCTGTCTGAATTTATTATTTTCTCAGAATTTGAAAAAAAAATCTGAAACCCTGACCATTGTAAAAAGTCTTATAATAGATACCAAAAGATCTGAATTTGATCACTTTGATGACTAAACTTTAAATTATTGCTGTTATCAGGATGATAATACCTGTTCCTAGAAAGTCTTTCCTAGGGATCCATTTCAAGATTCTCTGACTAATTCTAGTCTAGTGAATGGAGAAAATAGGAAATACTGCTTATGTGCTAAGTACCAGGAGGTTCTAAGATGGGCCAAAGTACAAAGTATTATCATTATAGGCGCATTTAACAACACAGCAAAGCAAAGCAATACCCAAATATCCAGCTGTGGTCCTTCATACTGCTGCCCTTCAAAGACTTCTGGGGCTGCATATGGGGGGCTGCCACACCATGTTGCCAATAGTTCACCACTTTTAAAGAAATTTCCAAAACCGAAATCTGTTGGGATGGAAATAAACGTTACTTTCATCTATGTTCTCAAATTATACTATATTTCTCTGTAATAAATCTTACAATGTGCTATATTATATTAACAAAATCACTACTATTCACTCTGTGAGGTCTGGGATGACATCTATTTTGTGATGGTTCTCTAGCACTTAGTCATTTATGACTAGCAAATACTAGGTACTCAATAAATACTGCTGAATGGATGCATAAGTGAATCAAGTTTCCTTCTCAAAGAGAATAAGAGATTGGAAAGAGACTTTAGATCATGTATTTTTAAGGCTGAAAGAAAATCCATTGGTGTGGACAACCAACTTGAATTCCATAATCTTAGAATTTCAATTACCCAATAATTGATTGATAAAGAGCTCTTTATCTTATATGGTCTATACAGAAAGTGACAAATGAGTAAAACTAACTCTAAGATATTCACATAAACACAACCAAGTGACTGGCTGCTCTTATAGCCACTACCCCAGGGTAGCAAGGCAACCGAATACAGTGTTTCCTAAGTAAAAACTCTGGGTTGGCCCATACATCCTCTTTTAGGCAGATGCTCATCTGAACAGCTCATTAACATATGATGGCTATATGGCCCAGCCACAGGCCACCTGTCACTGTGACTTATTTACTCATTTATGGAATACAGTAGCATTACCCTTGAAAACAGTTAATGGCATTCCCCTCACAACCTTAGTCATATTCAATCTATAGCTCTGATGCACAGAATGTACTGTGGAAATACTAAACTCAGATGCCTTCAATATGCACGAAAAAAATTCAGTGAGCTTTGGTATAAATGCAAGCTTATACCCTTTTGTTATGCCTTTACACAATCTCATGTTCTTACTGAAGAAACAAATTCCTATGATTTTGTAAGTTGTACCCATACTGTCTTGTGTTGTTGTTACATACTCCTGACTGAAGCACATGCCTCAGTGACAGGAAGTGGCTCTACACCCAGCTGGTGCACAGTACTGCATGCAGAGTGAGCTTTAAGAGATGCCCCAAGGGGGACTGGAGGAGTCTCCATTGCCAGACTGACTAGCTTTGTGACTTTGGAGTCTTAGTTTCCCTATCTGTAAAGTTGAAATAATAAATATACCTAGTCAGCAGGTTGTTTTGAGGGTCCAGTGTGTTACCATAAACTCACATACTCTATTCACATCTTGAGATTATGTATAAGTCTGTACCTCAGGCAAACATTCTCTTTGTTTGCTGAGTAAGAACTGGTGGCAGGCCACAATAATGGTAGTAACAGTGACAATCCCCATCGCCACAGCTTCGTGGACGAGTACAGGCTATGAAGTTAGGAGAACTAGAGCTGATTCCAGTTTTGCCACTTTCTAGCTTTAAGTCCTCTAGGGAAGTTATTTAACTTCCCTGAACCTTAGTTTCCGTATCTATAAATGCAGGGATAATCCACCTACCCAGATAGGATGCCATGAGGAATGAGATTCACCAGGTAAAATGCCTAGAGCATAGCAGATGTGAAATATCGGCTCTCTTCTCTTTCTGTGAAACCATTATTACCTACTATTGCCTTTCGAGAAAAATGTCCCAAGAAAATAGATAGGAGGGGTAGAAAAAGTGTAGAGGGAGCCCAAGGGTTCAGAAGAGAAAAGAGGGTGCATTTGGGGAAAGGGCCTCAGACACAGTCTAACCCTGGAGAACAAGACTATGGTTGGCATCTGGGAGCATGAGGCAAAGCGGGTACCAGGGAGACGTTCTCTCCAGTCCCATAGTCCACTTTCCAAAATGACCATCAGAAAGGCCTTAGCTTCTCAATTTCACCCTTGTGACTAACCACTCCTATCACATCACATCCCCATTTGATATATGTTTCCAATTTTCTACAAAATCCATACTCTCAAATGAGTCAAGGATGGGATGTTACAAATCAAGTGTGAAGAGAAAAATTTTAATTTCACTGTGTGTTTGGAGATCCTAAAATAGGTACAATAATAACCACACTTTAAACCATAATAAAAAACCCCCATAATCACAGATTGAGTTTTAATACATGTAAGTTGAGGATACTCTGCAGATAGCATTGTTAAGTTTTAATGTCTCAAAGAGCCGTTACAGAGCCACTTCACTCTAAACTTTCCCGTACCTTGGTGAAATGCAGGAAGGTGGCCTGGCTTCTTTGTTGCCTTAGGTTCTCACTGGTCACTTCACAGGCAAGAAAGCAAGAGCTAGGAAAGTTCACCAGGCCTGCGGTAGCCCGGTTTCAGCCTCAGCTTTACAGATCTAACACAAAGAAGGTTTCCTGTTCACACTTAGAAGAAAGGTGTACTAAGCACCTGTTTACTTCTATTTTCTGCAGGTAACTGAGTAAAATAGGAACTTAGGTCTAGAAACATTAAAAGAAACACCAAAAGACAATCAGGCTCACTAAGCGATTACAACATCACATATGCAGAGGTCTTCTGTAACCTTGTCAAAGCACTTCAAACATTATATTTGTAATCATCTGACGAATACAAATATAAGGAAGACTTTGGAGTCAGGCAGATCTGGGATCAAATCCTGGGTCTTCTACTTAGCTATGCAATCTTGATCAAATTATTTAACTTCTTGGAGCCTTGGTTTCCTCCTTTGCAAAATGGGGACAATATCTATACTTTATAAAGTTGTTGTGAGTACTGATATAAGTCAACAATATAGATAATGCTACTGAAACATAGTAGGTGCTCAATAAACAGAAGCTATTGTTGCTACTATTATTTTACTTATCTGTCTTCTTCATCAGACTACACTCCTTGAGAGTAGAGAATGGGGGAATGACAGTCTGTACTTCTAGTTCTTAATATGCTGTCTGCAGACAATAGCTGATTGATAAAGATTTTGCTAAATGAATATGTCATTCTTATCTCTTATAAAAGTGCTTCATTATGTGCCAGCAGCTGATCTAAGCTCTCTGAAGATGATTTCTTCTTAATAACCCTATGAGGTATCCTTATTTTTGGAGAAAGTAAGCATAGAAAGTTAAGTACCTTGCCAGAGGTTATACAGCTAGTTAGTTGCAAAACTAGAATAGAAACCAAGTTTGATGATAAAGCCCTCACTGTTAACTACCGTCTTTATGTCCTTTCCTTGAACAGGGGTAAGTAGCTATTTTTGAACAAGTTAATAATTGCCAGGTTTAAGAAGTGGCAATGAAAGGCACTTAAAAATAAAAGGCTTTTTATTTCTTCAGAGGAATCTGGGTAATTGGCTTCATTCACAGTCTGTAGCTTTCTACATAAATGCATATAGTGAAATGAGGGGTGAGCAAGAGGGATGAAATAAGAAGATGCTGGATTTGTTTCCTCTTGTCATTTATTCAAATAAAATGGACTATATTCATGTTTCATCATACTAACCAAATTCACTCATTTCTTCATTTAACATCTGTATGCAACGCATGTGTCAATAATGTGCAAACCACTGTGCAAACACAGAACAGAGTCTCACAACAACACAGAACAATAAAAGACTCCATATTATCACCTGACTTTTGGAAAGCATTATAAAAACAATCACTTGGGCACTCCCCTGTCTGCTAGACTCGGATCCAGCCTGGCCTTGCTGGAAAGCAAACATCTTTCTAGCTTAATAGCTTTGCTCATTCTCTGATCTGCAAGTTAATATTATATATTATAATATAATATAATATGTTATATTATATTATAATATATAATATTAACTGCTATGTTCCTCGGACACTTTGCTTGCTGTTTTTCTGTCATAAAACTTATGCCATACAATGTTGGATTCACTTTTTTTTTTTAACTTTCAATTTTGAAATACTTTTAGATTTACAGAAGAGTTGCAACAATAAAGTGATATATACCCTTCATCCAGCTTCCCCTAATGTTAACATTCTACATAACTATAGTACAATTATCAAAACCAAGATTCAATTCTCAAAACATTGATTCAAAAAACAAACAAAAACAAAAAACAAACAAACAAAAAACATCGATTCAATACTTCTAACTAAACTACAGACTTTATTAAGATTTCACCAGTGTTTTCACTACTGCCCCTTTTCAGTTCAGGATTCCACATTGCATTTAGTGTCATGCCTCCTTAGTCTTCTCCAATTTGTGACAATTCTTCAGCCTTTCCTGACCTTGAAGAATACTAAATATTTTGTTGACTGTCCTTCAACTTGGGTCTGTTTCATGTCGCCTCATGATCAGATTAAGGCTATGACTTTTTGGGAAGAGCATCACAGAGGTCGTGCTCATCTCAGTCTACCATGTCAGGGGGTGTATGGTGTTATGTATAATTACTGGTGAGGTTTACCATAATCACTTGATTAAGATGGTGTCCGCTGGTTTTTATCACTGTAAAGTCACTGTCTTTCCTTTTGTAATTAATAAATATTTTAGAGAAGATTCATTGACACTATATGTATTTTGTTTTCTCTTGAATGTTCACCCACTAGCTTTAGCATTTACTGGTAGAGCTTGATTGCAGCAACCACTGTGGTGCTCCAAAGGTGAGTTTTCATTTCCCTCATTCCTTCTACATTTATTTTACTTAAATTTTATTGTTAGTTGACAAATAATAATTGTATATATTAATATATTAAATATTTACGGGTACAATGTGATAAATATATGTTTAACATTGTAGAATGACTAAATCTTGCTAATTAACAAATCCATCACATCATTAATTACAATTCCTAAGGAAAAGCTGTACCTTCTCCCCCCTTTATTTATTTGTTTATTATAGTGCTATATTATATATTATCATGAATATTTATTGTATTCTTTTTTTTTTTTTTAGAGACGGGGTCTCGCTCTTGGTCAGGCTGGTTTTGAACTCCTGACCTTGAGCTATCCACCCGCCTCGGCCTCCCAGAGTGCTATATTTATTGTATTCTTAAGGTTATAATTCAATACTACTGTTACTTATTCTGATGCTCAAACAGTTTCAGCTTTGGCCATTAGGAGATAATTCATACTGGCTCCTGTGTCTTTTCGACATGCCCCATTCTTTTTAATATTTTATTTTATTTTAAGCATTTTCTTATCTTTTGGCCCCTGATATTCCAGGCTTATCTTGTATTTTTCAGCTTATCTTGTATTTTCCCTGCCCAGCCTTGAATCAACTGCTTCTCCAAGGAGCTCTGGTTCCTTTTACTGAAGAATGGTATTTAGAAACCAAGCGTAGGCCCTAGAAGTGCTCATTGACTTGAAGTACCTACAGCTGCAAGTGACTTAGCCAGTACTCAAATGCAGGTCCTTTGAACTCTGAGCCAGGTGTTT
>VBSM01001265.1:67777242-67877849 GCA_008086735.1 Cheirogaleus medius | reverse complement strand
TTTTCTTCACTATAATCAATAATCATAGATGTTCCAAAGATACCACCAATCAGAAATGTAATCCAACTTAAAACTGGATTTACAGGAAGCTGTCAAAACCCAGGAAAAAAATAGAGATGAGAGATTTTCTAATTTATCCCTGTGCCAGCAGGAGATGGAGAAGGCTTTCTCTTCTCTATAATATTAGAAGCTATGTTAACAGCATCCTTAATAAGTGGATAGGAATAATTAGGATGTTTAGAGTAAATGTCAGAAATATACACCTGTATTTATTTTAGGAATCTATATTCATTTTAAGAATGCATGATGTGCTAAATAGACACATCTTGTACTTTTCATGTGAAGATGATACATGCTTCTATCCGCACAACACTAAAGAATGTATGTACCCCAAGGTTTTACTCTAATAACAGTTTTGAGATTGCTTAATATATTCATATTCTCTTACCTGGGTTCTATGTGGCTTGAAGTGTGTATACAAGATAGGATTTGGGGTAGAGTCTTTTTCTGTAGATCAGTTACTGACTCCCATGGAAATCAGCTAGTCCTCAAAAGCTGAGTCTTCTATCTCTTATCTAACTAACCAGTAACAGACCATGGATATATCTGAATACAGTACTAGAACTGCTATTGTTTTCTTTTCCATATTTTGAAAGTTGACTGACTGACCTATGTCTTCCTGATAACAAAAACTATCATTACTGTTATCACTAAATTACATAAATTATCAGTGCCCAAACATCCTTAGCAAAGGGACAATGTTTTAGGAATAATAGTGCCTTGCATAGAGTAAGTAAGCTGACCCTGAAGATTACTGTCTAATGAGAACCACGCACAATATAGAGAATTCTGTTGTTTGTTGGAATGAAATAGATCCAACATTAACATGCATATAAATCACCTGAGAAAATTGCTAAAATGCAGACTCTTATTCCATAGATCTAGGCTTGGGCCTGAGACTCTGCATTTCTAACAAGCTCTGAAGTGATGCTCATGCTGCTGGTCCCTAGACCACTCTCTGAGTAGCCAGAAAACGGAACAAAGCAGGGGCTGTGCAAAAGGTACAGAAGATGTTAAATAATTTGTTGGTATTTACTGTTGCACAATGATTACAATTACTAAATACTTTCAGGAGTTTTATTTAAATGACATAAAGACTAAATAGGAGAAATCGTTAGGTAAACTAAATCATTTTTTTGAAAAAGGAAAAAAGCAAACACTGAAACCCAGTCTTCATAGATAACAGAGGAACACAGTAAAAAGATCCAGAAACAGAAGAAACGGTAATATTTTCCAGCGATCAGGGAAATGCGAGTTAAATAGCTATAACTTTATATAACTGGAAATTATTCTAAGAATGAAATCCTTACACTGTTGGGAATATTAAAAGAACATTCTCATACATTGTTGGTGGGGGAAAAAAAGAGAAAACCAGTTTTCGAGCAAAAAAAAATAAATGATTTCTAGGAATCAACACAACCAAAGCAATTTTTAATCTCCAGCAGTGTGTTATAATGTCTAATTTATAATTTAAAAAATCCTCCTACAGAGCAGCAGATGGCTTTAGGGTTAAATTTATCCTTAATTCTAAAATTACCACTAGAATTCGGCTATCCAGCTTCTATGAAGAGTTACACATCCTTTGTAATGATTGTAATAGGAGTGAAGAAGACAATTATGAGGAAATGAAAACTGACAAATGAAAGGTAGAAGAGTGACAGAGAAGAAGCTGACCCATTGCACAAACTGAATACAGATCAGTCAGACACTGACATCAATGCATACTTTGTTGTCCACCAGCAAGAAAAGGCCAGTTGCATAGTTCGTTTCCAAACATCATTCTCCCTATCTGACAGGAAGGCAAGGGAACCACCACCACAGTTGAGGTGAAATGTGATCCTGCTGACCAGTGTGAGACATCTATTTGTCCAGTCAGAGAGTTCAATGAGCTAAGAAGCAAATAAATGATTTTCCTTAGTCTAAACGAAGTAAGTGGGGAGAGGGGGAAGAGGGATAAGCCAAAGGGGGAAAGGGAGCCGAAGAGGGGAAAAGCAAAACCAACTAAGCCCTTTGAGCTATCTTCCATATTCCAGGCTTAACGTGCTGGTGGTGCTAATTAGGACTGAAGGATACCTGCAAAGTTTTCATTGCACTTGCTGATGTATTTTCCGTGCTTCTTTAAGATTTGTATTAGTAAGGCTTTGTTTTCACATGCAATCAATTATACATTGGATATAAATAATAGTTAGCTTTTATTGAGTGTTTACATGGTGCCAGGAGCTTTAATTAACAATTTATTTAACAAACACTTAAATAGTACTCTATAGCACGCACTGTTCTAAGTGCTCTGCAAATATTAACTCAAGTAATAAATAACCACCATGAGGTATGAACTTCTACCGTTCTTCTTTCCAGATAAGGAAACTGAGAACAGAGGGGTTAGGAAATGTACCCAAGGACACAAAGCTAGTAAGTGTCAGAGCCAGGATTCAAACCCAGTTTTCCTAGCTCTAGAGTCCACACTCTTACCTACTACCCTGTACCACTTACCTGTATTGCCACCCTGTCTCTGGCATTATCATAATCCCTACGATCTCTTCCTGAAAAACAGATTAATCTCTATTTAATAGATGTAGAAACCTGGGCCTAGAGAGGTTAATTCATCAGCTCAAGGTCACAGCTTCTAAGTGGCATAGCCAGAAATTACACCAGCACTGTTACCAAACTCAGCACTCTCCCTGTTTGAATTTTGCTTATTTTCTGAAAACTTCCTCCAAGTAATTCATACATTTTAATCCTTATCTAAGTATTTATTATAAACATTTCAGACTGGGAAAGTTGGAGAATAAAACTAAATGTTATTCATCTATTTATTCTCAACTTAATGCCTGAATAACCAGAGACAAAATAGCTAGGAGAAATAGTACTGTAATTACTAAAATTACTGAAAACCAATATTGTTTTGCATTCAGCTTCTTACTGTGAATGTCTCAGCGCTCATATTTTACAAAGGTGGGAGGTCTCATGATTGAGGCAATGGGCACACACAGGTGTGGGTGAATCTATGGCTTATTAGGTTTGACCCACTGGGGGAACATAAACTAGAAGCTGTTCTCAAAGCCATGTTTCTGTATTTATTAAAATGAACCATGTCTGATACTTATACTCTGCTTTCTGTCTTATAACACAGACAAATATGAAAATATTTAATATTTAAACCTAGTTTTGGTTTGTGCTTCTTTTCAATTTCAACATACAAGATTGCTAAAACAGTTCATTTATTCATCTTATTTAGCAAGTAAAGATCTTCATAAGGAAAAGAAACATAAAAAATATATATAATTTAAGGGAACAATTTTATATTCTATTCTGAGTCGTTGCAATTTCTTTTCATGGAGCCTCACCTTTCCCACATGTTAGATTTCTTTAAAATTCAAGAATTCTCAAAGAGATCAGAAAATGTTCTTAAAAGAAAGCAGAGCCATCAAAAAGTTATGAAATCTATGAATAAAAAATATCCTGGAGAAATTCTTTAAAGACATTGGAACACACCTAAACTTCACATGGCATGTGGAATCCTTCATGACCTGGCCCCTGCCCACCTGTCTAGGCTCTTTTCCTATCATTCCTCACTGGCATTTACATGGTACTGGCTAAGACCTGCATCCCAACTTCCCAAGTTCTCTCTGGCCTCTCTGCTTTTGCACATACTGATGCATTTGCTTGAAGAAGCCACCCTGACCCCCACCCCTACCTCTCTCTATCTTGCCCTTCCACCCCATCCCACCATAAATATCTTCTTAATCAAGTCTTAGCTAATAATTTCCCTGATTCTTCCAGGCAGAGTTAGTCTTTCTCCTAGCCTCATGGCCTTGAAAACAATGAACTTTTTGTGTTATATTTACTTAAACGTCCGGTTCTTTACTTGATTAACTCCTTGAGGTGAGAACAGAGTTAAGCTTTTTTTGTTGCTGTTTTTATCTTGAAATATGTGAATCTCCAGGACTTAGCTCAAGAGCAGAGTAGAGAGATGCTTAATAAACACTAAAATTTGGGGTTGAGGGTAGTGAGGATAACAGAAGACAAAGTGTGGGCAAGAAACTATTTGGGTGTTTAGCCATACTATGTGTACACATGTGTGTCTGCATTTGTGAGCAATGGAAGCAGGGACACTGAATGTATATATATGGAATGATGGAACCCACAGTTCAGTTAGTGAGCACCCCTTGAGGAGGAACTGACACACGATAACTTGGAAATTACAACATGGTATAGTGAAAGAAGCACAGATATTGTGGTCAGCGAGACTAGGTTTGAATTCCATGTCTGCTACTTATCATCTGAGTCACCTTAGCAAGTTATTCAATCTCTTTGCTTTTCAGCTTTCTTATCTAAAAACTAGCAAAAGCTATGCAGCTCCCAAGGTTGCTGTGAAGATGAAATGATATAAATACCTAGCAGAGTACCTGAAAATAGTGAAGACACAACTAAAAAAAGGGTTAGTTGTCATTCTATCTCTTTACCAGAGAAAACAACTTTAGGAATCTGACATTTTACCCATCTTCTACATAATTAGAAGGCCTTGAAGTTTAGATATTCAAAAACAAAAATAAAAACAGTAAAAACAAACAAAACACAAACCTAGATATCACATAATGACATTAGAAATACTGATGTGACCCTCCCAGATTTTAGGCCAGAATTACAGTAGACACACTACAGCCAGGCAAAACTTGGTTATAACCTTAAAGCAATATTCTGTGTTTTCTGTTTGCAAGTTTCTTTGGTGTCTTACTTTGACATTTTCTTCTGAGATGTTAAGTGACAGCACTTTGTAATTTCTACAGTGTATGAGTCACAGCTCTAATTTTTCTCTGCATAAGAAAACTCCTGGAACTCCTTTGACCTATTGTTTTTGTGAATTTTTTGTTTTGGTAATAAGGGACTATGAAAGTGAAGCAGGGGTTTCCCCCTTCTTTCTATAGAGCTAAGGACTTTGTAAAAGAAGAAAAAGGACTTTCTCTGAAAAAAACAAACAAACAAAAAAAAACCAACAACACTTCCAGGGCAGCTGATGCTTTTAAGGAAGAGTAGACAAAAAATTCCAGTGAAGCGCATTATAGAAGGTTGGCAAAAAGGAGAGAAATGAAAGAGACCAAATGGGCCAAAAGAAGAAGATAAAGGGAAAAAAACATAAACGGATGAAGTGAACACATATTTAAAAAACTATGAAAGCATTCTAATTCTGTGTATCACATTTTCACAACAAAAATAACAAATCAATGCTATATATATAACAAATTAACTTAAAAAACACTTTCTCTTATTCAGGCAATCCCATTAGGAAGAAAATCAGACTAGAGAATGGAAAATCCATTACATTTCCTATAACATATATAACACTGACATTTAAAACAAAATGAGTAAAAATTACTTAGCTTCCCCAAAATGCCCCAGACAAAAACTAACAGGAAATGGCACAGAAACAAATCAGTTTAATGCACAAATCAGAGGCTTTTAACTTCGAGTACCCAACCTAGCCAGTCAACCAACAATTTCTTGGTCAGCTCCTCCCATCTGGATGTCTCCCTGCACCCCTTTAACAATCCTAGAACAAACACCACCACTTGTAACTCTGCTAAGCTTTTACCTGTGCCCTTTATCTTCTTCAAAACCCTAACCAAAATAAATCTCCTTCCCTCCCACACCTTCAACCTCTACTGCTGCTGTTCTAGTTCAGACCCGCGTTTTCTTAATCAGGCTACTGCATTAGATTTCCTTATTAATCTTCAATCTCACCCACATCTCCCATCTATCTTAACTCTGCTGCCAGAGACATACTTCCGATGTGCAAATCTAACCATATTATCCCAATCCCACTTTATGCTCACCCATGCCCTAAAATCTTCAATAGGCTAGACTCCCCATTACCTATAGAATAAACTCTAAAATCTTTTACATGGCATTCAAGACTCTTCATACTCTGGTCTTTACCTACCTGCTCCTCCTGTGTCAATCCCCCATACCTACAGATTTTTATTTAACCAATACTGAGCTGTAGTTCCCGCTATTCCAATCTCTGTCTACCTGCGTGCAACGTCCTACTTCTGTTTGTCTTCCTGGCAAGTTTCTAACTCATCTCTTCAGCTTAAATTTAAATAATTCCTTCTCTGTGAAGCTTTCCTGACTCCTTGGGTAGACTGTCCCCTTGGGTAGATGTCCCCTAACCTATGTTCCTAGTACAGCCCGTACATACATTTTTTATGGCAACTATTGTACCATATTTTTTTTAGGTTTTATTAAAGCATAAGTGACCAAAAAAAAAAAAAAAGCTGCATACATTCAACGTGTATAATGTGATATTTTGATATACATATATGTTGTGAAATGATTTCCACAAATCATATTTGGCATAGCAGAGTACCTGACACATAAATATTTATTAAGGGAATGAGAGTTTTGACTATACGAATTAAGAAATTCAGAATCTAAAATGTAAGCATTTTTGTAATTGCGAAAGGGTAGGAGGAAAACAAGCAAAATAATCTCTACTTTTAGTTTCCAGGTTATCAATCAAAACCCTATCGTATCAGAGTAAGGCAAGGTGCTTTTGTGTCCTAAATATTTCTCATTCTACTTCCAGCACTTCGTTCTTCTCTCTGACTGTAGCCAGCAGCCATAATTAGGAGAGCAGGCCAGAGCTCCGCAACCCACACTGCTCCTCCAGCCCTGTCCTCCCTCCACTCACTCTCACATGCAGGCCAGTGTACCTCGTCTAGCAGAGCCCCTCCCGAGGGACCTGGACACGAATCGGGCCTCAGGTGTAGCCCTGCCAGTGTATATTAATAATGAATTTATTTCCCTTACTTATAATTACACACAGAACTAAGGAAACGTGTAAAATACACTTTGAGAAAGCCTGACATTATCAGGTGGAAATGCCCCTGAATCTGCACCTGCAGGTCTGTTTCTGCAGACCCAGGGCAATGGCTCATGGCTCATCACGTTGGAGCCAGCTGTGTCCCAGTTACCTGCTATTTTGATATTCATGTTGTTATCCAGCAGGAGATTTTCAGCCTTGAGGTCACGGTGCACAATCTTCCGACCATGACAATAATCAACAGCAGACAGAATTTGCCAGAATTTTCGCCTGGCTTCAGACTCATTTAACCGGCCATGATTAGCAAGATAGTCTATAAAAGAAGAGAGAATTTAGAATTAGTCACCAAAATAAAATAAATCCACTATTAGTATTCAGGAATTTTTTCCTTCAAAAAAAAATTTTTTTTAATGAATAAGGATTAGTGTTCAAATAATCTATTCTTGCCTTTGGAGAAGTAATTTCAATCATATTTCACTAGAGTCCAAATAAATGGTGAGAGCCCAAGACCAGACAACAGCAAGCTGCACAATATTCAAAGTACAACTCAAAATGATTTTTTTATGCCTAAGCACTCCCTCTGTCTTTTTGTTGAAAAATATATAGAGTATTACTCCTAACCATACTTTTAAAATAAAACATAAAACAGAGAACATGAATGAATTCTCTGAGATCTCATCAGACAAAGGATATCTTTTCTGAAATACTGTTTTCATGCAATTATTATACAAACTACTTTTAACACAAGATATGATGGTACCTGGAAGTAGCTTAAATAATTCACACCCTGTTCTGTTGGAAGGAACAATTCTGATCCACCCAAGAACATGCTGACTTGTTCTCTAAACCAAACACTGTCATGACAGTCATTTTCTCTAAGTTAAAAGACAAATATACTTTGCAAGGTACATTATCTTGTGCAATGTCATAATTTTCATTAAAGCAGTTTACCCGAATATTAATTCTACATATACTGTGTACATGAATTCAATAAAAATAAACATTACAACTCATTCAAAGTTTCATCTGAAGATCTAAAAGGCCTCTGAAATTATCTTTTGAGGGAGAGAGGGATCACCACAAAGACCTGAAAGACTTTTTTATTTAAGATAATTTTCCTAACTAAGAAACTGTTTGGTGAATCAATAGTCACAGTCATCTTCACGCATTTTCTGCTCTAGTGCTTACTAATTTGCTGGCTTTTAAATTCCATGCCTATGGCCCATGCCCTTCTCAATATTTACTATAAAATTTACTAACATTTGCACAACACAAAGCATATTCATATCGTAGTATATCATTTAATCTTCCTTAAATGTTCTATGAGAACTATTATTCAATTCCCATTTTATAGATCAGAAAGCTGAAGATCACAGAGCTTAAGTAATCTGGCTGAATTCATACAATTGGTGAGTGAATAGTTGATCTGGGACTAGAACCTTTGAAGTTTTTATTATCAAGTATCTTTACTAGACTCCGGCTGAAATCCTAACCATGCTTTTAAAACCCTACTCAAATGTCACCTTTCCCTTAAATAGTCCCTCATTGCTTCAAGTAGAAATAAACTTTCTTCTCTGAACTCCTTGTCACTTATCATACACTGACATGGGCTAGTAGCAGAAACTGAGACAGTCAGTTCATCACATCTTCCCCTTGCTTTTACAGTGTATGCAATTATCTGCATGCATATTATAAATACATATGTGTGTGCATGCACACAGCCCAAACTCTAACATGCTGTGTTTTGAAAAATTAAAGATATCTTCATTTAAGCTTCCTGGGGACAGGGACTATAATTATTCTCATCTGTGCTCCCCACAATGCTTAGCACTATGCACAAAACATCATAGGTACAATACTTCATACTTAGTTGATTAAGGTCCTATCATGGATGGTGTCATAAACTCTTCTATCAACAGTATTATAAAAATGTGGAGTATATGCCATACTCGACATATTACAGGCTTTAAATGTAAGTAGACATTTTGTCTATTCTTCTACATGGGCTAGTATCAGAAACTGAGACATCTTCCCCTTCACAGCATATTCCCCTTGCCTTTACAGAGCCTGCGTAATCAGCTGTCCATAACTCTGAAGGACAGGAAAGGATCACTTAAGAATATGTAGAAGTTTTGATCGAAATGTCCAAACTGCCATCAGAAAGATTATGTTTAAGAATTGGTTGGCCGGGCGCGGTGGCTCACGCCTGTAATCCTAGCACTCTGGGAGGCCGAGGCAGGTGGATCGCTCGAAGGTCAGAAGATCGAGACCAGCAATGAGACCAGCATGAGCGAGACCCCGTCTCTACTAAAAAGAAAAAAAAAATTAATTGGCCACCTTAAAACAGAAAAAAAAAAAATAAAGAAATAAAAAAAAAGAATTGGCAAGGGACAATGTGTCTTTGCCTCCTTCCCCCCTCCCCACCGCCGCCCTACCCAGAGATAGGCTCACGCTGTCATCCAGGCTGGAGTGCAGTGGCATGATCACAGCTCACTGCAACCTAGAGCTCCTGAGCAATCCTCCTGCCTCGGCCTCCCAGAGTGCTAGGATGACAGGTGTGAACCACAGCACCGGCCTATTGTTATTGTTTTTTAAAGCTATCAGTCCAAATTGGCACTATCACAGGCAAAGGGGAGGAAAAACTTTGAAACTTGGCATCAGGAAAGGTACTGTCTGAAAAACAATCGCATGGTATATCTGAACCTAAAATTACCATGTAAAGCCACAGCCATCACATGTCAGTGAATACGTAACATACAGTGTGAGAAAAAAGACAACATCCAAAATTCCAGAGGTTAAGAGACAAACCATATAGAGAGGTGGTACTTTCACTATTTAAGTGAAAATCTTGGCAAGTATTCCAGTGTATCTATTATCTTCCCTGTTCTTTATGATTTCTGCAGTGTAAGCATCCCTGAAAACTGTAACATCTGTTGAGAAATCAGTAACACAAGCAACTGAGCCAGAAACCTGTGGCTGCAAATAAAATCAGTTTAGGTTATACATCACCCCCTCTGAGGAACACAGTTATCAATCCAAACTCAATTTAATGCACAAGGTCCTGAAGATAACATAAAAAAGCATACTCATGTTTCACATTAAAAACCTCATTTAATTATGATTACAGAACAAACTCATGAGTGTAATAGCAATTCTCTGTATTAATTGCTTATGTGTGTGTTTTTCATGAATGGATACCATTTTTTAAAACTTTTTTTTTCCTATGTTTACATTTGTTCTGATTGTGAAGTGAAATGTGATTTTGTGTTTGTTGATTTCAATAACAAAACCTTTTAAGGTTTAAGGTTATATTTTGTATGTCACCCTGCCACCACTTTGCTTTTCTGGTAATTGATTTTTATTGTATTTTACAAAAACCATGGTATGCAACAGACTGGATAATTTAAGCTCAATACCAGTAAGTTTGAGAAATTCTGGTATAGGCAAGTAGACAGACAATTACAATACACTGCAACAGAGGTTAGCATGAGAATAAATATGTCCTAATAGATATATCATTTTTGAGATATCTTTTTTAATTTTCTAATATTTTATTATGAAAGTTTTAAATATACATGAAAGTAGAGAAAATAATATAATGAATCCCCAACATTCAAGAGTTTTCAACATCTTGCCATACTTGTTTCATTTACCCTTTTTTCTTTCATTCCTTTTTTTCTGTTGTAGTAACAGAAAGCAAATTTTGACATCATTTTGTTTTGCCCTAAATACTTTTGTATGTATCTATTTAAAAATGACACTTTCTTACACACTGCAATACCATTATCACACGTAACATAATTAATAATTTATTAATATCATCTAATACCTAGTCTGAATTCAAAACTCCCTAATAGGCTTATTTGAATCAGAATCCAAACAATTTGAACATTTTACATTTGCTTTTCTTTGGAGTTCTTTTATTCTGGACCAGTTCCCCTAGTCTCTTCCTCTGCACCTTTTTCCCATGCCACTGACCTGAAGAAACTGGGATGGTCATTCTACATTCTGGACGTGTCCTTTGCTTCCTCATGATACTGTTTAACTTATTCTTCAATCTCCTACATTTCCTATAAACTGGAATCCAAATATAATGGACTGAACAGATTCAGGTTTAATTTCCTTGGGGGTGGCAAGAATATGTCATAGGTGCATATACAAGGAGGAATATGACATCTGGTTCTTCTTTTAGGAGTGCTGAGATTGGCCAGCAAGTCCTACAGGTGAGAGCCTGATCCTTCAGTGAAAGATTTTCATCAATCTTTCTCCTAATACCATGGTTCTCAGACTCCAATGTACCCGAGAACTTTCAGAGGGCTTGTTAACATATTGATTACTGGGACCTACCCTCAGAGTTTCAGATATAGTTGATGTTGGAAAAGGCACAAGAATTTGTATTTTTTTAAGTATCCAGGTGATGTTTAAGATGGTGGAATAGGGGCCACACTTTGAGAACCGTAGCACTAACAGTTTTAGTATTCATTGGTGGTTGTTACA
The DNA here is from genome assembly GCA_008086735.1 of Cheirogaleus medius. NCBI lineage: Eukaryota > Metazoa > Chordata > Mammalia > Primates > Cheirogaleidae > Cheirogaleus > Cheirogaleus medius. The sequence continues at coordinate 67,866,472 of VBSM01001265.1, read as the reverse complement.
TGAATCAATGATTTCAACAGGGGTTGCAAAGTTGTGATTTTTCTAATTTTTGGATTCCTGCCACATTTATTAGATAAAATTCTATACAGAATTTTCTCTTGTCAACTAGGCTTAGTTATTCTGAAATACAAATCGAACAGGTTAGGAAAGATGAATGCTTAATTCTTTCATTTGTATGTCTGTTTGTTTTATTTTTCAGCTTTCTCTTTTCTCTTGCATGATTCTTGTAAATATCATAATAAATGCCTAGATGTTATATGCTATTCAATATTTCCATCAAGTATAATCATTATGCTTTTAAAAAATTTATTTTATTTTTAAAGTTAAAATTTTTTTAAATACAAGAGACAAAGAGTCTTGCTTTGTCGTCCAGACCAGAGTGCAATGGTGTGATCATAACTCACTATGACTCTGAAGTCCTGGGTTCAAGTGATCCTCCTGTCTCAGTCTTTCAAGTAGCTGGGATTATAGGTGAGCACTACCAGGCCTGGCTAATTTTTAAAATTTTGTAGAGATGGAGTCTCACTATGTTGTCCAGGCCAGTCTCAAATTCCTGGCCTCAAGTGATCCTCCTGCTTCAGCCTCACAAAGTGCTGGGGTTACAGGCGTGAACCATTGTGCCTATCCCATTATTTTTTTTGATGCTCACATTTTCCCATCTTTGGCCAGTGGAAACCCCATTATACTGTTTTTTGATTTTAACATGACTACAAAAATATTCAATAGCTTTGCTTTTTCTGGCATGATAAAAATGGCCTGTGTTTATCTTGAATATTTTCTGCCCCAAACCTGGAATCAGTCATTTCTCCAAGAAAGCTTGGTTCTTTTCACTGGGGAATGCTAGCTGGGTGCTCTAGGTGCTAATTACCACTGGGTTGGCACTGCTTCTAAGCCTTTTCAGGGACAGAGGAAGGAAGTAAGTACTTTCAAAAGAAAAAAAATTCATGAAAAAAGATCTTGCTTATTTTATCCTACAATATACATAAAATAGTTTCAAAATAGCTATACTAATATTACTATTAACAATAATCTGGATGAAGTATAAAAGTTAACATTTCTTTGTATTTCTTTTTATCTTGAAATTGTATTATCCACATAAAATTTTATATGCAATTTCAAGGGGGGGGTCTAAATACTATGTTTTAAAATTACTTGAAAGAGCTATCTATGTGTGGTACCTTGCCAACGTGATATAAGGATTGGTACATTTGTTTGTTTTCAAATATATTAGGAATTATTTTTCTCTCTCTTCTTTGATTTACCTTTATTTCTTGCATATGTAACTGACCTGATATTTAATATAATGCCAAAGTTAAAACAATGTAACAAGATATATAGTCAGAGAAGTCTACTATCCCTGTTCCCTTCCTCTGCCTATAGGTAACTTTTAAAATTAGTTTTTGATTTACCCTTTCTGTGTTTCATTTTATATGACAAAATGTCTATATATAATTGTATTCTCCCCACTTCTTACACAAAAACATTCTCTTTCTTTAAAAATTTCATAGCAGAACACAGAAATCTTCCACATTCCTTTTACAGTACTGCAGATATAATATTTTTAATATTTAATAGTATGGTGCTAAGATAAGAATGAAGGCTTAGAAGACAGGCTGCCTGGGTTCAAATTTTGTCTTCGTACTTGCTAACTATGTGACCTTGAGCAAATTACTTAACCTCCCAAATCCTTCATTTGCTAATCCTGAAATGGAGATAATAACAGAAACCACCTCGAAAGGTTATGTGAAGATTAAATTAAAAAATCCAATTAAAGAAGAAAAAACCTATGCATAGTGCCTGACACATATAAGTGCTCAAAAATGTTAGCTGCTATTACTTCAATTATGATTATTACTATTATTGTTGTTGTTATGTTGCCAGGGGTTGACTCAGGCTACCTTCCTTCCCTAACTACTATTTACCCATCAGCCCCTTGTGATATGGTTTCTATGTTTCACACTCCACTGGAATTGCTTTAAACACTGGCAACTCCCTAGGCTAAAGCCAATTAATTACCTTTTCTCAGTTCTCATTTTTTATGACCTTTAAGTGTTAAATTATATATTTAAATATATAATGTTTAATAACATATAAATATATATGTTAAATAAATAATTTAACACTTAACTGGTCTCCAAAATAAACACCTCTCCCTTAGATTCTGTGTTTACCTTGTTTTCCTCCAACTCTTTCATTAATTGGTTCTTTTTCTTCTAACTATATAAAACTACCTACCATAGCCTAGTCTAAGCCTTTGTTTTCTATATTCTTTCCCTCATGGAATTAATCTAAACTATAACATTCGTGTGCCTAACCTTTGGTCTACTTTATTCTTAGTAGATGTTAGTTCTTTTTCATAATCTTCTCATTTAGTGCCTGTCTCAGGGGTGCCTCTTTGGTCACCCCAGTAGCCTTAACACTATGGCCTTAGACCTTCTGCTCACAGACCCTATTCAGAATCTAATGAAGATTAGATTCAAATCTAATCGTACAAATGCACACATAAAATTTTATATGCAATTTCAGGGGGGTCGGGGGTGGGCTATAAAATCTTAGGTTTAATACCAGGTTGAGAAACTCTGCCCTCGGGGATTTCATTCATTACTTAGCATTTTTATTAAAATAATTTCCAGATTTGCCAAGCACATTTGGCCTCTCAACAGTTACTTAATTGTATATCTATATAGATTTTCTTTCTGCTACTGCAATGTTATCAAGACTGAGCTCAACTTTCTTTTTATAAACTTCATTACCACCTTCTAAGTCACTATAACTATCATCTTACAGACACTCAACCTCAAAAATTCAAGAGTCATCTTCTACTAACCCCTAAATTAAGTATGCCTGAAGCCCCAATAAGTTTCAAGTTATACAGATTTTAGTTATATATAGTATTTCATTCTGCCTTTATAGATAATAAGTCTCAATTTCATAGCATAGTGCCTGACACATAATAAATGTGCAATACATGTTAGCTGCTATCATCATCATCATCACTACTAAGTGGAATCCCTTTTCTTCCCCCAGGGATAAGAGGCAGCTTTCCCAGCATCTTATAAGAGGAAACACAGATAACTGAGTTCTCTTAAGCTTCACGGATATAGGGATCTTTTCATGATCACCTTTAAGCCTCATATTCTTCATTCAGAAATTATCAGCCTCCCTCAAAGATACAGCTGACTGATAGTCCAAAAGATTAATAATTTATGCAATTAAATATTAATGTTATGTTAAAAGGATTTAATTTGTAATTTCATCAATTTGTAACTTGGGAGTAACGTAAAGGCTGATGCCAATTTAATATTTTATGCTTAAAGAGTCTTTTATTTTAAAAAACACTCAAATAATTGAATCCTGGTCAGAGGTTCCTAACCCACAAATCCATGAAGACTTCACATTTCTAATTAATAAATTTGAAGAGAAACAATATTTTCAGGAACATGACGACTATGAACCCTGAACCTCCACCTAACTATCATCTTACAGCTCCCATAAGGTAATCAAAACTGGCTCACTTGCTCTCTTCAAGTTTTTTGAAGATCCATTATTTTCAACCCCCATACCCAAATTTATACTCATCTTTTCCTCTAACGGTTCTTTCTTCTAATCAGCACAAAAATGTTACTGTGAAAAAGACCCCTTCTTATTGTAGATCAGGACTGCAGTCTTTGTCAGCTCAGCTTGTGCTGGTTCTTACCAATCACTCTCGGAACATAACTAAGAAAGGAAGGACCATTAAATAAAGTAAAAACCTGAACAACAGGTTATAGCACATTATATATGTACTACCTGACATGTGAACACTAACAGAAAAAGGATTAGTTGTTTGAGCTGTATTGTTAGGATAACCTATGTTATCCTAATTTTAAATATTAGATTATAATATTATTTATAATATTAAACTTGTAACCTTGAGACATATTTGTGGTTATGAAACTACAGATTATAAAACATTTTGCTTTTCTGTTTGTTTTTGTAAGTACATAATCATTTCAAATTGTGTGTTCAACAAAAATTAAGAAAATTGTTGCCTGTGGTATACTCTGGCAATTTAATTGTGCTTTCAGCAATTTCCCTACATTAGACTGCTCGCATCTGTTAGATTCTGAATCAGTTCTTCAAGCTATGTGGAGCCACTGAAGCAAACCATAGTCTTCTGAGAAGTGAAATGGTTTTTAGTTACGCAGAGCAAAGTTCTAAAGGTTATTTACAATTAACTTTCATGACTATATGTTCAAGTTCTCAGCAATAATTAAAAGCAAATATAGTCAAACTTTTCTAAAACATTTATAAACCCTATATCAAAGCCAAGAGATTGTAACATATGATGGTAGTAACAGATTTCAAACAAACAGATGACTTCAAAATTTTTTCATACCTTTAATAAAACACATAAGTAAAATACATTTCTGGATTTCTTTTTACCTAGGGAGATTTCAAAATATGGTAGAAATAAGTTCTAGAGTCAGATAAGCCTGATTTTGAATCCTGGTTCTATTTTTCACTGCTCTGTCACCTTAGGCAGGTTATTTAGGTCCTGGATTACTCTAATTTCTCAGTAATAATCAGTTTTGTTCTTGATGGGAGAGTCACTAAATTGTACTGCACATGAATTCTAACTTGATGGCAAAGAACCCTTACAATGGGTTTTATTCCGCATCTATCCTAGTGGAGCAATTCTTTATCGTGTCATGTGAGAATATCATGCTGTATGCAGTATCTAATAAGAGTCTAGTAGTTATAACACAGAATATATATTAGGAAAAAACTTTTAATTCCAATTTTGAAATATTTCATAGGGTAAATCAAGGCTTATAATAAAGATGAACATGTACAAAAACCATATTTTTTGGTCCAGTTTCTATACATGTGTACAAATCTTTTTTAAAAAAAACCCCAAACACCTCAGTTATGAATCAGAATAAAATCAATTAAATAAGAGTGATGAGCATAGTAGCATAGGACTACTCGGGGCCCTCAATTGTACCAACTCTCTTCAGGTCAATCTGAAAGCATGGTGCTCTCTCCCTCACAGAAAGAAATTAAGGAAGAAAGCTAAAGTTCCAAGAGGTTAAAGTATAAACTCCATTTATTCAACAAATATTTGAGTGTCAATCACTATGTTTGGCACTTTGCCCTCATGAAATTTCTATTTGAGTGGATAAAAAGACAATAAATAAATAGACAAATAAGAATTATAATTTCAAGGTGCAATAAATGCTGGGGAAATAGGGTGATCAACTGGAAAGTATCTGGGTGAGGCTACTTTCCATAGGGTGATCATGAGAGGTTTCTGTGAGAAAGTACTACTAGGGAGAAAAGCATTCTAGGAAAAGATGTAGCACATTCATGAAACCAAAAGGAGACCCATGAGGCTAAAGCACAAAGAGCAAGGAAGGAGGAACGTGTACGATGAAACTGAGCAAGTCAAGCTAAGCAAGGATTTATAGGCATAAGGAGGGAGCCTATATCTTATAATATTAAGAAATCAATTAAGGGTTTTACATAGGGGAGAGATCTGATATAATTTACATTTTAAAAGCACTTAAACATAATCTGAAACTGAGAACTCCATGCTAATAAGCTATATACAACCTCATTCAACAAAAATTAAAAGAAAAAACTTAAGCACCTCTATGAGAATGGTCCTGACAACTGATGTGAGAGCCACAAGGAAATAAAATCCAGCCCGTAATGCAAACAGATTTACAATATATATGAGAAAAAAAGGTTAAATAATAAAAGCCTTAATCAACACTTTAAGAAAATAGTAGCAGGGATATCATGAGGCACTTACTGGCTTACAGACAAGATGAGATACTGTCTGAAACATCATCAACTGTCTTAATATGATTCCAGAACAACAGTTGGTTTTGGGGTTTTTTTTTTTTTTTTTTTTTACTTATTTCGATATATGTAGTAACATTTCATTAACTGTCCCAGAACTGCTTTTTAGGCAGTGATTTAAAAGAAAAAATAATGTCAACTCAATAGCCTGGGAAAGTGCCTAGTCATATTTAATACCAGATGATGATGATGTCATCTGGATGGTATTAAACATCCCAGACAATTCCCCAAATAGGTACTTTCAGCCCACCTATTTTTATCATCTCTCCAGGACCTCAAAGTCTGTTGTGAATTATTTCTGAGTAATGACTATGACTGGACTGACAAATGAGTCACTCTAAGCTGAACTACTGATGTTGTGTGCTATTTACTCAATTTATGGTAGTGTTATAATAATATTTATAAATGCAATCTGGTCACACTTCTAACACATTCTTTACACAGATAAATACATCCAGATAGCTATTTTGATATGCAATTATTTCTTAAGAAGGAAGGAAATATAGTCTAAAGAACAGACTATGGTTTACCAAGCCACGCAATTTTTAGAAATTAGAATTCAAATGTCAAACTTGCAGGATAAGATATTGATGAAGGAAGCAGATTTGTTAATTTTGATATTTTTGTTTCTGTATATCCTCTAAACATATCTACATTTTTAGCAAGTACTTGAGATCTAAGACATTGTCATCATTCATAGGCACATTCATAAATCAAAGGCACATATATCTCTTTCATTTCTTCCTTGAGTTCTTCAGATGAACTGAAAGAATAAAAAACAATGAAGCCATGCTAGATTGGTTCATTCAGAAATGGGTACCAAGAACCTAAGAGTAAGATTAAGCTATACTAAGTAGAACAAATTTTTCAATGAAGCTTTTGCAATAAAGTTATTAGTAAATAGTAAATCAAGGTTCTTGGGGAAACAAATTCATAAAAGGTCAAGCCCCTTAGTATATTAGCCAGTGGCTTGACTATAATGTATGTTTAGTGGAGTCCCATACAGTAATAATGACATTGTGAAGTCACTTGTTAGAAAGGAGAAAGACAACAGTGAAAGGGAAGGCATAGCTGGAAAGAACAAGACAATCTGCTCAACTATTTAGACATCAAAGAGGACAGATAATTCAGTGACAAACTGACATTATAAGGTTGAAATATTTCTGTGGTAGATTACTGTTCCCATTTCTTCATTCCCTCCCCATAACAGAATTATTTATCCATACCCTTTGTCATCTGACTTTGCTATGCCTCCCAGCAGAATAGGTGGTACATATTCCTGCCTTTTTGCTTTTGGTCTTGGGGAATGTGAATGGCTTGACTTGGTCTCTTGTGTTTCTATTATCTATCATGAGAAGAGAATGCCCAAAATGAGAAACATGTGGAGCAGATCTGAACCCAATTTACATAGCCTGAAATGGAGCCACCCCAGAGGATGCGCAAAGAATATGTGTTGATGTAAACCAAAAATTTGGGGGCTGTCTGTTATATAACATTGAATGCCCTTCTCCATTCCTATCCCTAATCCTGACATTCAGATACTGTTTTTGTTGATGCCATGTGGTTGATTTTGCACAATTACAAAGCAATCAGAAGCTCAGTAGGTTATTATGGCCCTGAGAGTCTACTTGTACCTACACATAATTCAAATGAGCTAGAAGGAATTAAGCTCTATGTAGAATTTATATCCTTCTCTTAAACAATTTCCAGATCATGGAAAAGCAGAATTACTAAGGTAAGAAAGGGAAAAGAGTATTTGAAGAATTAGCTTCATAATAAATATGAAGAGTAGAAATATGACTGGCATACAATTTCTAATATTGGAAAAAAGTTTGCTCAGCTATAAATTCACAACAGTTGTATACAGAAATCTTTTGAACATGTTTGCCATACAATATATTATTATGATATTTTGTGTTCCTTAACTATTACACATGCACTTGTTTTATTTTTACATACTTGGTTGACATCTATAGATATTAAAACCAACCTGATTGGCCTTGAAAAACATTTGGCTGGGAACTGCTCATGTAGACTGTATTAATTACTGGCTCCACTTAGTAAGATGATGTAGAAAAGTCTACATCAGAAAAGTTTCATCTCAGAGAGATCATGTGAGCACTTTCTTCCAAGCCAGTTTACCCACTATCAGCAGCTAGACTTACCCACTGCCTCCTATTTCCAGGTTTAGTGCTGGGAAAGAGGAACTACTGTTTAGGCATGGTTCTGAAGAATCAAATATGAACAATTTCAGAAATAAAGGAAGATAAAAGAGACAAAGGAGTTAGTTATGGCTAACTCCTAAGTCAAGGGAGTAATTACAGAAAGAAGATAGCTCCAAAACAACATGGACTAATATTAAAAACACTGGGCTCTGTTCTCAGCTCCTCGGCAAATCACTTAATCTTTGTTGGCCTCAGTTTCTAAATATATATAACTATGTAACCCCTAAGGTTGCTTTTTAATTCAATATTTTTTTTAAATTTTTTTTTTATTTCAGCATATTATGGGGGTACAAATGTTTAGGTTATGTGTGATGCCTTTCTCCCCCTTCCTCCCCCCCGGAGTCAGAGCTTCAAGCGTGTCCATCCCCCAGACAGTGGACATCGCACTCACCATGTATGTATATACCCATCCCCTCCCCCGCCATCTGTCGGACACCCGATAAATGTTATTCCTATATGTCCACTTAGGTGTTGATCGGTTAATACCAATTTGCTGGTGAGTACATGTGGTGCTTGTTTTTCCATTCTTGGGATACTTCACTTAGTAGTTAATTCAATATTAATACTTCAATGAATATCAGTTTTGCATAAAAACGTGACTTCAAATTTCCTTTGGGTTTATTTTTACCCCATCTCTTACCCTGTGATGTCTAGTACAAAAATCCTGCGGGCGCTTGATTTAGGACTAGAGAGAAGTTAGATGTATGGATGGCGGCTCTGAAACTGCTTCTCACTCAGCAATGAGGATGAAAGGACAACATCCTAAGTGGAAAATAACTGACTGCTAGAAGCCAGAAGAAAATAGATCAAATCCAAGAGGCCACAGGAAAAATAAAAGGCTCCAGTATGGGTAGTATTCAGGGACCCAACACAGGCAGAAAAGCCTGGATCTCCACCTATGGTAGTTTCAGAAAACAAGATCTGGCATTTCACAAAGCTAGTAGTGGTGCGCTAAAACAAGGGTACTCAGAGTTACAGAAATACAATCAAATGTAAGAACAGATATTAAACCCTGTAACCGTGCAGCTATTTAATAAATGTTTCTTTTAACAACAGAAAAGAAGCTTGACAATGCTTATGAAACCTGCTGCTGGTCCTAAGAACTTAGTGACGATGATCCTGAATAACAGGGGAACAGGCACAGCAAGGTTTTCTTCTGTGGCCTTTAAAACATTAATATTTGGCAAAAGGACATGACTTCATAGCGTTGGGTTTGCAGATTCAACACTTAACATTTAATGATGTCTCCAGGTGGTTTAAGTGGTTAGTCTTGAACCACAGGTGTTGGTAACCAGGAAAGAGATTAGCATGGGTTTCTAATCATTACTCTTAGGAAAACCAACCACACTATTAACCTGTACTGCTGACACACAAAGTTTAAAATAAAGGCAAGTTTAAAATACAGCACTCTTAAGATACCATTTGGTATCTTTCTCACTAATCCTTAAGATTTGTTAAAGCCAGAGTTTAAACTAATAGTGGTTGAATCAAGAGACTTTAGAAAGTGTCTCACTCCGTGTCCTTAGCTCAAAGCTGTAGACGTAACAACAAAGTTAGAACATGGCTCTGGGACTTGAGGACATTAAGAGTCCTTGTAGCCTCTCAAAGGTGTTGTTTCCATAGATTTTAGAGCCAGAGTTTCTGACTACCTCGTTGTTTAGTCAGCAGCTTAACAGTCTCTGACCTACCTTTCTAATCAATCTTTTCCATTCTCTTGTTCCTTCCTCTTCTAGCAGAAGGAAAAAGATAATTTAATGATAAATCTATTTTGCTTTCCAGGAATTTGTTAAGACATGCTAAATATAATCACTGTTCAACTACCCAATTATTATGAGAATGTTAATCAAAAGTAAGTTATGATTCCTTTACAATTTTGATTGTGCACTTAAAAAGTTGCCATTCTAAGCTTTGCTATAAATATCTTAGGCATAAGCATCTCATAATTAAGGAATTTCTATTAGAGTTGAACATATCTCATAATACTAGGGCCTTTTAGAACTATGTAAATCCAAGAGGAGCTAAAGCTAAAGCCTTAGAGAAATTCTGAGCTTTCTCTATTTTATATTTAAAGTCCATTATGCACATTACCAAAAGTTCAAACAAACTACCTTAGGCGCTATTCAAATATTTGTGGACCATTAAGCTTTTATATAAATAAGAATGTCTGTTAGCCAAACAAGTTGGAAAAAGCCAGTGAAATAAGTCAATGCCTTTGGATTTGATTCTTTGAAATCTGCAAGATTAAGCAGTCAGTGACAACATGGATTTATAATTCCCATGCAGTGAGTTTCTGGCTTTATGTTTCCCGAAGAAAATTTCATCATGCAGATGTATGAGAAAAATTTCATTCATAATATTTTAAACTACTATAATTAGGTTACAGTTTCTGCTGTGAATGGGATAAAGTTTTATCAAATATGGGCATCCCCATAACACATAGATAAAAGGTATAAAAAGAGTAAGGAGGGGATGAAGAGAGGTTGATTAATGGGTACAAATATACAGTTTGATAGAAGAAATAAGATCTAGTGTTTGCTAGATAAGTATACTGTATATTTCAAAATAGCTAGAAGAGAATAATTTGAATGTTTCTAGCATAAAGAGAAGACAAATATTTCAGGTGATGATATCCTGATTACACTGATTTGATCTTTACAAATTATACATATGTATTAAGTTATCACATGTACCCCTAAAATATGTGCATCTATTATGTATCAATAAAAAAGTAAAATTAAAAAAGATACTTTAGGAGCTGAGAATGGGGAGCAGGGTTTGGAAAGGTAGTCTATGGCAGTGAGAAAGGGATAGCCAATATCAGAAAGGATGGGTGGGGGTTAAGGAAATGATGTATTCAAAAAGTAAACCAAAGTCAGGGTTTAAAGACAAAAAAGTCTAAATACTGGATAAAGTACCACAGCCAAAATACAGCTAAGGATTAACAATTTAATTGTTTGTTGACTAAGTTTTCCAACTTAGTTTATTAGTACTTTTTGTGTGTGGGAAAACATTTCTAATTTATAAGGAATTCAAAACGAGGAGGTTTTTTTTATAATAATCTTGATGAAACACAATTCCATAAAGTTATATCTCTATAAAGAATTATTAATAGAAATAATTTTTCTGAGGTCTTATCTTAGATACAGGTAGATTCTGAAAGAAATAAACACACATATATCACTATATTTCCTCTCTCTCTCTCTGTCCAAACAGTTTCGTTCTATTCTAGTCAAAATGAGCTCTGCCTGGAAGTGGAGAGAAAAGAACCATGTACATGAGTCATAATAAAGGAGTCAGCTGTTATTCTTGTTCTCTTTCAAACTTCCGTTTTATGAGTTTCCTTCTTGATTTATCAGCCATTTATTCATTCATTCATTCATTCATTCATTAATAAAATATTGGGCACTCTGATGTCTAGCCTCATCATTCAACCTCATACTCATCAACGCCACATGGATCTCTATGACGTACCTCAAATTTAATATGTCCCAAACAAAACTAAGGAAAACCACCTCTCCTAAGGCTGCACCTTCCCTTTACTGAGTCTTCTGAACACAGCAAAAGGCCACTTTAATCTTACACTTAATATTGAGACCCTTTTCTCTCTCTACATCCAATCCATCAGCAAATTTTGTCAACTCTAATTTAGACATGTGTCCAGAATCCCACTATTTTTCTTCAACTCCATCAATGCCCCTCTAGTGCAAGTCATCATTATCCTTTGCCTAAACTACTACAATAGTTTCTTGACTGGTTTTCCTACTTTTATCTCTGCCTTTATCTTCTATTCCTGACACAGTAGCCAGAGTGATCTTTAGAAACAGTTGTATCATGTCAGTCCTCTGTCCATAACCCTCCCATGGCTTCCCCTATCACTTAGAGTAAAAGCCAAAGTTCTTACCATGGCCTAACAAGCCCCTGCATAACCTGAAACTGAAAACATCTTTAATTTAACCAAAAGAGTTGAAGACTCCAAAATTATACAATATAATAAAGTGTCACTAGTCATAGCTCAGACTTAATGTATGTGCTCAAATTCTTCAATGGCGACTACCAAAACCAAACCTTAATCTCTAACATGGAATTACATTCACAAGTTTGCAAGAGAACGTGTACAAGTTTGTCCAGTATAACAATATTTGAAATAGTTAAAACCAGGAAACCACCTAAAAGTCTATTTAATAGAGGGAATGGTTACATAAATTATGGCATATAATTATACTATGGAACACTATGAAGCTGTTAAGAATGTGATGAGGCTTGAGACCAGCCTGGGCAACATAGTGAGATCCCATCTCTTAAAAAAAGAAGTGATGAATCTTTATTCATTTACATGGAAGGTTCTCTCTCTCTCTCTCTCTCTGCTACCCCGCTTACTTTAGTAATTCCAAAGTGAGCGCAGTTCCCTACATATAGCCTTTGCAGATGCTATTTCCTCTGAATATCTCCATCCTCCTCACTGTACTAATTCCTATTCATCTTTCAAAGCTCATCTCAGAGTATCATCTCATTAAGGAAGCCTTTCCTGACTCCTCTGGCTGGAGCAGGACAGGTGTTTAATGTTTATTGTATAAAATAAAGGAAAAATAGCTACATTTTCTATATTATAAAACCTAGCTTGAAACTTCATTCTAAAAATTATTTGGTACCTATCTATTCTCTTTCCCTCAAATCCAATGTAATTTAAAAAAATTTTCTTTCTTTCCTTTTTTTGTTTTTTAGAGACAAGGTCTTACTCTGTTGCCCAGGCCGGAGTGCAGTGGTGTCATCATTGCTCACTGCAGCCTTGAAGTCCTGGGCTCAAGTGATCCTCCTGCCTCAGCTTCCTGAGTAGCGAGGACCCTAGGTGTGCACCATGACATCTGGCTAATTTTTAAATTTTTTGTAGACACTTGACTAATTTTTAGGTTTTTTTGTAGAGACAGGGTCTCACTATGTTGCCTAGGCTGGTCTTGAACTCCTGGCCTCAAGCAATCCTCCTGCCCTGGCTTCCCAAAGTGCTGGGATTATAGGCATGGGCCACTGCACCCAGACTAATGTAGTGTATTTGTATGTCACAAGATCTACCACTGATATAGAACTATGGCCTTTCCCCAGTGATCTTAAATAACATTAGTTGGAAATGTGTTGCAGTGAAGAGTCATTTTTTCATATCTTTATTGAGATATAATTAGCACAACACGCAATTCATCCATTTAGGTTGCACACTTCAGTATTTTCTAGTACACTCACAGGGAGAATAATTATTTTAGCAACACCAAAAACAGTCTCTGAGTTTGGAAACCATCAATCTGTGATTACCATAAGATGAAACACAAAGGTTGTTAAAAAAAAAAAACAACAGTTATTTTATCTACACAGTTGGTTAAAAATATTTCCATAAGAAAATCCATCTGGGGACCATATTATCAGGTTATAGAAAGAGGAAAGAAACCTTTACTAACCTCAATCTCATCAAATGTTAAAAAAAAGACATTTCTAGGGCTCCATAAATAGTTATTGAATGAATAAAATTTCCAACTATCTAGTAAATATTTTCAAATGGATATCATCCTAATCTTTTATATTCAACATGTTCTGAATGGAACCCATTACTTACTGGTTTCCTTTGTAACTTCCTCATTCCTATTAATGGTGCCAGTATTCCCCTTACATCTGGCTCTCTTTCATTCTGTCATATTCTGTAGGGTTTTCTGTAGGGTTTTCACTTGTAATTTCACAAATGCAAATTCACACTCAGGACACAATTCCCTTCCCCTACTTAGTCCCCTTGGAAACCTTCCTCAAGTTATGATCCTCTCAGTGTTTTGATGCATGTGGTGTGAACCATAAATTTAGGTCTTAGTCTAAACTCAGACCACAACCACAAACTGGGTTTACCTCATCATTTTTAAAAATAATATTCTTTTATTAAGATAACTGACAACAACCATAAATCATTATCATTTTTACATCTTGTATATTTCTCACTAATCCTTATTATTGTTATCCATAACTAAATTGAACTTTTCTTATCTCTAAAATCTGACTGGAATGCTAATGTAATCCTGGAGACTCCCTTGTCACCTCACACCTTTTAGAGACAGTATTCATTTTTGGCACTGCAAATCAGCTAGCTATTCAGGAATTTTACTTTAATGCTTGTGTTCTCTCAAATAGCATAAAGAGATAACGATTACATCTTGGAACTATAACATAGAGTATAAATATGTCATGACTATTTCTCTGCAATAAATTCTATTTTCATATAATTTTCTGCCCTCTGCTGTTATTCATATTACCTCCAGGATTTACTAGTTAGGTGTTTCCTAATTTTACATACTGGTTCTTATTTTTAGCTGGATATGATATCATAAATGACTGAAAAAATTTTTCTAAACAGTTAGGTGAAATTTTAATTGAAGCATCAGAAATTTATTAATCTGATGTGAAACGATTAACACGCCCTAAAACTGCGGAGAAAAACATGACAACAATGGAAATTTAAGTGTTTGGATTTTTTTTTTTAGTGACATAAAACGAAACAAAATTACTCAACTTGAGGAGGTAAAAAGTAGAAGACAGCCTAAATTTGATTATATTGTATTAAATAAAAATCTGCTATTGTAGGCAACAGCCTGACCTTGTCTTCAGATTTTACAAACTGCCTCTAATATACAGATTATTTTTTTTAAATCTTTCAGTTATGAATATAACTGCTTACTAGAAAACAACCCCAACAAAGATTTAAATTAATTTTATAACAGGTCAGGAAATAAAATAGAGAAGCAATACCATATCCTTAGGGAAGGACTTTGGAAAAAGCACAGTACCTGAAAAGAACCCCCCACCCCTCCATAACATCAGAGGGGCAAACCCTATTGCAACTATGATGACTTTGTACTTGTTTCACAAGACAAACTGAAATTTCTAGCTCCACCAAGATCTCCATGAGGTTGGGGGATGGTAGAGGTGCCAGCCTTTAAATCTTGGAGATTCCAACAGAAAGCAAACAAGGTTTGCTTCAACATCATCTGTAAGAGCATTTATCCTGTGTACTTCATGCCAGTGCAGCAGTCACACTCACAGTTTAAAGCTTTCCCTGCCCAGCTGTTCGGAACTCTCCAAGGTTCTGACCCTTAATGGTGGTCTAGTAACCTAGAAAGCAGCACTTGGGGAGGTGGGTTGGGGAGCAGTGCTAGGAAAACCAAAGTCCACAGAAAACAGAACTGTAGGCTTAGTGGTCCTCTGCCATTTCTAAATCTTTATTCTATCTCCCACCCACTTTGGCCTTATTATGATCATTCCATCCAGCCCTGGTCTACATTTATCTCATGGCACCCCTGGTATATCACCAAATCCTATCAAATTCCTATAGCATCTGGATCTATTCCTTTCTTCCTTATTTCAACCATTCTCCCAACTCTACTACTTTAGGAGCAGAGATCAATAGATTCTGGGATTGTAGGAGAGATTTAATCTAACCTTGATTTGTTTGATTAGATTAGAGCTGTTGCAACTAGAAAAAATATTTCAAATGTGTAATTCTTAAGACTGTCTCCTCCCTCCCATAAAGTGCTCTAAAGCCCCCAAGCTAATAAGGGGGAAGAAAAAGATAAGGGTCATATCCTGTTCCAACAAACCCATCAGAATTAAAGCAGTTAGGCCATCTTCAGCAGAGAAACAAAAGGCAGTCTCCACTGCCCTGAATGCTATCCCATTTCTTTCATGGGAGAGGTGTGTATGTTGGGGGTTGGGGGAGGCAGATAATGTTCCAAAGACCTGTCAGAATGAACCCCCCAAAAATATCTGGGTCTTATCTTACTCTCTTCCATACTCCAGTCTGTCCGGCACCAGTGTATGTTACCCCAACTTTTTCAGTGGTGAAAAATAGTCAGAAGACATGATTTCCCAAGAAACCTTGAAAACTTTTCAAAAATAGTTTCAAAGAAAAACAAAGAAAAAGACAAGGTTATGTATAACCAGGTCAAACACCTCAAAAGCTGATTAAAGAGGAAGAACTTTGATTTTATTTCTTATGAATGTTGTACATACTGAATGGAAGGTGGGAGGCAGAAGCATGGTGTGGTGTTTGGTCCTGGCCCAGGGTTTCTTTCTACTTTCTCCCTGGGAGGTGGGGGGTGGGGAGGGGGTAGCATAATGGTCAGAACACAAACTATGGAATTTCAAATCCAGTGCCGCCACATTCTAGCTGTATGGGCTTGGGCAGGCTATTTTTCTGTGCCTTAGTCTCCTCAACTGTAAAACAGAGATAATAATAACTGCATCTACTTCAAAAGGTTTTTATGAGGATTAAATAACTAGTGTTAACCACTTAAGATAAAACTGTGTGCATGGTACCATCAATTTCTGTCAATTATTAACCTTCAGAATTTATCCTGAAGCTCGTTGCTTACTACCACTTGCGCCACTACCTCCTGAGTCCAAGCCACCATCATCTCATGCCTGGACTGTGGCAATGCTCTTAACCAGCCTCCTTGTTTCCACCCTACCTCCACTCTAGTCTGTTCTCCCAACGGAAGTCAGAGTGACCACTGCAAAACTAAGTCACACTGTGTCACTCCTCTGCACAAAACTCTCCAATGGCTTCCGGTCTCACTCAGTATAAAATCCCAAGTCCTTACCATAGTCTATGAGGCCCTATGTGATTCCAACTATTCCCTTTCCCTTCCTGTGCCTCCCTGCTCCCTCCCCCCATTTCCTACCAGGCTCTAGCCACACTGCTATCCAACGTCAAGGCCTTTGCACGGTTATTCCCTATGCTTAGATATCCATGTTGCTCTCTTCTTAAACTTAATTCAGGTCTCTGCTTAAATGTCCACTGATCAGAATGTCTCCCTCTAACCACCACCCCAGGGACTCTACCTTTTACCTGCTTTACTTCTCTTTCTAGGACTCTTTACCGCTGGTATATTTGTTTGCTTATTGTATTTCTCCTTCTCTTAGGATGTAAATAAACTCCATGAGGAAAAGGATTTTGAACTGTTTTCCCCCCTGTAACTCCTGGATCTAGAACAATGCTTGGCATTAGAGTTCAATAAATATTTGTTGAATTGACAAATGAATAAATATTTGCTATTATCCATCTGTGACATTTTCTTTATTCCAAAATATTCCAACAGCTTCCAAACAGGATTTTATGCTTCCAATCTCTTCTGTGTAGAATTCATCCTATACACTACTAGATTACCTTCACTAAAACACTGCTTTCCTAATGTCATTCCTCTGCTCAATAACTCTTCCCTGACCTCAGCAGTTCCCCAGTGCACTCTGCAAGATGCTAATTAACAGATGTTTGCGAAAAAAGATACCAGGTAACATTTGGAATATACAGGATTAAAGAAGTTTGTGTTATTTACTACAGAAATTCTTAATGACTTTAATTTACTATGTGCAGTGTAACTATCTAGAAAGACTTATCAATAATACTTCCCAATAGGATATTTGTGATTACAGAATCCTTTTCCAAGAAGCAGGTCAAGGACTGGCTTTTGTGAAACATGCTATAGGATATACTGGCCTATAGAAGTATCTAAAACCATTTTCAAGAGTAGCCATCAGAGCTCTTGGTAAAATTGAAAAGACATAGTTTATCATTGGTGCCCTTCCTGCTTTCTTTTCCTATCTTCCCTTTTCTGTGGCTTCTCTTTCTTACCAACAAGGCTTAGAAAGAAATTAATAAATCAATCAATCTCAAACTGAAAGTATATGTATTGGCATACATATATCTTTAAAAGGAAGAGCCTTTCTGGGCTTCCAACCTACTTTAGGTTTTTTGTTTTTTTTTAATCCATAAATAATCTTGTATCTTCAGTGATGTATTTTGAACTTTTGCTTGTATGCTGCATCAAGCAAAGTGAGAGAGTATAGATATTCAATAATCTTAAATTCATCTTAATAACTGGTATGCACAAGCTCAGCAAGATACAGACCATGTAAAATGTGATACTCCTTACTAGTAATTAATCCTGAAAATTCTATTACATATCACAGCTAGCCGGGTGTAGTGGTGCATACCTGCAGTCCCAACTACTTGGGAGGCTAAGGCGGGAGGATCACTTGAGCCTAGGAGTTCAAATCTAGCCTGGGCAACATAGTGTGACTCCATCTCTTAAAAACAACAAGAACACAGCTTGGATATTGAACCTATTAGGTTCAAGTTTCAGAAAGCATATCTTTACTGGTACTATAGTTTTATATGGTATATTCATTGTGGGCAAGGAACATTTCCTAAATGATATTCTAAACTTTGTAAAAATTTTATGTGATGGATTACTCAATATTTCTTATGACAAAACTGAAGCACTGTTTTACTGAAATCAATAAACTCATTATGGAAAATCTCTGAGGAAGGACTGTGTCTATAAGAATTCAGAAGATGGATTCAAAAGAGGTATATACCAGATATATTTCAGGGTACCTGTCTGCCATGCCCTTTTGGGGACTCCTCTCTTATAGCACAAAATGGCCTTGTTTTATACTACGCATATTGTATATACAATACTTATATATTAAATACTAAGTGTGTAGCATATATTACATAGGTACACATCTGACTCAAAGATAACTGTACTAAACTCGATTGGATACAACTGCAATTTTCTTCAGGTAAATTTCCCACAGTAATTTTCATTTTAGAAGATCTTAAACACCAGCATATATGGACATATACCTTTGAAGAGAAGGGCTTTTCTGGGTCCCCATCAATAGATTGCCATTCTCTTCCACCCTCCAGACATAAGACTGCATTTACCACAGAGGAAAATGACCTCAATCCCAACTCTAGAGATGGGCCTGATTTAGTCTCAGGGCAATCCCATTCCACAGGCCAGTGATGAGTTCAGAAATGGTATATTTTGGTGGCTTCTCTTTCTCACCAACAGAGCTTATTAACCCAAACAGATCTCTAACTGCAAGTCCAGCCAATGAAACATGAGCTCATTTTCAGGGCAGAGTTCAGGAAAAATTTTTACTCCTAAGAAAAAGCCACAGGAAGAAATGGCTACTTCCTTCTCAATATCGTTATATGTGCATATGATACCTGCAACCACTGTAATCATTTTAATAAAGATAAAGTTGAGAATGGCAGTGTGAAGGGATGCAAAGAACCTGGGTCTTGATGACACTGTGGAGTCTCCAATCACCCAACTCTAAACATCCTCCTATGGGAGATAATATATTTCCTCATTTCTCAGTCAATTTGAATCAGGTTTTTATTACTTTTAGCTGAAAGGTTGCTGGATCAGAGAGGATACTGTGACTTGGATTGAAAAGTGAGTAGGGTGAATCAGATCCCTCTCTTGGGAAAATGAGAGACAAAGAGGGAAGCTGCCAGTTAGTTGTGAGGAACTGAGCTGGAAGAGCATATAAAAACAGAGAGCTCATTTGAGCCATTGTAAAAGGAATAAGCAGACAGAAGTAGCCAGCTAGGAGAGAAAGGAGGGTCAGAAAGATGTGTTGTAAGAAGCAAAGAAGCCATTAGAAAGAATAAGATTGTTCCTTTAAGAAAAGACATCTTTTAGCTTTCTAGTTCCCAAGATGCCTGGCTAAGCTGCATTTCTCATCTTGGAACTACCACGAGACATCTCTGTAATCTTACACTGTATTTCCCTTTACAAGAGTTGGGTTGAGTATGTGCACTGCTACTTAATGAGCTCTGTCTAGGACGCATGGGGGTCGATGGAAAAGCAAAAGTCAAATTAAACTCAAACTCCAGATTAAAAAGGGCCAACAATAACAGATGAGAGACTAAAGAACAGCTCCAATGATAGCAAAACTTAACAAAGAAGACTATAAAAGTAAATACAAGGTGAAAGAATGATCACATAATCAATACCAAGCAAACTAGCTATTAAAAGAGAACAAATATGTGTCAAAGATGTTCCTTACATTATCTAGCAAAAAAGTTATCTGGATCAAGCATTAGATTTTCAAATCCTTTCCTGACACACTTTAACCTTTCATTTATACTTATGCTTTTGGAAAAGAATGTCAGGGCTAGACATTTTCTCTCTGCAATCTCTCTTCCATCTGGCATCTCTTTCCTCTACCACTGCCTCCCCAACTGAGTTCTGTTAATATTACCTCATAGTCCTGATTATATTTTACTTTGGTTACTGCAGTATTTGTTAAGGTAATTACTATGGCTCTAGTGTCTCCCAATTCTAATACAAATTAATCCTTCTAAAGCAGAACTCTGAATATGTCATTCCTCTATTTAAACATTCTTAATAGCTCTTCCATGCCTATGGCATTAATTAAGCCCATGCTACTCCTTGGCCTAGTTAGTATACAGAATCTGCATGATATATAGTTTCAGTCCATTTTATTCCCTTACCCTCTCTTCCTATTATCATCTCCTCCTACTATCCACCTTTCCTCCTCTATTTGCTGAACTGCTTTGTTCTCCGCATAAACCTCATAATTTTCTAATTCTGTATTTTTAGCTCATGCCGTTACCTTCATCTGAAACTTGCCCCCACACACATACACACTCCATCCTTTTCTTCCATCCTTGTAGGAGTAATAGATTTTTAGAAATAACAGTATATTCTGATTAATAAAATCAGCACATGAATGAATCAAAGTATAGATAGGCAAAATCACTTTAAGGACTACAAAGTTAGCAATATTTACCAAAATAGAAAGAACATGCACCCAAAATGGGAGTTTAATAGCAAGGATGGCAGTGATCCAAGTACCATCCAAAGGTATCATTCAGGCAGACAACATGCTTTCAACAGTCCTTCAAGCTCCACCTCAAATGCTGTCATTCAAAAAATCCTGTCTTGTTCTTTAAGCTTTGTTACTATTATATGACTATGTCTGATTTATTCCAAAATGCTAGAAAGCAAAAAACCCACATCTTATTCACCTTGTGGTCCACAGCACTAAGAATGACTTAAAAGTAATAGGTGCTCAATAAATATTTGCATACATTTATTGTTTGTGGAAAACAAAGAGGATATTAAGGTTTCTTACTTTTTCTATCTTCAAATTAAAATAATAGGAAAGTCCTTTTTTTTCCTTTTCTTTTCTTTTTTTTGAGACAGGGTCTCACTCTGTCACTGGGGCTAGTGTGCAGTGGAGTCATCATAGGTCACTGCAACCTCAAACTCCTGGGTTCAAGCAATCCTCTTGCCTCAGCCTCCTAAGTAGCTGGATCTACAGGTGCGTGCCACCACGCCCTGGCTGATTTTGGTATTTTTTGTAGAGGCGCGTTCTTGTTCTTGCTCAGGCTGGTCTCTAACTCCTGGCCTCAGGTAATCCTCCCACCTCAGCCTCTCAAAATGCTAGGATTAATGGGCATGAACCACTGCGTCCCCGGCCTAGGAAAGTCTTTTTAAAGGGTTTCTGTTTCTCTCTCAAGGGGATTTTTACTTAGCTAAAGATCCAGTTTAGAATGTAAGAACACAAATGAAATGTACGATGATAATAAATTAAGAGAGAAATAGAAGTTTCTGAGAAAAGTTAAGTCAGAAAATTAAATAGGAATTGGGCAACTAGCTTTACTAGCAACATAGGTCAGAATTTCACAGCATAATTATTTTATTTTAAATGCCAAAATCGCTAGCAGTAAATATCATGTATTATGTGTAAGGCACATGTAAAATAAAATTTTGGATCAGGTATTTCAGAAATGTTAAAAAATGCATTTCAGAAACAAACTGAATGGGTATTTTGCATTATGAATGACTTGTCCTTATTTCTTTCCATTAACCTCAATGAGTTTTTCTAAAAACAGATTTTAAAAAATGGTGACAACTACTATCTCATCTATCCTCATGGTATGGTAAAATAGGAATTGGTGAGCTGTATAGAAAATGGGTAACAAACTAGCTTTTAGTTATATAATAACCAGGATATAAGTATCCCTATGTTAAGGGCTATCAGCATTTGATTACTGAACAAAATTATCTGCATATAAATACATTTAAGATGTTGAACCTTTTTGGTAAATTGAAAAATAACACATTCCCTAGTAAATGAACAACCAGAGCCATTATTAACAGAGAAATGGTTAAAAACAATATAAATATGTTCTTGGCCAACTCTATCTTGGTCCACTGTTTTGATAGTTCAAAACAGTAATTATCAATGTTAGAGTCAATTCTCTCAATCCCTTAATAAACATTTACTGAGTATTTATAATATGCTGTGGGCTAAGCACTCTGCCAGGTACTGGACAAACAAACATAAACAAGAAACACTGTTTGCCCCTAAGGAGCTCAGTCTAGCAGAGGAGACAGACTATAAGTATAATTGTAAAACAGCAAGTACGACATTGAGAGATATGCACAGGCCATTATAGGACCACAGATAAGGGACCTCCATTTAGCTAGAAAGTTAAGAAAGGCTTCTCAGGACACTGTTCTTTCTATAACATCTATTACTGCTATTATTTCCATCACCAAAAGCCTCTGTATACACAGTTAAAAACACAGCAGATTCCCCACACAAATTTTTAAGCAATAGTTAATATAAAAATTGAAATAAAAAATTACTGCTATCCCCTGACTTATATAAAGAAGTTCACAATTTCAGGTTTTTATGAGGTTTTTTGTTTGTTAGTTTGTTTTTCTTAAGAGACAGGGTCTTGGTCTGTCACCCAGGCTGGAGTGCAGTGGCAGAATCAAAGCTCACTGTAGCCTCAAATTCCTGGGCTCAAGGGACCCCCTCGCCTCAGCCTCCCGAGCCTCCCGACTAGCTGAGATTATAGATACATGCCACAACATCCAGCTAATTTTAAATTTTTTTTGTAGAGATGGAGTCTCACTATGTTGCCGAGGCTGGTCTTGAACTCCTGGCCTCAAGTGATCCTCCTGCCTTGGCCTCCCAGAGTGCTGGGAGCCACTGAACCTAGCCTAGACTTCAGATTTTATCAGTAGATAAGGTAACCAAAGGAAGAAGAAAAAAAGATTTTAATTTAAATATTTAAGTAAAAGTTTTCGAATATATGCATATTTGAAAGATCCACTGATAAATCTAATAAATGGCTGCATTGCAGAATAATGCCTTAAATATTCCGATCAAATTTTCTGCCAAAGGAATGGTTGTAATGTATTCTGAAATCAGATTTCATACTTATAATTATCTTCTAAATTATCTGCATCTCAAGTGAAAAATCAAATGAGTCCCTACCTGGGGAGGGAAATTTCACCTCATGTAAAACACAGTCACATTCTCCATGAAGCTTTGCACACTACTTCTTTAAAAGTGTGAAGCTGATGGGTGTACAGATTCTTAATAAGACACAACAGATGGACATGGTTAGTGAAGCACAGTTAAGACTGAGGAGAAGAGGCAGCTGATGACAAGCAGAAAAATGTACAATTCTCACTTGAATTTAGGTGTGGGGAACTAATTTAAAAGCTACTTGAGATGCCTGTCTTAGAACTGTGGAACAATACTTCAAAAAGTTACTTTATACTGATTAAACAAAGCACAATATTAATTTACCTTTATGTGAAATGATTTGTAATTTGGTTTTTATATAGATCGAACTATAAACAGGGTACAAGTGAAAACATCATACAACTGAGTCAAGAAATGAGTAAAGAAAAAGAGGGGGGCGAACAGTACCTATTTTGGCCAATCTGACAATGGCCAAATACTGTT
Organism: Cheirogaleus medius; assembly: GCA_008086735.1. Classification (NCBI taxonomy): domain Eukaryota; kingdom Metazoa; phylum Chordata; class Mammalia; order Primates; family Cheirogaleidae; genus Cheirogaleus; species Cheirogaleus medius. The sequence goes on along the minus strand of VBSM01001265.1, from coordinate 67,842,782 downwards.
GTCATTACTGAATAATAATGACTCAGATCTTTAAGTAGTCTACATTGCAAAGACTAAAAACCTATTGCATAGGAGATAATGTAACAATCAGAAATTTCAACAAGCAAAGGAAATGTTTAGCTGAGAACAGGAAATCAGCTACTCTAACTTTGATATTTGGGGATCTTTTGGGGTTTGTTTTTCTATAAGGATTCACTCAATCATTGGAGCTTCTAAGAGTTTTTCCTCCCTTTCAAATGCATTTATTTTGTATTGACAATTTAAATAACACAACAGAAATTTCTTTAGGAGGGAATAATAAGATCATTGTTATGGAGCAGAAAAATATTTACTAACATATACTTTGTTGTAATCATGTTTTACCTAAACAATTTCTATTTTCACTTTCCTCGCAGTCTTTGCTTCAAATTCTTAACAATGGATCCCATCTTAAAATTGACTTTAGAATTCTAAAATATACATGCCAGTGTCAAAGAATGGTCAATCAATAAAATGGAATAAATAAAATGAAGGAAAGAGAGATCTGAGAAGGGAAAAAGACAACTCATATCATAGAACCCCACCCCCCAGCTTGCCCCATAGGAATCTTAAAATTAAGGGCAGAACATTTTGGTTCTGGCAATGAAACTGGATCAAATCTACTTCTGATATGATTTTTTTGGCATAAATCTGCATTCTGTTGTTACAACTGACCATTCCTGACTTATGCTCTTAGAAAGCTGCTCTGCAAGGCAATTTGCACATTCATGTCTATATCCAATCTGATCTCCATCCTGTGAGGAAGACTTCTTTAAACCAGTTTTAGAAGCCTCTCTCTGAAGTCCTCTTGCCTGTGAAAATGCCAATCACCTTAATCCCTTTTCTCACTGTCCTTCTGTTGGCTCTTCTCTTTTCTTGCCTTCTAATAGAGCAATTCTTCTAGTGCAAGGGAAGGGTAGTTGGTACCAGAGCTGAGAGTCAAGTGAACTGAGGGAGGATGCAAGGCTTGGTTTTCTCACTCTATGGTTACCAGAATGGTTCCATAAATGACAGTACTCAAATTCAAGTCTGAAGATATTTTTATAATGTATACTGTGACTGAAGAATCTCCAACTAAATTGTCTTTTCATTAGCAAAGCAATAATGTCTTTTCCCATTACCTCTACTATTAGATGGTTTCCTCTCTGATCTGCTCTTGGGGTAACCCTTCTGGTTGAGGGGAAGGGCAGCACCAGGGCTGGGGGTTTGGTTACTGAGGCCCTCTGCCAGCACTGCTGAGAAGGAAGCATGACAGGGTGTGTGTCTACCTGGAAGTTTTCCTCCTGGGGCATCTGGATAGCCTCAGGATTAAGGCAAGGTTAAAACTTCAGTTGGTTCATGGAAGCCAAGTCACAGCTTGAAGCTCCTCCTGGATCTGTGGGTCTGGAGAGAGGGGTGATGCTCAAGGCTCTCAAATTGGGAGAAGTTGACTTAGAAAGATTTCCAGCCCAGTTTGGGACTTCCAAGTTTTAAAAGAAAGAAAAGTGAGATCATTTGATATTTATTAAGGATCTATGTACTAGGGACTAGGCTAGCAGATGGACACAACAACAAATAAAATATCCAGTCTCAAGGACACGATTTAATGAAGGAAAGAGATAAACAATACAATGTTTCAGCATTATATAATAATATGGATGTGAGCAAGGTGCTAATGGAACAAGAGAAGTTAGCACCCAGATGTTCAATCTACTGAGAACTAACTTCCTTTCTAAAGCACTGTTCTAAATAAGTCCTCCAAATTCTCTATATCTCGTCCCCAACTCCTGGGCCACAGACTGGTACTGGTCAGTGGCCTGTTAGGAACTGAGCCACACAGCAGGTGAGCCACCGCAGAAACTCCTCCTCCTGTCAGATCAGTGGCAGCATTACATTCTCAGAGGAGTGTGAACCTTACTGTAAACTGTACATTTGAGGGATCTAGGTTGTGCGCTCCTTATGAGAATCTAATGCCTGATGATCTGAGGTGGAGCTGAGGCGGTGATGCTAGTGCTGGGGAGCGGCTGCAAATACAGATTATCATTAGCAGAGAGGTTTGACTGCACAATAAATGTAGTGCGTCTGAATCATCCTGAAACCATCCCCTCCACCACCACCTCGTACCCACAGTTCAAGGAAAAATTGTCTTCCATCAAACTGGTCCCAGGTACCAAAAAGGCTGAGGACTGCTGCTCTGTATCACAATCTATTAATGTTTTCCGACACTGCAAATATTGCTAGTCCATATGGAACTTATTCACTCTTCCATCATTTCATATGTTCACATTCATAATATTAGGAATATTCTTCATCCTTCTACCCGCCAGTCCTTGTTATTTGTCTTTACATACTCAAGCTAGGTAGCAATATAGTGTAGTGCAGCAGTTCTCACACTTTAGTGCCCATAAGAATTGCCTTGAAATGCCTGTTAAAAATGCAGAGCCCTGGATCCTATACCCAAGGAATCTAATTCAGTAGGTCTGGTAAGGGACCTAGGAATCTTTTTATATAGTTACCCAAAATAATTTTGAAGTTTGTAGTCTACAAAACATACTTTGAGAAATAATATTATAATGGTTAAGAACGTGGGTTTTTTAATCAAGACTCATTGGGTTTGATTTAATCAAGACTTCTGCAACAACTTGGATGGAACTGGAGACCACTGTCCTAAGTGAAGTATCTCAGGAATGGAAAACAAATACCACATGTTCTCACCTATAAGTGAGAGGCATATATAGTCATAAAGCAGTGTAATGAACATTGAAAACTAAGAGAGGGGGAGGGAAGAGCAATAAAAATCTACATATTGGGTGCAATGTACACTGTTCTGGTCACGGGTATACTTAGAGCCCTGCCTTCAGCATTACACAATTTGTCCATGTAACAAAAAATACTTGTACCCCGTGTTTGAAATAAAAAAATAAAAAGAATTACTTCTTCTACTTATTAACTGTGTTATACTGTGAGCAAATTTATTTCACTACTCTGAGTCTCCCTTTCCTCATCTATATGAGGATAATGACATCCACCCATGTGAGGTTTAAATGAGACAAGACATACAAAGTGATTGGTAGAGTACCTGCCACATGGTAATAAATGTTTAGCCAAGTTAGTGTGTTTAGCATTAACAATAATTTAAAAATTACCTTTTCTAATCAAGACCATCTGAATCTGGTTGGTTCTGTTTCTTTAAGAGCTGACATTAATTAGGTGCCCAGTTACATGAGTTCAAGTTACTCTCATTTGCATTTAAATGATTCATGTTTTTCATGATAACTTGCTTAAAATTGGAGTGGTGTATCTAAAGAAAGCCCCAATATGATATTGTCATATATCACCAGGATTCTTGGCAAAACTGTAAAGTAGGAGATTAGATTTTGGTCCTCTACCAATTTTTGCCATTCCTTCCAACCCCACCATCCACATGAGGGTCCCAACTAACTGTACAGATGTTAAAAAGTAAGAAATAATTATTTTTGGTCATAACTCCTTAGCCACCAATTTCCCTTAGATTTAGTGTATCCAATGACAAGATTTAAAGTTCTACATGTTTTCTCTGTTAACTGAAGATTGATTACATTGTTTTATATATGTATGTATGTATACATGTAATATTTATCCTTTTTATTTCTATGTTTTTTACAGTGTATACTCAATAAATTTGACAGATTTTTAAAAGAAACTATGTTTGGATGAGATCTTAAAAGCACCAATACATTATCTTCAATCATATAAAGTTATGTGGGATAAATATTTGTATAAAGAGCTGTCACTGGCTCCTTGTTACAGCTAATACTCTCATGTAAAACTGGAGTAGCAAATTACTTCCATTAAGTCATTAGCCCACCAAAAAAAAAAAAAAAAGCTACAAAGCCTGCAAAGTTTTCCTGGCCAGGCTAACATATTTGCCACTGATAAATCCAAAATCACAACTTATACTGAAGCAATTTAATTGAAATGCAGTGCCTGCCATAGTACAGGTGTTTAAAGCACATCTGTTAAATGAATGAATGGATGTACAAACAATGGTTAATTTTGTATGAATCAGCTATAAGTACATTATTTTACCTTTAAAAAATCCACTAAAACTAAGCATAAGCAAGTCTCCCATTAAAACTCAGAGCCTATTTAATTCCTACAGATCACTACATTAATAACTCAAATTTAAATTACCTTTAGTTAATTTTACTTTAGTGAATTAAAGAACAATCTTCCTTATATAATTATGTGAAATACTGTTTCAGCAAAGAATATGTACCTTGACGCACTTAACAATATATAAACCTAACTTGAAGTCAGTACTGCTCTTAAAAGTAGTAAAAATCATCTTTATTTTCATGTATAAAATCAAAGGTATAAAACACAACTTTCCCTCTATACTGAAACTCATAATTAAAGAGTACTATTTCTAGAAAACTCAGGCCTACTGAGACCAGCCATATCATTAGGACCTTGAGTAAACATCAAAGTAGAGCTTACTTTGGTTTTAGATCTATTGAGTACAACAATCTGGCTTTACAAACCTATTATTTTTATTTTCATTTACCTTATATAATTTTATGAAAATCATTTTTTCTTATTTTAAACATAAAGTAACGTGGGAAAAACAAGCAACATGGTAAATTCAAAGAATTTATATTTTGCTGTTTAAATTACTAGAGGTATGAATAGAAAAAATGAAAGAGGATGAGAATGTTTAAGATCAAAAAAGTTTGTAATATTTTTAGATATTGATGCCTAGCCTTTAATCTCCCCAAATTAATTATTATGCCAAAGATTTTATAAATGTACTATAGCATATCATTATAATTTCTGCAATGAGTACACAATAAAGATTTTAAAAAGATAGGAAAAGAAGCATTTGTGCTTTTTATGGGAATGTTATTTTCATAAGAGCTTTTTCTTGCTGACTTTCAATGTAGAGGTTGAAATTCTTCCCTTTAGGTTTTAAAGAATAGCAAGTAGATTATATACCTACTGGTAATTATGTTTTCCTATAAAAACCAAAGATTTTCTTCTATTTTTTTCAGAAAGTTTAAAACAAAGATGGTTTAACCAAGTCACGAATTGAAATCTGGTATCTTAGAAAAGCCAAAGGAAAAGATAACTAATTGCTAAAGCCAAGGTTTAAAATTTATCTAAATTAAGGATATTAAGCTGTATTTTAGCTGTTTAGAATATTTACACAAGGTATGTACACTTATTAATTCAATGTTTTATGAGAGAAAGATCTATACAATCACAATCAAACAATAAAGCTTTCAGGACAAATGAACTGTTTATAGTTAATGCTGAGAAGATACTATTGCATTTCCATATAACTCAAATTTGTATGTATTAGTAAGCCATTAAACTCGTATTTTTCTGCCTCTTTTCATCCCTAGATCAACTTCTGGATGTGGAAATACTTATGAGTGCTCCTAGCACAATTAAAATTTTTTTATGAAAGCTATCCTGGAGAAAAAATCTCATTAACTGTGAGAAAGTGATGTTGAAAAAATCACACAGATATCTTCCTTCTGTATTCCTGCCATCTCCATGACACCACCGCTACCACCTGTGCCATCACAAACATTCCAAATTAGCACGATACCATCAGTACAGATCTACCTCTGCACTGTATGTTACCATTTATAAATATTCTCACATACATTATCTAGCTTAATCCTCATGAATGAATGAATGTTCTTTCCATGTTACGTTACCTCAGCAAGCAAATATTATTAGTTCCGAGTAGATGATATAACTGAGTATGTAATAGAGCTGGGATAATTACATAGGTCTCCTAGTATCTAGATGAGTGACTTTTCCACTAAAGTAGTATAAACTTTTAGTGCTGTATTCAAATACTTTCATGTGATTACCTTCATTTGTGGACAAGACGATACCGGATTTGGAGGAAGTAATTTACTGTGTCCTTGCAATAACAATATATTATTTTAGAACACAATGGTCTGGTCACCAACTAAAGTGTACAGTGTTTGATTAGCAGATTCAAAGTCAGAGTATAGACAGATACATGGAATATGTGCAAGGATCAACAAAATGCTGTACTCACAGATGGAGAGACAAATGCACAGAAAAAAGAATGAAACTATGTGACACTACCCTAACCAGCTACAGTATGCTGAAATATAAGGGGCGCTAGAACACTGGAACTGACAGGCTACATAACATATCAATTATAATATGAGTAGCCTGACAGAATTTAGGAAAGAGTAAAACTATTCATTTTGCTGACTAACAATTCACAAACACACTGACTGGGAGACCATAAATGGAAAGGAGACATATAATCTAGCCATAAGACACACTTGCCATAGTCTATTTAGCTGGATCTTCTCCAAAAGAGCTACACTCTAACATGTCTCTAAGCTGAACTGTAGAGCTGTCTCATTTTTTTTTTCCGAAATGAAAATAAAGTACTTATTTTTTCCAATAGTAAAAGCAGTGCACGCTCACTGTGAAAAAAATTAAAACACAAAAACACACCAAGTACAGATGAAAGCCCCCCATAATCCCACCCCTCAGACACAACGACTATACAGCTTGATTCACATTTTCCAAACTTTCCCCTGTCTATGAAATTATATATGTATAATGAAATATAAACAGTTTGAGTTTATATACAAATATATTTACAGTATATCAATATATCAGTATGAGCCATAAATTATATGCTATGGTCTGAATGTTTGTGTCTCCTTAAACTTCATATGTTGAAACCTAATCCCCAATGTGATGTATTAAGAGGCGGGGCCTTTAGGAGGTGAGTAGATCATGATGGCACTGTTTAGGGTTAGTGCCCATATAAAAGAGACCCCAGAGGGCTAGCTTGCCCCTTCTACCATGTAAGGACACAGTGAAAAAGTGCCATTTATGTAGGCCCTCACCAAACACCACCAGCACCTTGATACTGGACTTACCAGCCTCCAGAACTGTGAGAAATAAATTTCTATTGTTTATAAGTTACCAGTCTAAGGTATTTTGTTATAGCAGCTCAAAAGAACGAAGGCATTATAATAAACTGCTTTAAATAGCAAACGGTGTTAAATAATAATAATAATGATATATTTAAAAACCCAAATGCGATCATACCATACATACTATATTGCAACTTATTATTTTTTTAATCTCTTAATTTATCTCTTAACATTACAGACTCCCTATTTCCAAGGGTAATTCTTTTACAGTTGCATCTGATTTAGAAAGAGAAATTTCACTTACTATATGATACAAATAGAATAAATGATTTTTGAGACTCTAGACTTACTTTTATCTATAAATAAAAAGTAAAAAAAAAAAAAGCTTCATACAGAAAAGGAATATTTTGACTAACTGTATCTAACATAAATTTAGTATTCAAATGAAAAAATATGATTGATGATTTAATTTGTCATATGTCTGGAGGGAAATCTGTAACAAAAGCCAAGCAATTTCACATCTCGTCATTTATCGTAAAGAAATAATTAAGAATGTGTTCAAAGATTTAGTCTCAAGGATGTTCATGGTAATGTTGTTTATAATAGTGGAAAAACTGGAAATAACCTAAATGTCTACCAGCAAAGAATTGGTTAAATGCATTATGGCACATTTAATTGATAGGCTACTACACAGTGATTTAAAATAACTTTATAGGGGCTGAGTGTGGTGACTCACACCTGTAATCCTAGCACTCTGGGAGGCCGAGACAGGTGCATTGCTTGAGCTCAGGAGTTCAAGACCAGCCTGAGCAAGAGTGACCCCTTCTTTACTAAAAACAGAAAAATTAGCTGGGCATGATGGTGCACCTGTAGTCCCAGCTATTGGGAGGCTGAGGCAAGAGGATTACTTGTGCCCCAGGAGCTTGAGGTTGCAGTGAGCTGTGATGACACCGCTGCATTCTAGCCTGGGCAACAGAGTGAAACTCTGTCTCAAAAAACAAACAAAAACCCCACAACAAAAAACATAATAGCAATGAAAAAGAATGAACTACATGGATGAATTTCATAGGCTTACTATTGAGAGAAAGAAGCAGACACAAAAGGGTATTATTCCACTTATCTGAAAATCAAAACAGGTAAAACTAATTTATGGTGACAGAAGGAAGGCTAATGGTTACCCTTATGGGGACAATGACTGGGAGGGAACACAAGGGAGCTTTCTAGGATGATGTGAAGGAAATGTTCTATATCTTGTTCTAGGAGATGGTCACCTCAAGGATACATATGTAGAAAACTCATCAAGCTATAATCTTAAGATCTATGTACTTTATTGCACATATGTTATACTTCAATTTAAAAAAGAAAAAAATATGTAAATGAACAATGAACAGATAGGAAAAAAAAATGAAAAGGGGTTTATGGCTTTCTAGTTTTTTTTAACCATGTTATTTGTATTCCAGTTATAATAAGTAATAAAAGGTCCAGAACGCGTTCAAGTGTGTTAGTTAAGAAAATTGTGTTAGATGAGGAATCAAGTTCCTCATACAATGTGGAAATAAAATCTTATGACAGATTCTGAGTCTTTTAGTTTTTCTCTTCTTTAGATTCTTTTATATTTTGCAGCATGAGACATATTATATATTCAGAATATAAGACTGGAAATAAACTAACAGGTATATGCATAGCAGAGCTTTTCTTGTTACAAGCAATTTGAGTTTTCCAGAATCAGCGATGATAATAAAGCTTACATTAGAAATGCTGAGAGAAGTCACTAAGAAAAGGAGATCCATGACTTGTGGCCAATACCTTAGGAAAAAAATGTTCCCTTTTTCTTAGCTCCTTTTGGGAAAACAAGGATTCTTCTACCTTTGACACTGCAGCAGACATTAAATACACTGTCTTAGTCTAATGCCAAGGAAAGTTTTTTTTTTTAAGATATTGCCTACTTCTCATGCATCAGTGAACACCAATATTCAAAAATTATTAGTTCGTTTTCAAAAAGTTATTGAAAATATCTTTTTCAATTCATACATTTGTAATGATTGCCTGAATACTCTACATATTATAATATAATAAATTTTAAAAGCAAAACAAGTCCTACTCATGCATTCATTTTCTGAGTGTCTGTTATGTGCCATACACTTTACTGGGTGTTGAGGATAGACTATGATGTAAGAAACAGATCCTGCCTTTGAGAAAATCACAGTGGAGTAGGAGAAAGTTGCATAAACCAATAATGGTAGTACTTTACAACAGACACAACCATTAGAAAGTGAATGAAAGAAAGACCTCTTTTAACTAGGGGACAGATAAGAAGGCTTCACAAATGAACTGAAATCTGAACTGAGCTATGAAAAATGAAGAAGATTTTGCCAGGTGAAAATAGGGGTGAGGGAATTCTAGAGTTGTGATAATAAGAAATATATATTTGGTCTTTGTCTCCAGTTCCAGACATACAGCTTCTAAACTGCACCCCCCTTCCAGTATCTTTTGTTATTCATAACAAGCCCCTTTCAACCATACCAGAATCTATGCTAATGAGGTGACTCTCCTTGAGTCCCCAGATGCTTTAGGATAGGGACTGGTTGCTGGAGGAACCAACCCTGTGATTCGAGGGTTGGAACTTTCAGCTCCACCTCTGGGCCTCTGGGGAGGGGATACGGGCTGGAGATGGAGTTAATCAATGACCAATGATTTAATCAACCATGCCTACATAATGGACCTCCATAAAAATCCTAAGGACAGAGTTTGGAGCAGTTCCAAGTTGGTGAACACTTGGAAGGTGCTGGGAGGGTGACAGCCAGGGTAGGGGATGGGGGGACATGGAAGCTCTGCACCATCCCCCATACCTTGCCCTATGCCCATTTGGCTGTTCCTGATTTGTATCTTTTATAATAAACCAGTAAAGGTAAGTGAATTGTTTTCCTAAATTCTGTGAGCTATTCTAGCAAATTATAGAACCTGAGTGGGGAGTCGTAGGAATCCCCAACTTTGTGGCCAGGTTGGATAGAAGTTGTGGGTAATCTGGGGATCTGCTACTTGCAACTGGCCTCTGAAGTGAGGGCTGTCTTGTGGGACTGAGCCCTTAAACCTGTCGTGTCTGATGCTAGCTCTAGGCAGTATCAGAATTGAACTGAATTGCAGGACACCCAATTGGTGTTGGAAAGTTGGTTGGTGTTGGGGGGAAAACCCCATACGTTTGGTGTCAGAAGAGCTAAGAATGAAAACAGTTCAGAAGGCTAATGAAATAAATATAGGAAAACGTAGAGCATTCAGGAACAGGGGAGCATCCAAATTGAGGGAAAGGAAAGAAGAGATTAATATTTACTAAGTACCAGGTACTGTGGTACCAGGAATTTTTGTTTACTTTATTCATTCCTCGTACCAACTGTTTTACAAATGAGAATCTGAGATTCAGAAACATTAAGTAACTCTTCCAAAGTTACTTATTCACGTTGTTAATCAATGGCAGAACTGGGATAAGACTCCAACTCTGTGATTCCAAAGCCCTTTTCTGTCATGCAGTACACATAAGGAAATAATGGGAAAAGAAATCAGAAAAGGAGGCTAGGTCTTCACCATAAACAACCTTAAATGCCAGACAAAGAAGTCAGTGTAGGCAGGAGGGAATTACAGAAGATTTTTGAGAAATGAAGTAACAATCCAAGTGGTGTTTTAGATTAAACTGGCAACCATGCATAGTATAGATTGATACAGAAAATACGGAGACAAGAGACCACTCGAGATGAATCAATGAGGGACTAAAGTAGGGTAAGGCAATGAAAATATAAAGTAAACGAAAGCAGAAATGAGAAATATTTCAAAGGAAAAATTTGTAAGACTAGGAAACTAACTAAATATAAACATGAAGAATAAAAGATAATTCAGTGGTATAAGAAAAACGGTCAAACTGGTGACAGAATTTTGAATATAGGAAGAACTTATTTAGAAGAGACTGTAATGTGCTCAGTTTTGTAATTTATTTTTCAGATACCAAGGCAGAAAGTAAGGGAAATGTAAAGGCTCAGATTAAAGATTTGAGAATCATCTGCCTGGCGGCATTGAAGTTTTGGGAATACAGGAGTTCGCAGTGAGGGAATGCATAGAACTTCTCTTACGGGCCAGGAAAATGAGACAGCAGACAATAGTGTTAAAAAGCAGGAAAAGAAACCTGTCACAGAAGAGAATTTAAAAAATAAAAAAGAATGCCTGCTAAGTGTCAAGTTGCTGCAGTGAAGACAAAGAGAATGAGAACTAAAAAGAAATAGGTGGAAGTGGCCGTTAATTCACTGGGGACCTTTACCAGATGCCATATTGCCACTGAGTTTATAACTCTACGCCCTACAAATATTCTCTCTGCTTGTTAATAATTGCCTATTTTTTCTGATTTTCTAAAGAACTCTTCTCATATTTTGCAGTAGCACTTATCACATAGCATAGTATAGCACAGTTGTGTTTTTAATTCTCCCTTAGACAGTATCCTTCTCCTCAAATACCTACACAAGAAACCCAATAATTATTTCTTGAATGAAGAAGCAAATCAATGGCTCACAATGGGATAAAGAAGCAAAGAGAAAAGGTTAGATTATTTAATGTTTAGTTTACCAACAGCAAAGCTGGATATTTATATTTTAAGAACCCATCCAGGTATGGTGGTTCACACCTATGATCCTAGCACTCTGTAACTCTGGGAGGCCCAGGCAGGAGGATTGCTTGAGGTCAGGAGTTCAAGATCAGCCTGAGCAAAAGTGAGACCCCATCTCTACTAAAAATAGAAAAAATTAGCCTGGTGTAGTGGCATGCGCCTGTAGTCCCAGCTACTCGGGAGGCTGAGGCAGGAGGATTGCTTGAGCCCAGGAGTTTGATGTTGCAGTGAGCTAGGCTGATGCCACTGCACGCTAGCCAGGGTGAGAGAGCGAGACTGTGTCTCAAAAAAAAAAAAATAATAATAATAATAATTAAAATTTTAAAAACCGCAATAATAGTGCTGAAAGTAGCCCAAAGTGTTCCATGGCCAATGGTGGAATACAGGAGAGGAAAGGGCCGAGGGGCAATCAACAGCTTTATTGGCAGAAATACCAGAGTGGGTACAGTCAAGTCAAATCAGTCCGTGTTCATACCCTGCACAACATGCTCTGGCAGTGACAGAGGATATACAACCCCTGAAGAAAGTCATATGTACTAGATCACAGAGGGACAGGGCAGTGTTCTGGGTAGCTAGGGATACCTAGAAAGAAAGGGAAGCATTCATTCCCAGTAGATCAGCCACCAGGATATCTAGCCCAGAAGTATTTTCTACTCCTCTACTCTCACTGAAAATCCTGAGTGAAAACCCCAATGGCAATTATCAGATGATGTTAAAAATTATTATAACTATGTTCAGATATTTAAAGGAAAACACTGCAATAAGAAAAAAACAAATACCTAGAGATAAATAAATATGTTTAACATCTCAGAGATAAGAGACTATATCACATCTATAAAATAAGAATAGGAAATGGGAAGAAGAACTAATAGAAATAAAAAATCTGTTGAAATACCAACTCAACTGACTTGAGAAACCTGAAGCCTCAGAAACTAATGGTACAAGGAACCCTGAAAGTTGGTGTAAAGTGAAGCTAAAATAAGGATGATCAGTTAAAGATAGTTTTAGAATTAATTCCAACTCCAGATCTCTTCTCTCATTCTATGCAACAGGTGAGTGCCCTGACTTGTATTCCTGTAGAAATCTGGAGACTTGTCCTCTTGAGAGACTAAAATAGAGGGTCTCCAGGCCTAAGGACCCTAGGCACAGTTGAGGAGAGGGATATCACATTAAAAACAAGAGGATTAAGTAAACATATACATACTGGATACTAACATGCCTCAGCTTTCCTTACACATGAGGCCAAAACTACAGCAACCAAGCTTTTTACTTTCTGGGCAGAACACCAGAAGAATCTTTTCCTGGTAATCTATCAACTCAAGTAGAAAGATACAAACATTAAAAATTTCCAATATAAGAACACAGATCACCATAATAATAAAACTCACAGCTGAAAAATGCCAACAACTAGCTCAGTTTCCAGTTAGCTTTTTAGTTCCCCACTCTTAACTAGGAAATGACAACCAAATATGTGTAGTAATCAACTAAAGAAATGCTAACATAAACTACATAGACCAAAATAAATACACCAACAGAAAAAAATCAACTTGGAGGGAAAGAGACTATACAAAGAAATGAAAATATAGCAAATTATTATTGTTCTCAGAGAGCTAAAAAAAGATATTGCAAAATGAACAAATAAGAAAAGGGTATTATTTTAAAAGGAATCATCAGGAAACAAAATAAACTTATAAATACTAAAAATGTGATAGCAAAACAAAGGTTGGAAGCTAAAGTTTATGAAATCCCCCAGAAAGCACAGCAAAAAGACAAAGATATGGAAAATAGGAGAACAAAAAAGAAAAGAAAATTAAAGGGCCAGTCCAGGAGGGTCAATATCTGAATAATAGACATTCCTGAAAGAGAAGACAGAGAAAATTAGGAAAAGAAACCATCCGCTAAGTAACTCAAGGCAATTCCCCAGAACCAAAGGATATATGAGTTCCCAGATTGAAAGGACACACCAATAGCCAAGCACCACGAATTAAAACAGACCCACAACATGGCACATCATTGTGAAATTACAGAACACTGGGGGGAAAAAGATCTTATAAGCTGACAGAGGAAACAATAACAACAAAGGATCAGGAATTGGATCACTTTAGGTTTTTCAAAAGCAACCCTGGAAACTACAAAACAATGGAACAATGTCCGTCCTCATTACTCCGAAGGAAAATTATTTCCAACTTCAAATTCTATTCCCAGCCAAACTATTAAGTATTGTGGTAGACATGCAAGATCTCAAGACATGTAAGATCTCAAAAAATTTACTCCTATACATCTTTTTTTCAGGTTTTTGCTCAAATATGTATCAGAGAGGCTTTTGCTGACCGCCTATTATAAAGGAACAAATCTTTTACCACATCCTGGCCTCCCTATCCCCTTTATATTCCTTATTTGTCTCTGAAACACTGACATAGCACATTTTCTTTTAATCCCCCCAACCTAAAACACTCTCACTGAAATACAAGCTCCAGGAAGGCAAAGACTTTGTTCATTAATATGTTCTTAGCACCTAGAACTGCATCTGACACATGACAGGCACTCAATAAATAACGTATTGCTTTGACAGAAATAAAATAATTTTACAAAAATTGGCAGTGAAGAAGTAGCATTATTAGCCTATTCATGTGTGAGGATGATATGATAGCATCTTCAGAATTACAAGGAAATATAACAGAAATATAAGGTCCTCAGAAGTTTCACTCAGAGACCTCTTTCTGAAAGGAGAAAAGATATTTGCCAAAGGGGGAAGAAAAGATGTGACTATCGTTTTCCCATTTTATCCTAAGTAGGTAATCTATCCCTCTCACCACCTTAATTAACAGATAAAATCTACCTCTTGTTCTCCTCTTTCACAAACAAAGAATTAGCTTTCTCTGAATTAATTCAATCTTATTGAAATTTCTTAATACAATGATTGACTTAACAGCAGTTCATCCTGAAAGAAACAGAAAATGAGGGAACAAATCACAGACTGCCAAAATCCTCACATTAATAGAATTCAGTTGGGTATGGTTATGGCCAAGATCAGAATAGCTGATGCTTCCCTCTCTCCCTTCACTGTAGCCTAGCTACAGCTGCAGCTGCCAGACATGGGAGCAGCTCGCTGCTCACAGTACAGAATGTCAGCTTTGAACCATAACTATAGGCAGGCTGCCAATAATCAGCAGGAGATAGCTGAAATTTAAAATAGAAGTTAACAGGGTAACTGGACTGCTTCTCAGAAACTTGCCTATTCGATTAAGGCCTACTATGCTTATATTTCCAAACATGTGAAGTTTAAAAACAATTTGCTTAATCATCTCTGAAAAATCCATTCCATTCAGTAAATGTATGTTCAGAAACTCAAATTTATTTCCTGAGATTTACAGACTAACTTTTTAGACCTAGAAAACTGACTGGGAACTCCTCTAGAGCAAAGGTCAAGTCACTCACTTTTTCTTTTAAATCCCCAGCACTAGCCATAGTACCAAGTGCATAGCACTTACTAAACTCACACCACCCCCTCATTTTTAGAAGACACTGAGGTTCAGAAACATTATGTGGCTAACCCAAGGATGTTTATATTAGAAGTTAATGGCAGAACCAGGACTAGCACACAGACCTTACTCTTGACTTTTCTTTTAATGTCTGACCCAATTTAAACAAAGGAGGGAGGGGGAGCAGTAACGACTTTCTGAATCATGAATCATGCTGGCTCTTTCATGTAGTTACTAGTCTCTCTAAAAGTTAACTAGAAAGATTTATAAATAATCCAACTAGATCTGAGCTCTTCAAAGATAACTTTATTACACATATCTAATAAAAATTCAAAAGGAAAGATCCTAAATTTTACATCCAAGGATAGTCTAATTTTATCTACATGAATTCAACATTTGCATACCCCTTCTGAAGTACACTCTAATTTAATATCTTTCTACACTGACAACCACCATCCTCAGACGTGTGAAAGCGTTTGCCTGTACATCTGCACAGCAGATCATGTTCAGTCAATAAAACCAATACAACATGTGCCTAGGATATGACTGGATAGGAGAACAGGGGCAGATTGTTATCCCAATTGGATACCAACTTTTGATTTTATACTGAAGGCAGTGGGGAGCCACAGAAATATTTTAAGCAGAAAAATGACAAGGACCAGATCTGTATTAAAGGAAGATCATTTTGATAGTAATATGAAAGACAGAAGACAGACAAGTCGGGAGGAATAAGACGTTAGGCTGTTGAAGAAATTCAAGTGAGAAATGATGAGGGACTGAACAAAGCAATGATGGAAGAAACTGGAGAAGTGAGGATAGATTTAAGCAATATAGAACTGCAGCCCTGGTTAATAATAAGTTAAAACAAAAAAGAAAGAGCATTAAAACTTGACTTAGGCTCATACTGGCTACATACAGTGAGTAAACCTTCAAAGTTTACTTAAACTCTTAATAGAAAACAAATGAACTACTTCCCTAACACTACCTGCAGGCTGTTAAGATAGAAACTGAAGAACACAAAAAATGTTCCTTAGGTTCTTGGAGTAACCAAGTGTCTAAAGGTATTTTGGCTAAAACAAAGCCCATTTTCAATTACACAGCTGGCATCCTAATATATTACCATTGAAAGGGAAAGACAGGAAATGAATCAATAAACCTCAGGCACATGCTCAGCCTGGAAAGACACAGCATATCAAGGAGCAGAAATCTGAAAACAAAGGCCCTGGGTAATTTAATTACCAGGCCGGAATCTGCTGACTGCCGGTTTAATTGTTTGAACAGTGCCCAAATTGTCTGATGAGGTGACCACCCTAAGATTTCTGCACCACTTACTACACGTGACCACATGAACAAATATGAGAAATAGTTCTAAAGAATGTAGGAATCCCGAATAACTTTTATTAATCACACCTATGATTCCAAAGGAATCCAAAGGAAAAATGTAAAGTCAAAACCTTATCATATTTACAAATAACCCAAGGCTCTTTTTAGCAAATTCATTTGCCATTACGTGTTCCACATGGCCAGACCAAGAAAACAATATCCTTCAGAGATGAGCGCAGACTGCTATATAAGAACTGGAAAACAAAAGTTACCCAGATTAAATGTGTATGTTCTTCTTTGCCATTATACTCTGAAAAGTTTATGTTAAGCGAGGGGTGGGAGTTGGAAGAAAGAAAGTAACTGCAGGGTAGTAACCACCAGTAAGTACTCAAAAGTACACTAGAGCAAGCCAATTTTCTGCCTTGATTCAGTTAGTATTTCCTCATCTGTGTTTATCTCCCAAAGAGTAAATCAACAGAAAACTCCTTTCAAAAACTGAACAAAGAAGTACCTCAGACTACTTAACCTGGCAGTGTGTTCTCCTGTTGGCTTCACTGAGTAAATAAGGTCCATAAGGCCAAAGTAGACTATTACACCATTCATTCAACAAGTATTTATAAAATGCTTTGTATTGTGCTAAGTCCTCAGCAAAGCTTACAATCTATTAGAGATAAAAGATACACATGGAGACTTTAAATAACAACAAAAGGCAGTATGTAGATAAATTCTAAAATGAGTCATGCAAGAATGAGAACTACAAGGCTCTCATAAGAGGAAATCAACATGGACAGAATTAATTGAGAAAGATTTTATTGAAGAGATGGAACTGCAGCTAGAACTTTTTAAAAGGCAGGATTTGAATATGTAAAGAGCGAAGGGCTTTCTAGGGCTCCAGATGAACACAGAGCAGAGATTTTGAGTCAGAAATTTACATGTTCTATTTTGAGAACCAATATGGAGATCAACTTAGTTACGGGTTTGTGGGAGATAATTAGATTTGGACATTAGATTTGGTAAGAAGTTCACTGGCCAGTTTCCAAAATACTGAAGACAGGAGCCCAAATGCTTCATACTTCCATTATAGATAAGGAGGAAATATAGGACCAAGCTACATATTACATCAAGAGGAATTGTTATGCCACTGGAGTGGACAAAACTGTTAAATGCTTGCTCTGTTGCTAGTCTTTATGATAACATATTAAATTAATGATATCCATCAAGATTTAATTCAATTAAATGACATGCTTAAGGAGATGAGGGGAGGGCAGAAAGTCCTTCAAGCAGAAGAAAGAGGAATGTGCAAAGTCACTGAGACAGATGCAGCCGGTTAAGTTCAAAGAACTTTAAGAAGGCATATAACCAGTTAGTATACAAAGTTAGAGTACGGCTTCAAACTTTGGTTATGCCACTTACTTGCTCTGTGACCCTGGGCAAATTGTTTAACCTCTCTGTCCCTCAGTTTCCTGTATTGTAAAACAGATACATTAATAGTACCTATCTTATAAGGTTTTTGAGAGAATTAATGACATAGTATATGTATAGGACTTAGCACAATGCCTGACACATGGTAAGTGTTCAAGAAATGATAACCTTTATTGGTCTTGTTTGTTTTTGAGACAGGGTCTCACTCTACTGCCTGGGCTGGAGTGCAGTGGCATCATCCTAACTCACTGCAACGTCAAACTCCTGGGCTCAAGCGATCCTCCTGCCTCAGCCTCCCAGGTAGCTGGAACTATAGGCATGCACCACCCCGCCTGGCTAATTTTTAAGTTTTTTGTAAAGATGGGGTCTTGCTATGTTACTCAGGCTTATTGTTATTGTTTTTAAGGACAAGGTGTATAGAGTGTAATGAAGCTTGATGACCCTGTTAAGGATCCTGGACTTTATTCTCAAACCAATGAAAGTCCCTGAAAAATTTTAACAGGATATAATTTTTATTTCAAAAAGATGAGTTACTTAGTATCTATATAAGAAACCCCAAAGGAAATATTTATTTTAGAATTTACTACTAAGAAAAATTTTGCTTTCTTTGAGGAGCAGATACCTTTCTTTCTCTTAGAAAAAAAATCTGTAAACGACTATATCTTCTTTTCACTTTGACAGCCAGAAAGCTTAAAGCCAAATCTGAAGCTCTCAGGCCCTTATTGCCTGCATATTTGTGATCCTTTTTCACCCAACAATTGTCTTCTACTCTTATATGTATTTTCTGATTCAATTCTTTCTTATTATTTGTATTTTACAATTTTAGGGGCATTATTCTCCTTTAAAACTACTTCAACTCTTTGTGGAAAGAGGTATAGCATACTTAACCAAACGAAAATAAAGCATAAACACCACAGCCTCACAGTGCATGAATCATGCACCGTAGGTGCATTCCCAGCATGCCACCGTAATTGCTCTTTTGGTGTAAAACTTAGTCAGATGGAGCAAGAAAACCAGATGGTACAGGAAACCTCTCTCTATACAAGAAGATGCAGATGAGGAGAGTACAAAGACCTAAGGCCTTCCCTGAATCAGCAGGGCACAGTTAAGGCAACTATGCCAGGAGCAGAAGAGAAAGCTGTTGGGAAATTATGCACAGGTTTGAGGCTAAGGTTTTATTTATTTATTTTTTTATATATGAATGTTTTTCCCTAAAGTACTTCAGCCTTTTCATAACCTTCAGTTTCTCCACTGTTCTATTTTCCCAGCTCATAAGACCTCTTTGTTGTTTCACTTATCTCCCTCCTGAACTTGGATCTCACAATCAGCCTTTTCAACAATGACCTCTCTGACCACGGCAAGCTCACACACATTTGATCTTCCACCATTCTAATCCCCAACCTGGGGCACTCATTCATATCATCTACTTTTCCTCCTCTTGGGTTGAAAAGCACTGCTGACTGTGAGTCTACCATAAACTCCCTCACTGCTAATTATTGATCGTTTTATTCATCTCTTGACTATCATATGAGCACTGCCAACCGTTCTAAACCTTTCCCACACTGCAGTGTCTAATGTACTGCTCTTTCCCTGATGTCTCATCTGCTACATTACAGAATCAATTAAATCTATCCTACTTCAACAAACTCATCTTTCTTCTATTCCACCACAAAGTGCCTCTGTAGCCATATCCTTGGCAAAGTCTCTAGTTCCCACTGTGACTGCACTGACGCACATCTTCTCAGAGGGGGAATTCCTCTTTTCTACACTAACCACTCCCTCTGTGCTCTTGATCCCATTGCCTCCAACTGTCTCTTCTTTCCTGCCTAGATTCTATTCTTTTCTAGCTTTTTCGAAAACCAAGACCACAAACAAAACTATGACATAATACTGAATCCTATAGACTCTATCCCTCAATTCTTTCCTTCTCTCCTTCCTTCTACCTTGAAAACCTCAATGGTAGTTTTATAATACCTTTCTCTTTTTTCTCATCACCCATCTGTCCTTAACCTCTTGAAATCTGGTTGTAGCTCCCAATTTAGTGAAAAGCACTTTCTTCAAAGTGATTGGTGATCTGTTAATGACCAAATACTCCAACTTTACTCCAAGCTCCTTTGACTAATTAGAACAGAAGCCATTCTTATTTCCCAAGACACTCTTCTACTTCATCGATTCCTTTCTTCCACCTGCCTTTTAAATGAAGGCATAATCAAAACACTTCTTAGCCTTCTTCACTCTGAAATCTCATTATTAATTACAGCTTCACTTATCACAGGTAATTTTCAAATCTATACCACTATTGCTAAACCCTCCTTTTTTGAGAGAGAACAGATTTATTGAGGTATAATTTACATACAATAAAATGCAACTTCTTAGGTGGTTACTTAGATGAGATCTGATAATTGTATACTCTGTACAACCATCATTCAAAACAAAAATAAACATTTCCATCACTCAAGATAGTCCCCTCTTGCCCCTTTCCAGTCAATTCTCCCCACTCCCTAGAGACAACCACTTTCCAACTTCTATTACCATCTGTTAGTATTGTCTGTTCTAGAACTATACAAAATGGAACGATATACAGTATATACTCTTTTGTGTCTAGCTTATTTTGCCCAGCACAATGTCTGTAAGATTTATCCGTGTTGTTGTATGTATAAATGGTTCATTCCCTTTTTACTGTTGAGTCATCTTCCATTGTATTAATACCACAATTTGTTTTGGATATAGTCTCCTGTTGATGGACATTTGGGTTGCTCCTGATTTGGATGATTGTAAAGAAAGGCTGCTATGAACATTCTTGTACAAATAGTTTTATGGACATTTGTTTTCATTTTCTTGGGTAAATACCTAGGAATAGAACTGTTATGTAAGTGGGTGGATGTATGTTTAACTTTATAAGAAACTGCCAATAGTTCTCCCAAGCGGTTGTACCATTTTACATTCCCACCAGCAATGTATGAGAGTTCTAGTTGCTTCACAGTCTCACTAACACTTTGTATTGTCAGTTTTTCAATTTTAATCATTCTAGTTGATGTGAAATGTTATCTCACTGTGTTTTTTAATTTGCATTTCTGTGATGACTAATAATGTTGAGTAATTTTTCATGTGCTTATTGGACATTTGTATATCTTTTGTGAAGTGTCTGGTTCCAGTCTTTTGCCCATTATTAAATTGGGTGGTTCATCTTTTTATTGTTGAATGTAAGTTCTCTTTTGAATTGTGTTTGCTTCCATACCTTCAACTGTGAACTGCCCATATCAAACTAAATGTCCTGATATTATCTCCAAAGGCACATTTAAAATCTAATTTGTCATTTTTTACTCTGAAAACAGACCTAGGTGTTATCATCAACTACACCACCAACATTCTTCAATCATGTTTGTTTTAAAGCCTAACTCTTGGTGTTTGCTTCTGGATAGTCATTAGGAAGTTTTGAGAGCTGATAGAGTATAATTATTAACAGCACAGGCTCTGGGACGACCTAGTTCAAATCCAGACTCTGTCACTTATTTGCTGTGTGACTTTGGACAAATTACTGAATCTTTCAGTGCCTACCTTATAAGGTTTTTGTGAGGTTTAAATAAATAAATCAAGTACTTTAAATAGTACTCAACAAAAAGGGAGTACTCAATAAGTATCAGTAGTTGTTATTTTTAGAATTGGAAATGCCTTTTTCTTAAAATCTTTTTCATGATTCTGACAACTAACATCTTAATCCAGGCTCTCAGCCTCTTACACCTAAACAATTAGAATAGTCTCCTAAATGGCCTCCTCCCTCCTCCTCTAATTCAGACTACACACCACTTCTGGATTTATTTTCCTAAAAAAATGCCCTCATACACATCATTACCTTCTGGCTCACGGATGGCCACTCTGACAAATAATCTTAACCCCTTATCCTAACACTCAAGGTTTCCTATAACTGATCCTTACATAGCTCTCTAACATTTGCCTCTTACATATAGGGGTAGGGGAAGAATTCAAAAGGGATTCAAAAGATTGTACCTAAAATACAAGAAAAATCCAGAAAGAGAAGTACCAGCATGTGACTTAGGGAGATGGAGATAAGTCCAAACTAATCAGCTAAAAGAAATGAAAGTGGTTGCCTCTGAGGAGGAGGAAAGGGGTGGGGATGGTAGGAGAATGGGAGACATTATTTTCTGTAACAAACCTTGCAGAATTATTTGACTCTTTAAACTAATACTAGTACACATTTAACTTTTATATAATAAATATTTGTGAGATAGAAAGATACAGCCCAAGAGACACAGACAGAAAGGAAGGCAGGCAGGCAAGTAGGTAGGCAGGCAGGTTTATTAACTGAAGCAGATAGTATAATCTGCAATTTGGTTGTCCATACCTAAGGATAATAAATAGACCTATGCAAGGAATAGTTGAGCACATCCATTCATTTAGAGGAGCTACTCTATTGGCAGATTGAGGAATTTGGATTTTATCCAATAAGCAATAGGAAGGTGAGTGAATGTTACTGAACACAGTTGTGATATAATACAAATAATTTTTTAGGAAGATGGAGCAGGAATCATATAGAAGTGTAGTTGACTGGAGAAGAAAGAGGGTATGGTAAAACATGAGGGATTCACTAATTGAGACATGAAGTGATGAAAGCCTAGATCAGGGTGATGACTGGGGAAACAGAAGGATTTAATTTCAAGTCATTTTGCAAGAACACAGAGTATGATTTGCTAGCCAACTAAATACAAAACTAAGAGAATGGAAAAAAATAGAGAACACAACATCCTCCCGGCACAGAGTAGGAATACTCGTAAAGCTAAAGAGTGATTCCAAAGTTATAACCCTGAAAGAAAAATCTTAATATATAATTCAAAATATAGAGTTTACTACTCTTTATATGGTTCTTTTTCATCTAAATCTCCAATCGACTTAAAACATTTTTGGCTCAATTCACTTAAAATCTTACATATAGTCCCCTCTTACCTGCAGGGGATACATTCTAAGAAACTGTGGATAGTACCAAAACCTATATATATTATACTTTGTTTTCTCCTGTACATACATACATACCTATGATAAAGTTTAATTTGTAAATTAGGCACAGTAAGAGATTAACAATAATAACTTATAGTGAAATAGAAAAATTATAATAATATACTGTTATAAAAGTTATATGAATGTGGTATCTTTCTCTTCCTCACAAAATATTTTGATATGTTCAGGCCATGGTTGACCTCAGATACCTGAAATTGCTGAAAACGAAACTATAGATAAGGGGGACTAATGTACATAATTTTCACTCCTAGATTAATATTATTTGGACTCCATCTTCCCATTTCTATTTTAATATCCTCATGAGCTCCATGTCAGAAACTGGCTGGCTACCAGACTGTTCTTTGCTTGCACCTACCTGAATCTATAGTATGTCTTTTCTTCCCTTCAACAATTTTTTACCATTTAGACCTTTGTTTTCTGCCAAGATTCTTTTCCCTCCCACCTTCTTCGCTGGATTCCTTATTCTAACCCTTCTTGTTCACTAATCTCTTTCTTTTCTACCACCACCTCAGCATGATGTCCAACTCTTCCCATCCCCACTGACCACACTGAAAATTAAAGCAGGGTTGTTCTGAGTGAGAGCGTGTGTTGCGTGTGTGTACATATCAAGATAGCTCTGAAGCATGGAGCACAAAGAACCTTCCTTATAAGGAGAAATTAAGAGCAAGGGATATTTAAGGGCCAATGGTAATAAAGTACAGGAGCTACACTGAGCATCAATTCTTTTACAGAAAACTGTTCACATGCCATTACCTCGTTTTCAAAATCACTTTTTTGTAATTAATGGTCATTATAGAAAACTCAGAAAATAGAGATAAACAATATGACTATGTTTGTGACTTAGGAAGGTAAGTTTGGAGACAGCGTAAAATAGAACAGTTAGGAGATGATCACATAATACAGACAAGGAAGAGTGAGGACCTTGACTTGAGGCAAAGAGTGGGTATGGAGAGATGAGAACTTCTTTGAGAAATATTTAGGAAGCAGAATAGGCAGGATTTAAAACCTCATCTGAAGAGGGAATCAATACTGACACCAAGCTTCCCAGCTCAGATGACTCTGTAAATAATGAAGCCAAGGAAGGGAAAGGGGAGAAATAGTTTTTGTGAGAAAAGCAATGAGTTCTTTTGGGCTACAAGCTGCATGACAAAGTCAAAGTAAATAAAAATAAACTGGTCTAAATGATCTCCAAATCCCCTTTAAACTCAGATTCTTCCATTCTAAATTAGTGAAGACTATCCAAAGATTTCATCATCTTTTTAAATTAAATTGTATCATTCATTATCTACAATGCTCAAGAAATAAACCGTACCAAAGAATGGAAAATAAGATAACTAGCATTTACTGTCCAACTATCAGATTCTATCAGATTCTTCTTTCCAGAACTTATACTGCACAGTATATTTTACATTAGATATTTTACATTAAAAATAAACTTTACACATTAAAAATCCCCAAATTATGCTTCAATTTATGTAAAACAATGTTGTCCAAACCTGTTCCAAAGATCTTAGCAAGAAACAGCAATTTAGACTATCCCATTTCCATGGAAATGACACCTAACATGTAACAGCCATTTCTAGTTTACTCATAAAACTACAGCCCAAAGCTTTGAAAATATTCTATTGGATAAAGACTTAAAAATCCTTCTCTTGACCCAGTGCTCCTACCAACTACCTTCCGTTTCTCCTCTCCCTTTCTGCAGCAGAACTCCTTGAATGACTTGTCTATTTTACTCTCTCCAGTTTTCTTCTCTCCTTTGCTCCCTAAAGCCCCTTTGATATAGCTTTTGGCCAAGTCGCTCTGCCAAAATTGCTCTTACCAACTGCCAAATACAAAGGTCAATTGTCATTCTTCACCGTCCTTGATCTATCAGCAACATTTCTCACAGACATTCACTCTATCCTTCTGAAAACACCTGGTTCCCTTGGTTTCCAGGACACCACACTCTCTTAGTTTTCTTCCTTCTCTGTCTCCCTTGTTGGTTGCTCCCCTTTTCCCAACGTTCAAGCGCCTCAGGGGTCAGACTTTGGTCATATTTGGTCTCTTCCATAATTATACTTACTACTTAGGTGGTCTCCACCTATCACGAAATCCTATTGCTTCTACTTCCAAAACATATTATGAGTCTGACCACTTATGACTATCTGCACTGCCACTGCCCTGGTGTGGGCCATCGTCGTAGTCTCTCACTTACACTACTGCAGCAGCCTCCTACCTAGTCTCCCTGTTTCCACCCTTTCCCATTTTCAACACAGCAGCCAGAGTGATGCTTTTAAAATGTTAAATTAGATGTAGTCACTTCTCTGCTGAAACCCTGCTGAAAATGGCTCCCTGATACTATTCAAGGTAAGAGCCAAAGTCCTTACAATAGCCTACAAAGCCCCCAAATCTGTCCCGCTGCTGCCTCCCACTACCTTTTGGACCTCATCTCCTACTCTTCTTCCTTGCTTTTCCCTCTTGCTTGCTTCTCTTAAGCCATACTGGCCTCCCTGCTACCCCATGAACACACCAAGCACAGGGCCCTTGCATTTATTCTTCCCTCTCCCTGGATAACCTCCTTTCTCCCACATCTACATGACTATGCTTTCAAGTCTTTGCCCAAATGCCAGTGAGGCCTTCTCTGATTACTGCGATGTTGTGATCAACTCCCCTATCTCCTATCCCCCCATCCTTGCTTTATTATTTCCATAATACTTATCACCATTTAATAAACTACATAATTCACTTATTTTGTTTGTCTCTCCCCCAAACTAGAATGTAAGGTCCATGAGAGTAGGGATTTTTGTCTGTTTTCTTCATTACAGTTTTCTTACCACATAGAACAGTATGTTACACACAGTTGGTTTTCAATAAAGATTTCCTGAAAGACTGACTGAATGAATGAATGGATGAGTGAATATAAGAAAGAATAGGAGGAAAGAAAGAGAAAGAAAAAAATAAAAAGAAGAAGAGAAAGGAAAGGGAAAGAAAGGAAAGGAAAAAATTTGTCCAGAGTAAGGAATAATTAATATGGTATAGCCAGCATTGTAAACCAGATCTGCTTGGCTTCAAAGCCTGTATCATCCTATTACAGCATGAGTTAAGATGTTACTAGTTGAAACAAATACCTTAAGAATTAAAATAAGTTCATTAAGCAGTAGCACAAAAAAATAAGTAAAAAAGGAATAGTATTTCAGACTATCTTTCCTGAAATACAGTGAGCTCAGTCAGAACTATTTAGAATTCATCTCCAAATAGTACATTTTTCCAAAACTATGGAAGTATATATAATTCTCTTTAAAATACCTAAAGTTAACAATAATTTTGAGAGGGTTGGAGAATTCTGCTTTTGGCTAAGATGGAGTAAAAGGGACCCAATTTACCTTCCTGCCTGAAACAACCTCCCCACCCCAATTACAACAAAAACATAAAATATCTGAGATGATAATTTATAAGACACTGGATATCAGGCAAAGAAGCAGAATGGTCCCTGAGAAACAGGCAACAAATGAGGTGAGACCCATGAATGTCCCAGCTAATGCCTTGAGAGAATTTCTAGGCCACAGCATAGGGAGAGGAAATCCAGGCAGGGCCCAGCAATGTCCTTGAATTGAGGAGAGAGCTGAAAGTCTGGGGAGAACAGGACAGAGATCATAAGACAGAGTACCAGAGAAGAGATAGCTACAAACAGAACTCCAATGATCTGCAGAGGGTGAGTACTGAACATTCATGAGAGTCCTGATTGGCACATGTGAGAGAGAAAACTACCTGAGGCCAGAGAAAGAACAATCTGAAAGACTGAGAGAGAACAATGCCTGGTGCTTACATAGAGCCAGGAATAGTGCCTGTTCCTACTGGTCAGGCTAAAAAAAAACCCTCAGAATTCATGGGGCATTGGGCAGAGTACTCAGAAGTGGTAAACAATTAGACCCAGACTAAGCAATGCTCTAATCATAAAGGCAAGACCCAAATGGATCAAACTGTTTCTGCATCCCAGAACAAAGTTCAAGACAACTTAAAGTAACACAAAAATATGTGGTGTTTAAGGTAAAACTGGCAATATCTGTCATCCAATCAAACACTCCCAGGCATGTAAAGAAGCATGAAAATATGACTAAAACTGAGGAGAAACACCAACCAATCAAAACTGATCCAGAACTGACAGAGATACCAGAATTAATAAACATGAACATTAAAAGTTATTATAACTGTATTCCAGATGTTCAAAAAGCTAAGACATAGAAGGTATAAAAAAGGTCCTAGTCAAGTTTATAGAGAAGAAAACTACAATGGCTGAGATGAAAAATATACTGAATGGGATTAATGGCAAATCAGACATCACAGAAGAAAAGATCAGTGAACTTGAAGACAATGAAATAGCAACTATCCAAAATGAAACACAGAGAGAAATTTTTAAAAACAGAAAAGAGTATCGGTGAGCTGTGAGACAATTTCAAACAGCCTTATGTACATCTGACTGGAATCTCTGAAGGAGAGGAGAAAGAGGTAGGACAGAAAAATTAGAGAATAGTGGCTGAAAAAATTTCCAAATCTGATGAAAACAGTACATTCACAGATCCAAGAAGCTCAATGAACACCAAACATAAGAATCATGAACAAAATTCCACAAAAGCAAATCATAATTAAATTGTTGAAACCAATGGTAAACAGAAAATCTTAAAAGCAGCCAGAGAAAAAAGGCATATTACACACAGAGGAATAAAGAAAAAGATGAGAGTGACAGTAGATTTCTTGTAGGAAACAGTCCAAATGAGAAGACGGTGAATCAACATCTTTAAAATACTGAAAGAAAAAAGAACAGTCAATCTAGAATTCTATACCTAATGCAAGTATCTTTCAAAATCAGAGACAAAATAAAGATTATTTTAGACATACAAAAGCTGAATGATTTCATCACCAGCAGACATGCACAAGAAACACTAAAGAAAATCCTTCAGGTAAAAGGAAAATGACCCTTGATAAAAATATGCATCTATACAAAGGAATAAAGATAAAAATATGTCTCTACAGGTAGGAATGTGGAAATGGTAACTATACTTGTAAATATATATGATTTTTTTAAAATTGAAATATCTTTAAAAGATAATTGACTGTTTAAAGAAAAATAACAACACTGTATTGTGTTTCATAAAATAGGTATAAATAAAATATGACAAGAACATAAAGGCAAGGAGGGACAAAATAAAATAACATTATTGTAAGGTTCTTATATTACATGTGAAGGGTTAAATACTACTTGAAGGTAGACTGTATAAGTTGAAGACCTGTACATGAATGTTCATTGCAACTTATGAATAACAGACCAAAACTAAAACCAATGTAAATGTCTATCAACAGATGAATGGATAAACAAACTGGGATATATTCATACAATAAAACACTACTTATATGCATTCCAAGGAAGACCGCCTTAAGGAAATAAAAAAGAAAAAATACTAGTTGCAATAAAAAGAAATTATATGTTGATACACACAATTAAATGGATGAATCTCAAAATAATTATACTGAGGGAAAGAAACCAGACAAAAAGAGTACATCCTGTATGATTACATTTATATAAAACTCCGGAAGATACAAACTAATCTATAGTGACAGAAAACAAATCAGTGGTTGCCTGGGTGAGGGATGGGGCAAAAGAGTTACAGAGAGGGCACAAAGAAAATTTTAGAAGTGAAGGCTACCTTGATCATGATGATAGTTTCACAAATGTGTACCAAAACTTATTAAATTGTACACATTAAATGTGTATAATTTATTGTTTGTAAATTATTCCTCAATAAAGCTGTTTAAAAAACAATTTTGGATTTAAATTTAGGTTGAGAAACAAAAATAATTAGATACCTACTGCATCCTGGCTTCACAGAGTAAAAATAAATAGCTATTTTAGATAAAAGTTACAATAGAAGATTCACCATTTTTAAGGGCCAGAATGGGTCACAGAGACCAATCAATCAAATACTTTCTTGTTGGAGATAACGGAACCAAGTCCCAGAGTGAGTTAGTGACTTGCCTGAATCTTACAGCTATAGTAAATACCTTACCAAACTGTAAGATTCATAATGACAGAGATTGTGTTTTTTAAGACACCACTGTATCCCAATACCTAGTATATGCCCGGGACACAGTAGGAGCTCAATAGATATTTGTTGACTGATCTTTCCCCTGGAAAAAAAAGGTAAAAAAGAAGATAAAGGAAAAGAAAATCTTCCTTGCAGTATGACTCAAAGTTTCTCCCTATCTTTGATTTTCTAATCTCTTTAGCACAGATGAGAGAATTAAGTAGTATCTTTAATATCATAAATACAAGGAAATAAATTATATTCCACAATTTTTAGTTTACTGGATATTTTATCATATTCTAATACTTAAAAAATTCTAACTCATATTACCAACTCTTAAATAAGCAGAAAAATTAATAGAAAATACCCCATTTCATGCAGATTAGTGACCTTTTCAAATTAATAAAAAATTTACACAAAAAAGCTTACCAAAAATTTCTCCATTTTTGGCATATTCTGTCACAAGGTACAACATACTTTTGGTCTCCATTACCTATTGATAAATAATTCCATATTAGTTGACAGGAAAGCACTGCAATCTACTACAACATTCTATAGGGTTACCTAAATTGAAACTACTCACAAAAGAATCAGAGTTATGAATAGTTCAGAAGCTGGCTAAGTTTACAAGTTTGACAATATCCTTATGCTAACATTTTTATGAAAAACCTAGATCCTTGCTCTTCTAAGCATAGTCCATTGACCAGGAGTAACAGCACTGTCCAGGCATGTGTTAGAAATGCAGACTCTCAGGCCCCACCACAGACATACTGAATTAGAATTTCCATTTTAACAAAATCAACAGGTTATTTTTATGCATATTAAAGTTTGAGAAGTATGAACATAGGTAACGAGAGTTTTGAAGGTCAACTTTTCAACACCTCTTCACTGATTTTTCTAACCCTATGTTATCATGGTAGACCCTGATTAAGAAAAGAATAATAAAACAGAAGAACTTAGTTTATCTGGCTTGTAGCCTAGCTAATCTGGCACAACGTGATATTCCTCCTACTACACTTTGATATTGTTACAAAGTACTATAATTTTAAAACATAGTTCAAAAGCTTCATCTTCACAGTTTTACTGTTATACATTTCTATTTAAATTAGTTTTTCTAGGTTCAGAAAGGAAGTGTGTCATTGTCACAAATTTGATTTTTCAAACTACACTAAATATATGTCTATTTAGAAAGGAAATTAATTTTTAGAATTAATATGAGCGGTTTTTAGACTCATTCTCTGTAACACTCTTTATCTGCTATCTCCTAAAAGGCTGAAAACTTTTTGCTTTAAAATGTAGGTTGAGGACTATTCCCCATTAGGCCAGAAAACTAAGAGCTACCTACAATTTGGTTAAACGAATCAAACAGTAAATCAATTTCAACCAACTATTTAGTTCAAATAAAGATAGAATTATCATGTGAATCATGATAGTTTTATCCTAAGTTTAGCTTACGTCTCATCAGTGACTGAAAAACATGATTAGTTCCTTAGAAGTATCATCTTTAGGAATTAACAACAACAACAAAAAGCTTAAAGGGAG
Source organism: Cheirogaleus medius (assembly GCA_008086735.1). NCBI lineage: Eukaryota > Metazoa > Chordata > Mammalia > Primates > Cheirogaleidae > Cheirogaleus > Cheirogaleus medius. Next base: position 67,812,352 of record VBSM01001265.1, on the reverse strand, counting down.
AAATAATTTGAATTTTTTTTTTTAAGAGAAAGGGACTTGTTATGTTGCCCAGGTTGGAGTACAGTGGCTATTCACAGGCATGATCATAATGCACTATGGCCTCGAAGTCCTGGGCTCAAGAAATTTTCTTTCCTCAACCTCCTGAGTAGCAGGCACTACAGGTACATGGCACCATGCCTGGCTAATCTGATATAAATTTAATCTAAGAGGCCTTGGTAGTTTTAGAATTCTTAGGAAATGTTTTGAGTGGTACATCACAGCCTCTCATTCTTAGGAGGCATATCATAAGCCAACGATCTCTACATTTTTTAAATTGTAAATCTCTATCAATAAAAGTTGTTTAGCCACATATATATATGCATGTACATATACACATATGTATATGTGCATACACATTTATGTATATATACACATAAATTACATACATGTGCCATTGTATATACTGTATATATGATATATATTATAAATGCACACAAGAAGACAAAGATAAACAATAAATATAGCTAGAAGTACTAATAATTTCTTCTTATACTGCCAAGGACATTTATGTCAATCCATTTGAGTGCACATAGTGGTGTGCTAGTAAACCAGCTCTCTGAGAAAAAAAAAGGCCCTGATTTGTAAGCCAATTTCTGTGGTGTAAATATTCCCACCAATGCTGATTTTGAGTTACTAATGTAATGTGAATTGGCTTGCAAAACTTCTGAAAATTTAACAATCAGGTCTTATAAGCCAGCAGAGGCCTAGTCTAGCAAACCATGGGTTCACATATCCTACTTTGGAGAACAAAGTCATAGGCTAGCATATTGGAATATCTCAGTTTAAAATTCTTCCAATAGAAAAATTCTACATGTTAATGAATTTAAATTTTTAAATGTTTTATATTATCATTCTTAAACATGAATTACTCTTTTAAAATCTGAGAAAATATTCCTTTTAAAAAAACATGGCTTATGCTTAAAATGGGTACAACTTATTTTCCAAAAATTATCTTAAAGTTGATTTTTTAAAAAATGGCTCATTTATTTTATCTGATAAAACAAGCTAAAAAAAAAGATTTGACTCTAGGTATTACAAAGTATACTACTGAGTAACAGATCACTTCAGCTTTTGTATGTCATAAAACAGCGGTCCCCAACTCTTCTGGCACCAGGGACCAGTTTCGCGAAAGAAAATTTTTGCATGGACCAGCACCTCAGATCATCAGGCATTAGATGGATTCTCATAAGGAGCGAAGCCTAGAGCCCTCGTATGCGCAGTTTACAGTAGGGTTCGAGCTTCTATGAGAATCTAATGCCATAGCTGATCTGACAGGAGGCGGAGCTCAGACGGTGATGGAGCAGCGATAAATACAAATAAAGCTCCATCCCTTCCGCCCCTCCCCCCCAACCTCCTGCTCCGTGGCCTGGTACTGGTCCACGTCAGTCCAGGGGTTTGGGGACTGCAGTCATAAAACATAAACAGTATGTTTTTTAAATAAGCAAAACTGCCACATCTTCATTAATGGAACCACCAAAACGCAGCAGGTTTAAGCAGGGTAACATAAATGGACAATTGCAAACTTTTAAAATAAATAACTTGCAGTCTGAGAGACAACTTAAAATTAAGCTACTAGCTTCTGATTTCAAAACTTTTAATTTAAAGATAATATAGAAAAATGGATATACTCGGCTTAATAAAAGCATATATTTATCTTTCTTTTATAGATTAGAAAAACATAAAAGGAAAAATCATGATGCAAAGTAGAGTACTGAATATGAAATGCATGGAGGAGGTATAAGACTAAATCATACCTGATAAAGTTTGATTATGTGAGGGTGGTCTAACATTTTCATTATTTGTACTTCTCGGTAGATTTTCTCAAGGTTCACTGCATCCAGCTGAGATTTATCTATTATTTTTATCGCCACCTGCATCTCAGAACACAAATAAATACAATTAATATATGATAATTAACATCTTCCAATTAACAATCCTGTCAATAAATGACATCTGAGACTTCGCCTGTAGGTTTCTATGACACTGATTATAGCTAGTTTAAATTCAACACTCATTCATTCAACAAATGTTTCTTAAACTCATACCATGTGTAAGGAACTGCAGAAGATTTTGGTTCGTAGCGTCTTTAGTGTGCTATGAAGAATGACTCTGCAAAGTTACTTTAATAAAGCATGTTTCTCTTTCAGTACAACTGTAATGGCTTTTTACTCCATGTATAAACAAGAAATAAAATCTTTATTTATTTAAACTAGTAGCTGTTTCAACCAGTTATCATCCCATTGTAAAGTACCTATAGACAAATGATCAGCCAAGCAGAAGACATTTCAGAAGATAGTTTCTGTTGTACTGAAATACTATTTTTCTAGAAAAGCAAGTGATAGGTTCCAAAGAATAGAGACATACCTGTCTAGAATAACGCTGAATACTAAGTATTAAAACTCAACTACATGAAAAAATACCAATTGGATTAAATTTTGTTTTAAAAATCAAAGTGTAAAAACTGAAATGTTAGTAATTACACTAACTTTTAACTTTCTAAAAGGAATTTGATTTCAGAAAATGTGGCCTCATTCTTTTATAACTAAATAGGAATCCAAACAATTCCAAGGTTAGTAATTTGAAGGAATTACATTTGAAGGTGAATAAATACATAGAATTCAACAATCACATACTTTTTTCCCCATCCAACTAAAAAGAACTAATTTTTAAAAATTAGATTAGGAATATAGCATTCTGATTTAAATAAATTTTTCAGATAATTGGGAACTACCCAAATAAGTAAATTTATACTTACTAAAAATGTATTAAAATATACTTCACATTCTATCAAAAAGTATTCTAAACGTAATTTAGCCTATGTTGTTGTTTCAAGGTAATTTTTAACACACCAACTACTGTATGTTCTGTAATAGTTCAATACTCCCAAAAGGTATCCAAGAAAATAGGACTCAGCTTGTCATCTCACTTAATTTCCTCAGTCTCCTACTCACACAATTATAGTTGACCCTTGAACAATACAGGTTTGAACTGCGTGGGTCCACCTATATACAGATTTTCTTCCACCCCTGAGATAACAAGAACAACTCCTCCTCTACCTACTCAGTGTGAAAACAACAAGGATGAAGACCTTTATTATGAGGCATTTCCACTTAATGAACAATAAATATATTTTCTCTTCCTTATAATTTTCTTGATAAGGTTTTTTCTCTAGCTTACTTTATTGTAAGAATATAGTACATAATACATATAACATACAAAATGTGTTAATCAACTGTTTGTTATTGGTGAGGCTTCTGGTCAACAGAAGGCTATCAGTAGTTAAGGTTTTGGGGAGTCAAAAGTTATACTTGGATTTTCAACTGCTGAGGCAGAGGGTGGGGTCAGCGTCCCTAACTCCCACCCTGTTGAAGGGCCAACTGTAATTTTTTCTTCTTTCCTAACGGCTGCTGTCCTTAGCAGTTATCTCCTAAAGCTCTACTGTAAGGTTTCTTTCTTACCTTTCTCTATTTCTAACTTGCTGTCCACAGCTTGTTTCCTGATTTGAATTAATTGTAACTCACAGAACAACCCAAGCTTCCCAGGGGAAATCCAATTATCAAACATAATGTGTAAAATTAAAATGCATTGCCTAAGAAGAAAGGGGGTAGCTCCTTCTCAAGGCAGAAGGCGCATAGATTCTGTGATAGCTATTTTCATTATGTTTGGTGGAGTTTTAATTATCATAATCAAAATATTCTAAAAAATATGATAGAAATCAGTATTATCAGTCACTTTGGGTAAAAGTTGCCAAATAAGTGTACACTTGAATATTCTCAATATTTCTCAGGATAGTAACATGGAGTTTCAAAGACACGCATATTTTGAAGAAAATGTTTTGCCCTACAATTTCTGGAGTAAGTCTAGATACCAGCACCCTTCTCCTCAACAAAAAGCTTTTATGATGAGATGGGTCACAACCATCTAATAAATAGAAAGAGTTGGGAAGAAAAGAACTATGGTTTTTAAAATCTCAGCATTACTGTCATAAGATAATTTCATATTGTATGTATTTTGAGTATCATATTCAATACTGAAGAAAAAGTTTAGATACTAAATGCCAATTAAAGGTATTACCCAGGGATATCTCCTCTTTTATATTATTTTGGAACCTTCGCCTAAATAATGAAAAAGTAAAATATATATATAAATTATATAATTAAACTTTAAGAAACAATTATAAACATCATTATTTGTCTTTTCTCAATAAAAAATTTTCAAATGACATAATTCTCTCTTCACTTTGGGTCATGGACTCTATCTGCCTACCTATCTATGACCACAAATATATATTTCTTTCTTTATGGGTCACAGACTCTATCTACCTACTTACCTATCTATGACCCCAAATATATATATTTATTTCTTTACATTGTTACCCCTTGTTTGTAAGGCTGTTTTAAGAGGATTATGCTTCTCTAAAGAAAAAGAACATATGTTAGCATGTTCCTTGTGATAGGGATAGTCCAACTGCTTTGTCAAATAGACCTCAAAACATATAATGATCCAAGCTCAACAGAAGTTTATTTCTTGCTCATGCAACAGAACTGGATGGGTGAAATTAGTAGGCATACGAGGCTCAAGGAGGCTTTACTATCTTTAACATGTGGATTCCAAGGTTAACCTGAAGGTGATTTTCTTTCTAGCTAGACAGAAGGAAAAAAGGGCTTGGAGGGGTCCTCATGGGAAGTTTTCATGGGCCAGGCCTACAAGTGGTACATATTATTTCTGTTCATCCCATTAGTTAGAACTCAGTCATATGGCCACACCTAAATGCAAGGGAGGAATAGAAACAGTCCAGTTGTAGGCCTAGAAGGAAGAAGAAACAGTGGATTTCTGGTGATCAGCTAGCAGTCTCTGCCAAACTCTTCCAGGTAATTTCCTAACAATAGAGCTCTTTACCAAGTACTTCCCAGAAATACATACAATAATGATGATGGTGATGATGACTTTCACAACTGCACGGCACTTTCAAAATTTTATCAGCTACTTTAACATATTTTATCTCATTTATTTCTCAACTCTGTGAAGTAAATGAACAAGCAGTTTATAACCATGAGTTAATGAAACAGAGGTTCAAAAGATATTACATAATCTATAAATGTCCTAAAGCTCTAGTAGGTTAAGAGACAAAAACCCTTGGTCTTCTAACTCCAAGATCAATCTTTTCACTATTTCAAAGAGCCTATTAGTTACACATTTACTGAGCACCTAGTGTGTGCCAAGAATTATGCCTGGGACACAAAAATGAATGAAATCTGATTTGTACCCTCCAGGAACTTAATAGGTCTATGAGAACAAAATGAACAAATTTTATCAATAAAAAAACTTAATATTTTGGGATTTTCCTAATGGTGTACTGAAAGCCCTCAATTTACAAAAAAGTCATGTTCCAAAAGTTCATTTTAAAGATAAGTATGAATTTAGATTTCTAGAATCTTTCTCTCTACATCCTTTCATCTATTTAGTTCTGAGCATAGTACCAGAGACAAAATCTGCCTGGTCACAAGAAAGAAGAGCAAGCAAGGGACTCCATAAATTGAGAGATCCCTTTCTTATAGTTGTTCATCTATTCAACTCTCTAATTCTTAATTATACTCATGTTCTCTTTAAAAAAAACTTCAATGCACTCTAGTCCAGGCAACAGAGTGAGACTCTGTCTTAAAAAAAAAAACACAAAAAAACTTCAATGAATTTATATGATGATAGAAAAACAAATATTCCTTCTAAGGGACAAAAGGAAGGTTTCCTCTATAACTCTGGGGGACATATAGGAAAAACTAGAAATGATTACTATAAAACTAAATCCTATATAAAGTAACAACACTGAATATTCAACTTCAGAAACACTCATGAAAATGTGAATTAAAAACAGTAAAATACCATTTTCACTTATTATATTTAGAAAGATTAAAAAATAAATACCCTTATGAGTTAAAGTTCAATAAGATGGCCATTTTTAGATATTGCTGGCAGAAATATAAAATAGGTCATAATTTTTCTGGAAAGCAATTTGGTAGGCTTTATTAAAAACCTTAAAAATCATCCATCCCATTTAGACTACGGATTCTTCTTCTGAGAAATTATTTGAAGGAAATAATCTGAAATGATGACAAAGATTTATGTGTAAATATATTCAATAGAGTATTAGAAAATGAGGATTATCAGTGCAGTCTCAATGGAAGATAAGTGTAGAAAAAGACCAGGAAAACCCAGATACAAATATGACAAATATGTTATTGGGATAAAAAGATAATAGATTATTTTATTTTACTGCTTTATAGTTTTCTGTGCAATTTTTCTTCAGTGAGCATGTATTGCTTTTCTAATCAGAAAAGAAAATCCAGAAAAATAAGAGTTATTTATCATCTATGCTAACTTCTGTCTATGAAATTATTAGTTTTCATTGTCTCCTTTTCTAAATTCTCTAGAAAATGGTTATATTATGATTTAAATATTAAGAACACCATATACATAGAGATGTTTCCAACAATGTTACATTTAAAAAAATACATGTGAAAGTAACTATGTAAAATACAAATTTGCAGGGACAGGGAATTAAATGTAAGAGCAGAAATGAAAAAAAAGATGTTAAGCTGATGAATAAAAGGAATTTTTTAATATTTTAAATTATTAATGTTATCTTGTCTTTGATAATTTTAGAAAAAATTATTTTACTTCTCATAAAACAAATATTAATCTCATGCATTTAAAGAAACCACACATATGAAAGTAAGTTTTAGGTTCTACAAATCCACAGATTAAAAAAAAAAAAAGAAGCTTTTGAGGACTTTATAAGGAAGTTACACAATAAGAGCTATTCTAATAACTAATCAGAGAGATTAACATGTTTGTTGTCTCTGATATTTGCGTCAGTGCTATTTGCTACTAATACACTAATTCTACACTGTCCTTCTGAAGTATCAAGTAGCATTAGCCCCACTATACAATCATATCTTTGAAACTAAAAAAATAAATACACTTTTCAACTTATATAAGAAATCACTGGTGGAATTACAATATACCAGCCTATCATATGATTGAAAAGTACTTGTGATTGAGTGATCTATAATAAAAGGATTTCTGAAAGCAGTAAAAGTCAATAGTAAAACTGACATGGAATTCTCTATCTTCTCAGAATAAATAAAAATTAGATCTTTTTTATGATATAAATTTAACTTTTAAAATGAAAGTATTTAAATAATAAATCCTCACTAAGACTTAAATTTGACTATTAATAGTGGGTAAGGAAAACAGACTGGAGGAAAGGTCAATGGCCCTATGCTTTTATATCCATAAAAATTAAACTGAGAAATTTTAAGACTATAAAAGAAGTGATTAAAAATAATCTCCTATATTAAAAGTACAAATCAACAAAAAAGACAATGTAATTAAAAAATGAACCAAAGGACAAAAAAGCAATTTACCAAACAAATGCAAATAATCATCATATAAAACTATACAAAGTAATCAAAGATATGCAAATTAAAATAAAAGATAAAAATAATTTTTGTCAATTAAAAGACAAAAATAGAAATTTAAAAAAAAAATAGCACAGAGTATTAATTTCTCCTATCAAACTGACAAAGATTTAGAAAATAATATTCCTGGGAAATGTGTGTTCTTCCTGGTGAAAACTGATGGGTATTCCTTTTCTGGAGGGTAATTTGGCATCTCATGCTGTAAGATATATAATGTACATATTCCTTGATCCAAGAATTCCATTGCTATGGAATTACCCTGAGGAAATAATCAGATACATGTACCAAGATGTATGAAGAAGAATGTCCTCTGAAACATTATTTAAGAAAAAGAAACAGCAAGAGAAAGAAATAAACTAAATGTTCAAAAACAGAAAATTGATTTAATAAAATATTGATAGTCATATGCAAGAATACTATTTAACCATGCTTTAGACAGTTCATTTTTTAACTTGGAGAAATGTTAATAACACACTAAGTAAAAAACACAGATTATATGTAGAGATGACAACTTTATTACATACACATAAAATATACGTGAATAACTAAGAGGATGTGAAGCAAATATTAACAGCAGTTATCTCTGGGTCTGGAAAGTGGAAGTAAGGATGTTTATTTTCTTCTTTGGGCTTTTCAACAATGTCTACAATGACCATGCATAACTTCTGTAACTGGGAAAAAACCATATAAATACGATGTTTACTTTAAAGAAGAATTTAAAACAAATTTTAGCATTGTTTCTCAGTTTAATACATCCAAGATTCAGCTCTTAATCTGTATATTTTTTAAATGTTTTTTTAAAACGAAGAGTTCCTGATGAAATTCCCAAGTTTAATTTGTCTTTCAATCTTCTAATAATCTCAGACTGGATATATATGCTGTTTCTCTTTGAAAGATGGGAAAGCATTCTCCACAAATGTTCTGTATAAAGAAACTTTTACATAAATAATTTATTTCAAAAAGATGGAGGTAGAAAACAGGAGAAGTATTAGGTACACTAAAGAGGAAAGAAAGAGATCTTAATGAATTCTGGAATCCATCTGCCTCCAAGGAAATGAATTTGTAATCAGTAGTGGGTCATAAATCAAATGTCATCATGTGAATCCAAGAAGAGAGGTCAGTTTCAGTTATTTCCAAATAAATGTTTTCTTAATTGCCTGGTACTGAGATAGAATTTCCCAGAGGATTTAAAATCAGAACACATTAAACTCTGTTAAAGTTAAAAATTTCTACAAAATATATAAAAATTTACACAACTCTTATTTTGTATGTTTGTTCCCCCTCCCAAAAAAGAACAGATCATTCTGAACAATATTTAGCAGAATAATTTGACAAATACTATTTGTCTGAAGTTTCAAGAAACTAGAGAATAATTCTAAGAAAGCATATATATTCCATGACAAATATAATTTTTATTTCAATACACAATTAAAGATTATACATAGGACTAGATACAAATATTAGTGATTAAGTTGTTTTGTAAAAAGTCCTTTCATTGCATATAGTACAGCTGCTTCTTGAAATCTGGAATATTTCACGGTGCAAGATTAATTCCAAGACTATTGAGAGGAGTCTTAAAATTTTAAAGCAAAATATAAAACTCAAATTTATTAAAAAAAAGAGTCCTTTTGAAGAAACATTCTAATTAGGGTGTAATATGCCCTTCTCTTGTTACTACCTTTGCTACAAAAATGTAATTTTGATACTTTCACCTATTTTGAAAAGCTTTATAGAATCTTACATTTTAAGATAATAGTTAAAGAATTATGTCTAACTATAAAAGCCCCAAAATGCACATAGAAAGCTTTTCAGTGAACAAAAGCAATTTTCAGAATGTCCTTGATATCAGTTTTGCATTCCAGGCTCTCTGAAGGATAAGTAGCCTAACACCTACATGCTATTTTTAAAAGGTAATCTTCAAAAACTCTGTGAAATATCTTTAAGATTCAATGGACCACACATTTATATGTTCTTTAGCTAAGCAATACAAGAGGTATGGTGTTGGATGTATCAAAATATCATTCTGTACCCCTAAGTATGTATAATTATTACATGTCAATTAAAAATAAAATTTTAAAAAGTAAAAAAAAGAAAAAAGAAGTATGGTGTTGGGGAAAACTCAGTTATCTATCACAGACAACAAGGTCTGAAAAATAACTAATGATACTTATCTAGATAGATACTATGGGCAATTCTCTTAATTTATCTATACTTTTAAGTTTTTCACTAATAAACAAGATAGATTTGGTAATAAACATATACTACTCTTTAATGTAGAAATGATACCTTTTCACTTAGTAAATTCCCTTCTAGGAATTTAACAGCAATTCTTCCTCCTTAAAAAAATGTAATATGCAGACACAGAATATAAACAAAAACGTTTACTTCAAATGATTTACTATAAGTGAAAACTGGAAACTATATAATATTCAATAATAAAGGAATCATTAAGTAAAATTGGATTCATCCATAATGTAGAACACTATGCAGCTATTAAAAATGTTTTATAAAGTTATATATAATACACAAAATGCTTAGGTTATAATGTGGAAAAATATAATTTATAGTGTATCATGTTCTCTTATCTATGGAAAAAATGCATTTAAATAAAAAGACTAGGGGGAAATAGGTCATAATGTTAAGAATGGTTTACTCCCATTGGTGAAGGAATTATACATATTTTTTTTATGTACTTTACTTTTCCTTATTTTTTATATTTTGTATAGTAAGACACTATTTCTTTTAAAGTCAGAAAACAAAAAAAAAATTTAAGGGCATAAGTGGCTTTTCCAGAATTTTACTTAAGAGACAAAAGACTAGCTATACAATTACCTAGAAAGAAAAAGTTATTTCCTAGTACTGTGTAGTATTAATAAAATAAAACACTACTCAAGGACATTCACAGAATAGCAAACTAGCAACCACTACTGCCTAAAATAGTTTAACAGCTTAAATGCCATTATTCTTTTCCCATTATGCTAATTTTATAAAATTAGCTTCTCTAATTCATAAACCACAAACCAACACTACAAAGCTTTTATGAAGTATTATATTAGGAAGCTGGATTCTACCACCACCTGCTTTCCCTTTTGTGTGTAAAATTCACAGAGATTTAATAACATAAGAATACCGCTTCAGATGATGATGTAATTATATTTCTTAAACAGTGTTAAGCTACTTGATAGATTAAACCAAATTGAAGATCTCTTCTGTCTACTAATTTTTTTTTTAGGGAAACAGACTTGGATCTCTCAAGCTCTGTAGAAAATAGATCATTTTTGAGTGATACAGAACAAGAGACAGAGAAGAGCCAATTAAAAAAAGTTCCCATTGTTCATCACGTAGATGTTTAAGCTAAACGCTAAAATTTGTCTCAGGATCAAACTTGGGGAAAAAAGACCTCTAAGTTTTAAAGCATACAAACATATTGATTTAAAATACAGTATATGAAGAAACTTTTATAATGATATTTTGGTAATTGCTTTTTATACCATATTTATTGTTCTATGTTTACTGTAGTCTGTTCGGCAATGAGAACCTAAAATAATTTAAAATAAAACAAAGTTTTCACTAGCCATATATAGTTTTTAAGGTAGTTGTATTTATCAAAAACACACATATTTATCTAGTGAATGAAGTTAACAAATACTGCTGTAATAAAAACCCTCATTAACAACAAATGGAATACTTTATGAAACAATTGTATCTGTGCCCTTGCTAAACAATCATTAATGTAAATTACCTATAAAAATTCACAGAGCAACTTCACAAATCTAGGGATCCACAGCAACTTTTCTGTTCAGCTATTGCCTTGACATTTCCCTCACCTCCTCCACATTATAAAAAATTGCACCAAATTACTACAAACACACTCACCCATCTTACACTATTTAGTTTTTATGTTAATGACTTCTTTAGAAAAGCACAAGCGAGATGATTTCTGTGGACTAAAAATTTAGCTTTTAACCTAAATCACTTAAAACACATATACTACACACACAATTTAGGATCTAAGTGCTCTTTCATGATCTAACCTGTACCTTCAATTACAAATGAATGCATTGATCTCACTGTGATAGCCAAACCACGATATTACTCTATAGTGCCCTCTAGCTCTCTAAAATGTATCAGTTTAAAGGGGACACCATTTGAATTGACAACCTCAAGTATCAGTCGCTATCAGTTCCACTTAATCAGCTCTTAAATAGATACTGTATTAACTAAATTTGACCTGATAAAAAACAACTTACTTAATTAAATCTTGCTATGAATCCAATAAGAGCTGATGGGAAAAAATGTTGTGAACTGATGGGTTTGGAATAATTCTACCACATATATACTCTAGTTCAAAAGTTCTGTAGAACCTGTCTATAACTTGCAATTTGTTTGATTTTCAGACAGTCATTAAGCAAGGACTCAAAATTATGCATTTAAAATGCCTTCTTTTTATGTAAGTCCAGGGGAAATGGCATGGCATAAGGCCATGGCTCTTCAGAGGAATGGAATCAATTTCTTCATTTTTAAAAATGCTGGGATATTAAGTTATGCAAAGACTTAGTAATGTCACCATAGCCAGATTATCACTATCATTACAAACAATCTAAATTGCTAACACTGGTAAATTTGTGAGAGGAAAATCTGTGACCTTGGTCCTGATGCTACAAAATAAGTCAGATCTAGACTGCTTCAGGATCAGTTGGGGAAGGCAAACAGTGACTGAATGACATATGTCTCTTCCTTCTGGAAACCGACATTAAGCAAAACTTCTAAGTACAATAGCCACAAAAATCACTCAAGTTTCCAAATGCCCTTGGCCTTACCTAAGTCGTTCTGAAAAAAAGTCTCACTTTATTCCACATTCAAACTCTAGTGCATTCGTACTAACAAGGGAAAAAACGGAATAGGTTGAAAACGGGGGGGAAAAATGAAAAAGGATGAAACTCCAGCAGCAACTACAATAAAGCAGAGTAGATATATCAAAACCACTAGATTTTATTCTAAAGAATGGTTTTGCTTCCACCGTTTCCCTAAGCTAAGGTATTTAATTTGCACGTCTTAAAATAGAGACCCTAAGGAGAGCAGCTTGAGGCAGTGGAAGGAAGGGAGGCGGGTTAGGTAAGAACAGAGACTTGTGAGAAAATATGTGCGGTGCATTAGAATGTGCAATGAAGAGGGGTGCTGGATTCACGGCCAGGAAGCAGTTGAAGGCTTTATGAGTAGAGAGGCGGAATCCGATGTGGCTTAAGGAATGCGTATTCACAGCCAGAACGCACACCTGGTAAAGGGACAACCCTAGACAAGAAAGACCAACCCACCAACTGTGCAAATGCAGAGATGACCATTTCAACGAGTTCTATTGTCTGGAGTATTAGATGGAAATGCCCTAGGCAAGAGATCAAGCTAGCCAAACAGCAAATCAGAGACACTGTGGGGCAAAAGGAAGGAGAGAAGATGGACAGTGGCTGTCTGGGCATTCCCGGCCACCGGGGCCCCTTCCTCGCGGGGCAGGGGAAGGACGCCGGGTCGCTGGGGCCGCTCGATCCCCCATCCGCGGAGCCCAAGCGCAGGCGGTCCCCTCCTCCGGCTAGCGACGTCTCTCTCGGCGCAGCCCAGGAGCACCGAGACTTCCCCTCCCACCCCACCCCCAGCCGAAAGCAGGGAAGACGCGGAACTTGGGCTCCGGAGCGGAGGCCACAGACCAGGTCACGGCCCGGGTGGGAGGCTCTGGGCGACATTCCGTGTGACCACCAGGGGTGGCGTAGGGGAAAGCAAAGCCCCGGCCGGTCGGGTTTCCAGTCGGACGACACTCGGGTCCCGGTGACCGGGCCCGATCCCTTCGCTGCTCACCGACCCCCTGCACCTCCTGGGTCCTCACAGTCCCAGGCCCGCTCGCCTTCGCTAGTGGCGCGGCCTCTCGGGTCTCCCCGGTCCCACCACTGCTGCCGCCCCTCTCGGTAAACAGCTCCTCTCCCGAACCCTCTCCTCGGACGCTCCCGCCGAGCCCCGGGCCGCACCTCCGTCTTGGTGATCCGGTGCCGCCCCAGCTTCACCACGGCGAAGTTGCCCTTGCCCAGCGTGCCCTCGATGTCGTAGAACCCCACCCGGACCGGCCCGCGATGCAAGTGCCTCGGGCCATCCGCCATGACCATGCTGGGCCCCGCTGCTAGACACGGCGGACAGGAGCGCGGACTGGCGGGCTGGCGGCGCGGCTCGGCTCGGGCGACGACCGCTCCGCTTGCTCCTTCGCTCCTTCCCTCCCGCTCCGCAGGGCCCAGCCAGGCGCGCGCCGCCGCTGACGTGCGCCGACGTCAGGGGGCCGGGGCATGGGGGCGGGGGCGGGACCGGGCCTCGATTGGTCACCATGGCGACCGGAGCACCGCCGACGTCGGTGGCGGGCGGGAGAGAGGGGGGCCGCAGCGCGGGGAGGGGCGCCGGGCCGGCCGGCGCGCTCCTTCCGGCTCTGGCGCCCTCGCCTCTCCCCTCCGCCTCGCCGCTGCCAGGGGCGGGGTCGTCGCCCGGCCCGCCCCATTCCCTGGCCTTCCAGCCGAAGGGCAAGAGCGAGCCCTGGTGGGCGGTGCCGAGGGGTGCAGCGACGCGGATCCGGCCTGTGGGCTCCTCCGCCCCGGCGTTCTCCGCCCACCCGGGGCCCTTCCCGCCAAAACCTGTCACCTATGAGTACAGTGCACCTTAAATTTGGCACCGGCAAAGGGCTGAGCAACGCATTGCTCACAGACTCCTTTCTTTGTATCTTGTGCTCATCTCGTTGCTATATAAATCCCTCCACATTTCGATGTCTCCGAGGAATCATTCTGACAGCAGCACGGTCGCTTATAGACTCACAGAACGTCCAGAGTTGAAGAGACCCTAGAGATCACTTAATCAGAGATTTAGAGCCTCAAATGGGCTTCGGAGCCTGGAACCCCATGAAATGTAGGCAAATGTTTGCTTTTCTAAGCATGTCTCTGGGAAGATGGGATCATATCTTCTATCATATTCCCAAATGTGTTGGTGACCCTGAAAAGGTTAAGAAATATTTATCTAATCCAATTTCTTTTCAGATGACGAAGCAGGCCGCAGGAATGAAGGGAATTGCCAAAGTTATACAAGTAATGCTAGAGTTAGGATTATAAATCACCACACAAGTCTTCCATATAGTCACCCATGGAAACAGGAGAAGCAACATTTTAATATTTTGAACTATATTATGTGCCTCCAGGCCTTGGCTCCTAAATACCATTCTCCACTAAAAAGAAGCAGAGTCCTTGACGAAATGGCTGATTCCAGAGCAGAGAGAGGGAAAGTATAAAATGCCTTTGAAAGACCTTGTGCCGGAAAGCAAGGAGATTTCTTGGCTATGTCAAGGAAAATATGTCAAAAGAAAAAAGGAGACAGCTTGAAGGTCTCCTTACCAAGTCTGAGACGATTTGAGCATCAAGAATGAATACTGAGAGAAATGGATTATAACACATTTAATTTTAAAAAAGAATTCATCAGTGCGTACTTAAACTTTTAAATAAATCAATGTAAAGGGGGGGAAAGTGAAAGTTCTTGACAGTGAATGCCAGCTAATACATGTAGAAGAAATGATGAAATTAGGAAATCATTTCACAACTATTACAATAATAATTGATCCAGACAAAATTATCAATAGATATTAAAATCATTGGGTGAAATTTGGCTGGGATATTTACACAGTTTTCAGATTTTTTATGCATTACAAAGGGTTAACAAAGGTACTTTGACAGTGAACAAATCTGGCAGACACCATCCTAACCAAATGATCAGAGTTAATGTCACCAATTATGGGATAAAATGACAAGATGTGCCTCCTGATGTGAGGTACTGAGAACACAATCAATATCTCTTATGTAGTATCCCTGACAAAAATACATATTATGAATCTAAAAATAATCAGAAAGATGTAATCTGAGAAACATTCTACCCAATAAATGATCAGTACTCTTTTAAAAATCAGTGTCATGAAAGACAAAGAAAGGCTAAGGAACTGTTCTAGATTTAGGGGATTAAAGAGACATGCCGCTAAAGGCAACATGTGATCCTGAAAAAAATGCTATAAAGGAATATTTTCAGGACAATTGCAGAAATTTGAATATGAACTGCATATTAGATAAGAATATTGTTTCATTGTCAAGCTTCTTGAATTTTATCATTGTACTGTGGTTATGAAAGAGAGTATCCATTATTAAGAGATAAACACTGAAGTATTTAGTGATAAAAGTTTTTGATATATGCAACTTATTTTCAAATGGTTTAGCAAAGATAGATAAGGTAAATGTGACAAACTGTTAAATTAATAAATCTAGATAAAGTGTAGATGGTAGTTTAGTGTACTGTTCTTACAACTTTTCTGTAGTTTAATTTTTTATGAAAATTAGTGTATCATGTGTATATTTATTATATTTTATTTTATTAGTGCAAGATTGATTGGCTGTTGGCCCTCCACTCTTCACTGTGCTTCTACCCTTCACTCTTCCCAAACACTACTTTATTCTACCATCAGGTATGTTGTTTGCAAAAGCAAGGGGAGAAATGGGGGAAGGCTGCAAGACTGATCAGATTTCTGGATTGACAGGGGTGGTACATGAGGGTTCCTCTAACTAGAGCAGGAGCCCATTTTTGTATACCAGTTCAAAAATAGTTCCCATATGCATATGGCTAATTAGATGAATGTATTTTAATTGTCCTGGGGCTGGGTGCCTTTGGGAATCTGATGAAAAGCCAGTTACTCAGGAACCAGAAAATGTACATAGAGACCCACTAGAGTTAACAACCTTCTCCTTTAAAGTATACCTTTTGAACAGAAATTGACTCATTTTTATCTGATTATTTTAATCATATAACCAGGCCAACTACCTACTTATACAGTCCTGGAATAAGAATTGATTTGGGGCTAGAAAGAAGAAAAAAGGATGGCAGGGAGTACCAAAAGTTTTTGGAAAACCAGAGTTCAGTGTGAGCATGCTGGATATCTAGGAGTTAGAGAAAGGGAGGCCAGAGATAGGAAAGAAGTAAAATGGTGTATCCCAAAAATCAACCTTGCCCATGTGGAAATGCAATGGTTATGCCACTGAAAATTACTGGTAGGTTGTAAACTCTTCAGAAATATGTGGACTAATTTAGAATACTTCAACTTTGGATTTTGTGATTCAACTCTATTTCCTCAATCCAAAGATCCCTCTCCTATTTCAATCCTGTATGTCGCTTATGTGCTTTTGCTTCCAATTAAATGATAGCCGTATACATTTAGCAATTGTTATTATCCAGCTCCTACTTTGCTCTTCTCTTCCTCTCTCCCTCCTTCTCTTCTCTCCTCTTTCTTTTTCTATACACCCCCCCACACACACACATATACCCAAGGGAAAAAGAATGAAAGATAAGAGGGAGAAAGAGAAGAAAAGAGATTTTCAGACAGTTACCATCTTTTGCATCTCTGGTTTTAGTGTCAGTGAGGTAGAGCATTCTAGTCACTAGATTTCCTATACGCTTGACTTTTAAAATGCAGCAATCCCAACTGATGCTGTGGATCTACCATATTTGCCATTGAGTTGGTTAAAAAAAATGTTAACATAACACTTTGAAAGGCCAAAGGGTATACAGATAGAAAGAATTAACAATGATGGTGAGACACTAAGAATTAATTCTGTAACACACTTAACTTAGAATAAAGTGGACTAATAAAAATGTGGAATGAGAGGAATTAGCAAAGAGGTAATGAAAAAGTGATCTGAAATGTGAGGAAAGAAAACTGTGTGGCTCACAATGCTGTACATATTTTGCTGAAGCAGACGGCCTGTGAACTTGAAAAACAAGGCATATACCTGTGTTTCCTTGATCATGAACAACATCTGCATTTTTACTGTTTTATCATTTTAGGCCTGAAGGAAAGTCAATACACCTGGCCTGGATTTAGATTTAGTACAAATCAAAAACTGGTGAAATCTTCATTAGATGACTTTGCTTAGAAAAAATAGATTATGAAGCTAGAATGAATACTTTGCTTTTCATATTAATAAAGGCAGAAATTACACGAGAAAATCCACATCATTGACCTGTGCCAATTCCAAACACTTCTTTTTTCTTTTTTTTTGTTGAGAAGGAATCTTACTCTGTTGCCCAGGCTAGAATGCTGTGGTGCCAGCCTAGCTCACAGCAACCTCGAACTCCTGGGCTCAAGCAATCCTCCTGCTTCAGCCTCCCGAGTAGCTGGGATTATAGGTGCTTGCCACCATGCCTGGCTAATTTTTTGTTTCTATTTTTAGTTGCCCAGCTAATTTTTTCTATTTTTAGTACAGACAGGGTCTCGCTCGGGCTCAGGCTGGTCTTGAACCCCTGACCTCAAGCTATCCTTCCATCTCAACCTTCCAGAGTGTTAGGATTATAGGTGTGAGCCACCGTGCCTGGCCCAAGTGGTTCTTATTAGTATAAATTACAGGTTCTCATGAAACAAGCATGAATCATTAGGTTAATGAACATGTGAGTGTTACTATGTATAAGGTACTATTATGGAAATAAACTGGAGAATTGAGGTTATTTAAAGAAAACTTTGCTTAGCACTTTTATTTTTTAGCAGCTTTATTTGGGTGAAAAACTGAACATATCTAATGTATGCAATTTGATGGGTTTGAACATATGCATACACCTGCAAAACTATCACTACAATTGAAGTACTAAACATATCTATCATCTCCAAAAGTTTCCCCTTGTCCCCCTTTGTGTGTGTATGGGCAAGTAAGAACACTTGAGATCTACTCTCTTAAGTTTTTCAGTGTACAGTAGAGTATTGTCAATTATACACACTATGTTGATCAACAGATCTCTAGAACTTATTTATCTCTCATTACTGAAGCGTTATACCCATTAAAAAAATCTCCATTTCTCCTTTCCCCCCAGCCCCAGGCAACCACCATTCTATTCTCTGTTTCTATGACTATTTTAGACACTTCATATAAATGGGATTATGCTGTATTTGTCCTTCTATAACTGGCTTATTTTGCTTAATGTCTTCCAAGTTCATCCTTCTTGTTGCATTTGGCAGGATTTTCTTCTTTTTTAAGGCTGAGTAATATTCTAGTGTGTGTATGTGTATAAATTTTTTTGAAAATTTCCCATTCATCTGTCAGTAGACATTTAGGTTGTTTCCATATCTTGGCTATTGTGAATAATGCTGCAATGAACATGGGAGTGCAGATATCTCTTTGAGATCTTGATTTCAATTCCTTTGGATAAATACCCAGGAGTGGGATTGATGGATCATATGGTAGTTCTATTTTTAATTTTTTTGAGGAACCTCCATACTGATTTCCATAATGCTGCGCTGATTTACATTCCCACCAACAGTGTACAAGGGCTTCAATTTCTCTACATCCTTGCCAACACTCATTATCTTTTGTTCTGGTGTGTGTGTGTGTGTGTGTGTGTGTGTGTTTAATAATACAATGCTAACAGGTATGAGGTGCTATCTTATTGTAGTTTTTATTTGCATTTCCCTGGTGATTAGTGATGTTAAGTACCTTTTCATATACCTGGTGGCCATTTGTATATCTTCTTTGGAGAAATATCTATTCAAGTCATTTGTTCATTTTTAAATCAGGTTATTTGGGTTTGTTTGCAACTGAGTTGTAGAAGTTCCTTATGTGTTTTGGATATTAACCTCATAAAATATATGGTTTGCAATTATTTTTCTCCCATTCCATAGTTGCTTTTTCACTCTGTTGATTGTTTCCCTAGCTGTGCAGAAGCTTTTTAGTTTAGTGTTTAGTGTAGTCCCACTTGTTTGTTTTTGCTTTTGTTGCCTGTGCTTTTGGTCATATCTAAGAAATCATTGCCAAGACCAATGTCAAAAAGGTTTTCTCATTTTTTTCTGGGAGTTTTATAATTTCAGGTCTTACATTTAAGTCTTTAATCCATTTTGAGTTGGTTTTTGTGTATAGTGTAAGATAAGGGTCTAGTTTCATTCTTTGTATGTGGATATCCAGTATTTTCAGCACCATCTGTCGAAGAGACTATCCTTTCCTCATTTTGTATGCTTGACACCCTTGTTGAAGATCAATTGACCATATACGTGTGGATTTATACCTGGGCTTTCTATTTTATTCCCTTGGTCTGTGTGTCTGTCTTTATGCCAGTACTACACTGTTTTAATTCTGTAGCTTTGTGATATATTTTGAAATCAAGAAGTGGGATTTATTCTTTTTGCTCAAGATTGCTGTGGTTATTCAGGGTTTTTGGTGGTTCCATATGAATACACATTCTACTTAAGCACACAGGGAACATTCTCTAGCATAGGTTACATTTTAGGTTACAAAACAAGTCTTAAAAAATTTAAGAAGATTGAAATCATACCAGATATCTTTTCTGACCACAATGGAATAAAACTAGAAATCAATAACAGAAAGAAAATCAGAACATTCCTTGAAACAAACGAAAACAAAAACACAACATGCCAAAACTTATGGGGTACAACAAAAGCACAGTACTAACAGGGAAGTCTTTGGGTAACCATGCCCTAGTTTGGTTTTAGTTCTGATGGATCTTCTCTATATAAAGAATTTAAGTGATTCTCTTAAAAGTTTGAAAATCATTTCAAAATTTTTGCACCTCCTCCCAAATGACAGCTTTCCTTAGCATCTTATATTTGAAAGAGATCTTAGAGAGTATCATATGAGTCCATCTTCCCATCTGATACATAAATCTTTGACAGGTGGAATTAAGCTTTGGTTTACTGTTTCTTGCAGGAAACCAATCTATTGCGAGACAGTTGGCATCAGTTGAAAACACATCCTTATATTGGCTTTACATAGGCTTCTTTCTAACTTCTGCCCATAGATTTTAGTTCTTTTCTCTGGTGCAAGACATTGCAAACAAACATATACATACCTATTTCATATTCTTTCTTCAGTTCTCTAGGCAAAACATTACCAGCTTCACTGTCTAGCTGACTATGTTTCCAGCTTTCTACCTGTTGTTTTGTGTGAGAGTGTGTGTGTGTGTGTGTGTGTGCTTCTCTGGACTCTGGTTTTTCAATGTCTCTCTTGAAATATTGTTCTAAAAACTGAACACAGTAGCCTAGATGTAGTCTAAGCAGTGCAGAATACTGGCCATTGACCAGTCTCTCATTTGATCCTTACTCTGTACTCATGCTAAGTAATTCAGCCAAAGATTGGGCTAGTTTTCCTTTTAGCAGCCACAGCCCACAGTTAAGACTAAGGCCAACTGAAAACGGGTTTTTTTAAAATAACAATTATTGTTGTACTAGGTCACCCTTATAATATTTGTGGGCAATTGATTTTTTAAAAATATAAATGGAAATTCTAATAGTTAAAATGTCATCTTGATTTTGCTCGTAGTTCCAGAAAATAGAATCACTTTGGTTCTTTACTCTGTCATCTACCATATTACCTAACCTTTAGTTTTCTGAGCTATCTTCAGATTCTATCAACATGCCTTCTTTATCTTTCTTGCAGTCATTATTCTTTGTACTGTCACTCCTAGTACAAGTGTGTGGCTCATAGTAGTTCATGTGTGTGTGTAAACTGGTAAATTGGCAAGGTTGGGGCCACAGTTCTAGAGCTTGCCACTAGACATCTGCCAGTTTAACTTCCACAACTTATTGGTCAACATTCACACGTTTTTCATATAATCATGAGTTCCTAGAAGATTCTATATCCATGCTCCTGGGATAAGATTTTCAGGAGAGTCCTTGACATTCTAGTACTAATGTTTCAATGTGTAAGCTACTTGACTCTCAGTTACTTACTTTCCCCTTAGTTCGTTCTTGTCTATTACTGGAATATCTTACTAATCTTCTCAACTCCACTAGGTAATGAACTTCTTTGAGGGTAAAGATCATATCTTAGTAATTTTTGAAATTCCTAAACTTTTTGATCAGAATTCAACAAATACTATTTAGTTTGACATTTATTGCATTCATGTGCTAGGCACCATGGTAGATACTAGGGATACAAATAAGAGTAATCCACAGTTCTTGCCCTTGAGGATTTTATGGTGTAGAGAGGTAACTCTAAAATCCAACTGCTTAGGTGTGATCTGTGGCTCTACCACTTACTAGTTTATGACCTTGGGGAAGTTGCTTAACCTCTCTCTGCCAGAATTTCTCATCTGTTAAATAGTGCTAAATAATAGCACCTACCTCAGAGGATTATTGTGAGGAGGCTAGACACATAAACAAATAATTTTAATATAATGTGGTAAGAGCTAAGATAAGAGGTTTGCACAGGGAGCTCAAAGGAAAGGCACTTATTTCAATTTAAGGGTTCACAGGAGAGGCTTCCAGAAGAATGAAAGCTGAGCAGAGTTGTAAAGGCCTAGTGAAAGCCAGGTGAAAAAAGATTGGATGAGCATTTGAAGAGAAAGGAGCAGAATTAATAATGGTCTCAAATGTAGGAAGAAGCATGATATGGTCAGGTAACTACTGTCAGTTGTGAACATCTAGACTCAGTGATGAGAGTGTCTACAGAAATAACTGTAAGATGCCTGGTCATAGGAGGTCTTGTCTTCCCCTTCCAGCTAGACTGCTGCTCCTAAACCCCTCTATAGAGAAATTATGAAGCTCCAACTGGATAGGAAGCTGCTCAAGTGATGAATTCCAACTGTGGCAGTGATAAGATGGGAGGGCTGAGAGGGACAGATTTTGAAGATTGCTCCTAGGTTGTTGATAGGAGTGAACAGATGCAATCAATTACTGAGAGCTTGCCATGTTCATTCACTCTGCTGAGCACTGAGCATAGAAAGGTGGATGAAATATGCTTCCAGCCCTCAAGGAGCATATAATCTGTTTCATTTAGATATTTAGCCCTTATTACTCTAATATATACAAGAAAATCAAGAAAGACTGTTAAACAACTTGCAGAAATCAATATATATAATGTCTCTATACTGCAACAAAATGAGTTGTGGTAGAAGTCAAATGTTCTGTGTTGCCATTTATAGGCTCTGGATACATAATTCTGGAGCTCAGGGGAGAGGTGTAGGGTGATAATACTGATAGTTGAAGTCAAGAATGTAGACAGTATCATTCAATATGAGTATCAAGAGTGAAGGAGACCAGGCATGCTGGCACGTGCCTGTAGTCCCAGCTACTTGGGAGGCTGAAGTAAGAAGATCACTTGAACCTAGGAGTTTGAGGCTGTAGTGTGCTATGATTGTATCTGCAAATAGCCACTTCATTCCAACCTGGGCAACATAGCGAGACCTCCTATCTCTAAAAAAATAATTAAAACAAACCAAAAAGAGTGAAAGAGAAGGCAGAATCTTACAATATTTGTTCAGCACTCATCGGAGTGGGCAAATAAAGAGAAGCATCCGC
Source organism: Cheirogaleus medius (assembly GCA_008086735.1). Lineage (NCBI taxonomy): Eukaryota > Metazoa > Chordata > Mammalia > Primates > Cheirogaleidae > Cheirogaleus > Cheirogaleus medius. The sequence continues at coordinate 67,789,489 of VBSM01001265.1, read as the reverse complement.
TCCCCACCGAACAGAAGAGGCCAGTGAAATAAAAGGAGAGTAGATAGAGAGGGAAAAAAGACCTTAAAATCTAGTGAAAAGAGAGTTTAAACAAGAATTTCCAATGAGGAAGGAGTGCTTTCAATCACTGAAAAATGTTAAGCAAGATGAAGATTGAAAGGAATTCATCAGATTTAGTCACAAAGAGATAATTGATGATCTTTGTAGAGGATTTCAGAGTACTGGGGGTGGAAGCCAAACTGGAGTGGGAAGTGATGAAGAAAAGTGAGTGTAGACCATTCTTTCAAGAAATTTGTCTGTGAAGGAATAAAGATAGAAGGTGATGTAAAGTCAAAAGAGAAGTTTGGTGGTTTTGTGTGTGTGTGGGTGTTTTAATTGATAGAGAGTTGAGCATTTTTGGAAACAGCCAGAGAAGGGAAAGGTTGAAATAAAGGTGATTACAAATAACTAGACACAGGATAAAGGAATCCACAACGCAAGGGACTCTTTAGTCAGGAGGTGAGAGGCCTCCTTTACTCTGATGTGGATGGGGAGGAAGCAAGGGCAGCCTTGCTGGCATGCAAGTGGATCATTCTCAGTGCAGGAAGTTTACTCTTGGCATCAATTTCCTCTATGAAGCAGGGAGCAGATTATCTGCAGGGAGCGTGAGGGTGGAGGAATAGGAGGCTTTGGATGAGGCTGGTGGAGAAGAGGATGGAGGGCTCAAGAATCTGGAGCATAAATTAGATGAGAGTGAGGGCATGAAAGATCTTGGGAAGGAATCATGCTCTATGCCAGCATATTTGGGTTAGATATTATTGTTCTAAGTGATGATAAGATCCAGGGGAGATCCTCAAGAATGGGTGATTAAAGAGAAAAGGTCTGCCTTTTTCTCTACTATATTCCTAGTACCTAACAAAATGCCTGGGATATAATAAGTCCTCAATATATATTTGTTCAAAAACTGAAGAAAAATGTATTCTTCTCTGCTTTCCAGTGTATTACAACAATTTCCCTCTTTCACATATTTCATTAGTTAATTATAATTGTAGTAAATATTCTAAAAGAAAAGAACCACCTGGTATGAGATTGTATAATAGGGAGTCCTAGTCTAGGTTGGGGGTCAAGAAGTTTTCGTCAGGAAATGACATTTAAGGTGAGATCTGAAGAATCAGTAGGAGATAGTGAGGGGATTTTTTCACTCAGTGAAAAAAAAATTCTGAGTATCCTGAGGTGGGAAAAAGCTAAAAGTGTTCCAGCTGAGTAGTAATGAGGAAGAAAGAGGGATGGGGCTAAAAGGATAGGGTAGGGCCATATTACATGCGGTCCAATATATACTAGATCATGACATACACTGTGACCCATAAGACTTGACATCAGAAAAGTTGACATAAGTATTGTTGCTAGCTTATAAGCATTAATTGGAATTATTATTATTATGGGTATATGATTCTATACAGTGAGATTTGAAAGCTGAAACATTATATTTGTCTAAAATGTCTCCTCCAGCAGACTGCTACTTCACTTGTACATAGCCTTATTCCTACGGATTAAACAAAGCAAATGTGGTAGCCTTCAAAAAACCACTATTAAAATGCATTTTGTTTACCTGGAGAGAAAGTCTCTAGACCTCCTTCCTCTCTGCTAGTTTAGTTTTTTTCCATTAGCTTCATGATTGGTGTCTTAGTCCATTCAGGTTGCTATAACAAAATACCTTAGACTGGGTAATTTATTAATATAGATAACAGAATTTTATTGCTCACAGTTCTGGAGGCTGGGAAGTCCAAGATCAAGGCAGATTTGGTATTTGGTGAAGGCTAGCTCTCTGCTTCCTAGATGGTGCCTTCTTGCTCAGTCCTCATATGGTGGAAGGCCAGAATGGCCAAACAGGCTCCCTCCAGCCTCTTTTTATAAGGGTACTAGTCCCATTTATGAAGGCTCTGCCCTCATGACCTAGTCACTTCCCAAAGGCCCTACCTCTTAATACCATCACCGTGAGACGTAGGTTTCAGCATATGAATTTTGAGGGGGATGCATGCATTCAGACCATAGCAATTGGGTTAATTAGGTATTTATATAGGGAACAGATAAACTTTAACTAATGGAATACGAGGAAGGCAAAGAACAGAGCAGTGACCTTGGTAGATGATAGGGATGGGAGGTTCAGATAGATAAGCATTATGAAGGAGATTTTTGAATCTTGGGCTATCCTGGTATAGCTAAGGCTCCAGGGGATACTTATTTCACAATTTTGTCTAATATAAACCTATTCAAAACTTCAAATTTTTGCCAATATAGAGAATTAGCTGCCAATCCCAAGATCAATCTTGGAAGAACGGTTTTGAACTGGTATGTGTGCGTGCATGTATATGTGTGGATGTGTGTGCATGTATGTATATGTCTGTAGCCTGGGGCAGGAGACTTCTGTGGAAATTAATAGCAGAGGCTCAGACCACTGGTATAAGTGTACACAAAAATAACAATCAGGACAGAACAGAAGTGAGAGTGTAGAAAACTGGTGGGGATTGCCTGACCTTGGGCATTCACTCTCCTACCACTTCACTTCCTCCATCCACCAGGACTGGTGAATTATAATCTAGAAGGGCCTTCTTTTCAGGCTGCTTCTCCTTGAAGGAAGGGGGTAGGGGTGAGTCTAAAGATAGGGCCCTGACCGGAAGAGTTTTTGGTGGCGGGATACCGAGCCTGAGCAATTCATTATGATAGTCTGGTGCTTGGAGCTCTCCACCCCAGGGTTTGTCCCTGGCCCTCTCCTTGAGCTCACTGGATGTTGACACAGACTGGGATCTAGCCTTTGGTTTTTTCCATTACAAAAACTCAGATGAAATAGCTGATACCATCAGAGAACTATATACTCACGGCCAAAGGAATGAGATGTCTCAGGAGTACAACTACTTCAAAAGAAAGCAACAACCTGGATTATAGATGCCACCAGAAGCAAATATAATATGTTAGATCAGATGGTTAATGAATGTAACAAATATAAAATAAGCATAATCAATATTTATTAGTATAGTTTTGTTTTACTAGATTTATTTTGAAGCTACAGTATATGAAAATAATGTGGTATTTGTTCAGAAATATTAATAGAAAAATAAAACTTTGGGTAAATAGATAACTCAGAAACAGACCCATGTATATACGGAATTTTGATATATGACAGAAGTTGCATGGCAGATCAATGGGGAAAGGAGGGACTATTCAATAAATGAACTTGTAAAAAATGGTTCTCTATGTGGAAAAGAAGGATACTGATCCCTTACTCATATCATGTGTAAAAATAAACTCCGGATAAAATTACAGACTTAAATTTTAAAAGTGAAATTTTATAAATTTTATTAGAAAGTACAGGCATATGTCTTTCTGACTTTGGGGTAGTGAAGAATTTATTAAAGACACAAAAAAAACCCTCTAACCATAAAAGAAAAGATTAATAAATCTGACTATGTTAACATTAAGAACTTCTAAATATTAAAAGACATCTTACAAAAAGAAAAGAGAGAAGGTACCAGCTGAGAGAGGATATCTGCAACCCAATTAACCAACAAAGGATTAATAGCAAGATTTTATAGAGGTTTCTTCAAATCAATAAGGAAAGGATGAACAAAACAAAACAAAATGGCCAAGAAATATGAACAGAAATTCAACAGAGGAGAACTCATGTGATCAATAAAAATATGAGCTGGTCAACTTCATTATTGATTGCAGAGGATAAATTAAAACCACAATATATCCATTTTATACCCATTCAATTGGCAAAAATTAAGAAATGAGACAATACCAAATGCTGGAGAGAATGTGAATTAGCAGAATGTCTTATACAATGCTCTTGAGAATGTAAAATGGATACAACCACTTTGGAAAGTCTGTCATTATCTAAATGCTGAACACTCCCATATCCTGTAATCCAGCAAATTCTACTTCTAGGTATTAATATATACCCAACAAAAACTCTATGTATGACAGGAGATGTGAACACCAATGTTCCTGGCAGCACTGTTAGTAAAGGCAAATGCTTGACACCCTTTTTATAAAAGTTAAAAACAAATGAAATTAAACAATGTAATTTTTAGGAATACAAATATATGAACAAGCTATAATTTCAAGAACAAGCTATAATTTCAAAAACAAGCTAATAATAAATATGAGAATCAAGGAAGGGAAGATAGAGAAATGGATTGGGGAGAAGCTCATAGGTGTGTATGATTGTTAATGATCTAACTTTTATATTGGATGGTGGGTTCACAAGTATTTATAATAAGCAAATACATAAAGAAGCACATAAGTATATATAGATAAAAACAAAAGAGGGCTATGATTGGGCCAGTGAATAAGAATGTATCACAAATCAAAGATAATCCAACCTCAGAATTGACTAGGTTGGCCAAGAAAAAAAAGATAATCCAGTTCTGTGCACTTGATTAGAAAAAAATCAACTATCCTGACCATGTTTTGTTTTTGCCATTAATCCACACAATAATCCTATTTTTGGTTACTACTATAATCCCCTTTTTACAGATGAGTCACAGCTTAGTGAGTTAACTTGCTCCAGTTAATGAAGCTAGTGTATGAGATTCCAGAATTTGAAGTCTCATCTGTTTGACCCTAGGGCCTGGCCCTTAAAAATTGGGGTAGGCTCTTGGTCACTAAGATTATTTTACTTACCAAAATACTCACCAATAGCAGTTATTGCTGAGGATAACAATCTCTAGATATGTGAAGATAAAAGTTTACCTAACATTTAAATATTTTGCCACATAAAGTATGCTACAGCAACTTGAGCAATTTGCACATGTGTATTACAATGGAAAAGCTATGTTAAAATGAAATCACGTATATCGTTGAGTAATAAGAATTTGAATGCAAGACAGCTCAAGTAAGAAATGTCATGCACTATTGGATCAAGAGTGATTCATTCCTTGAATGTGCACAATGTTCCTCTTTCATATGCCCACACAAGAATGTAAAGATATAAAAAGAATATTCACAAACTTTTTTAGCAGTTGTAAATTTGCTATACACCTAGTCTATTCTGCTTTGTGACCTTACCCAAGCAACCTTGTTTCTGGTTTCTGATTTCTTTAAAGACCACCAAATGTAAGTCCCATGCCCCCTCTACTGGTCAGCCACATTTTGCCATAAATGTCTTTCTGAACAGGCATCTGCCCATCCCCGTGAGTGAAGATAATTTCATGCGTATTTCTAGTGCCCTGAGTTTTTTGCAGAAGAGAGTTGGCAGTGGGAAAGAGAAAGGAGTATATAATTTTTTTTGTGAAGAAGATAAAATATCACCAAGAATCTGGCTTGTGGGCAGATGCCCATATAACTGAACTTGGACCAAAACTTTTGGGCGTAAGATTGGAGGCGTGGAGATCAGCCTTAGAGGCAGTATTTGTATGTTGTATTTGTATTTTTACAGCAAAAAAAAAAATCTGTTAATTTTCTTCAACTCATCTTTCAATTATATTCATTAGGTACTCTCACAGACGTCTGTCTTATTGAATGTATCTCTATCCCCTCTCCCTTGAAGGTGGAGTTCTCCTCTCCTTCCTGTGTTTACATGTCAAATCTATTCATCAGAGTAAAATGAGGACTTCTGAGGGCAGAAATCACATTTAATTTTCTGTCGGGTTCAGCCCCCAACTCCCAAATAGTGCATACCACATGGTAAATAACAATTATGCTACTTAGCTACCCCTCTCAAATTGCCACATAAGAACAGAAAACATCCCCATTCAGTAGCCCAAGGAAATCCAAATCAAAAGGATAAAAGAAGATGCTGACCACACAACAGAAGACTAAATACAGTAATTTTATTGTTGTGTCCATAATCACGATTTGAGCAAAAACATTTCAGGATATGTTGATTCCAAGATGTTGAAGTTCAATGATCAGGTTCAGAAAACATCTATTAAAATGACTTCCGTTTTCCTCCACCCCTGAAACTCCAAATCCTTAAACACTAACGAGGGCTAAACAATATGGTTCTTTTGTTCTTTTCAACTCACACACTACTTGACCTCAAAATCCTGACAGAAAGGTAGAAGCAACTCCGAGCACAGAGAAGCCAGACACAAGGCAGCAAGATTCTATGGGTGAGGAGCCAGATGCCTTGGGCTTTGGTCTTAGCTCCAATGAGTTGTAGCTAGGTAACTATTGGAGAGTCACTTCAATTTAGTTTGTGCCTCAGTTTCCTTATATGTAAATTAGTAATACTCATATCTACTTTATACACTAACTTCACCGGGTAGGCAGGCAATGTATTGTAAACTGTTTGTTCCGAGGTCGTCTTCTCACCCTGTATACTCTCTGGAGTGGTGAGAGGTGGGACTGGGGGTGTCATGTCTACTCTCCCTACTCCATTATGCATTCAAATTCTGAAGACCTGTGACTGTCCTCAGACTGGGACAAGCAAGGCCTGCCCCAGCTTTAGAGGGCCCCACATATCACAAACCACACACACATACACACAAATTATTAAAGAGCACATGTGCCCCTCTCTCACTGGGGCATTCAGCACTGACACAGCATGGCCATCAGCCTACATGTCCACTCTTACAACTGATATTTTTTAGGCCCAGGAAGACATCTTTTCTGTTATCTCTCGCCCTATGTCCTTGAAACAGCAGGTGGCTGGATCTGAACGCTATAAAAGTTTGTGGGTTGTGCCATTTCCAAATTAAGATTATTAAATGTAATTTATATTTTACCTTTTAATTTTAATAGATGGCTTTTGAATACTTTAAAAGAAACATAATTTTTTTGACAATATATGAAAAACAATTTTACATTTTGTATATTTACTTCTGATTGTACTTTTGATAAAAATATAATAAAATTTTATGCAGTTTGAATATACTTTGATTTTAATTTTAATCTTTTATAACATTACTGTTGATAAAACATAAATTATATGAAAATCTTGACAACAGCTTAACTAGTGATTTTGCTAAAATAAAAGCAAGAAAAATATTAGATACTCCATAAACATTGGTTGAATGAGTAGGTAAAATGCGAGGTTTGTTTTTTTTTTGTAATGGCAAACCACTTTTATGAGTGTGAGTTCTACCTCAGAGCAATAGAAATCTATTATATAAGTGGTTTCTCAAGTGAGATTTCTCAAATGGGGATATAAGGAGTATGTCATGATTAGAAAGGGGGGAAGGATTTCTCAAAGACTTTATTAAATGTAATGCATCTTCTGGAATATCCTCTTCCCTTTTAAACTTCTATTTCTTTGAGAAAAACCAAGTAGCTTGTGAGACTTGAATGAATATTTTAGATAAACAGAGGACTTTGGAAAAATTTTGCATTTCCTAAGAATTTTGCTTTGGGTCACTTCCCTAGGGCTATGTATGCACACATGTGCATGCCTCTGTGTGTGTGTGTGTGTGTGTGTGTGTGTGTAGTGTGTGTTGTGTGAAGCTTGCATTCTTCTCTCCCAATACTTCAGTGGAAATTTTTAAGAAGCATTGGAAGAAGTAAAAAACAACTGACTAGGACAAGAAGAGTTCAGATTAGTATGCCTTGGGAGGGATTGAAAGAAGGTTCCTAAGAAAGTCCTTCATTTGAAAAGGAGTGAGGCATTACACAATGTTGCCAGCTTAATTGTTTCTGTGTATGCTACTAATGAATTAGACCAAATCATTCATTCTGTTCTTGTTTGGGGTAAGACGGCCCAACCCTGGCCAACCTATTTACTAGTGTGTGTAACTGCTTGGTCATTAGCAAGAGTGAAGGAGAGAATGTGGAAGGCACAACACGATCTAATAGTGCTTTGGAAAAACAACTAAGCGGATATTTCCACTGACAGTGGCTAAGTAGTGCTTCCCTCATACAGATCTGTGCTCTGAGTGCTCAGTTCTACTAAGGGGCACCACTGAACTTGGCAATGAGTTTCATCTCCCTTTCTGTTCCTCTCTGCTCTATTATTTTCTTCAGTAACCTGGGAGAGGTAATTACTAGGGAGAAGAGTATATGAGGACTTAGGTGGCCTGATCCTAGTCCTCCTAGGGCACTAAGTAGCTATGGACCTGAGAGCAAGTTCACCGAACTTTTCCAGGCTTCCTTTTTTCGCTTCAATTGTAAAATCAGAATTTTGGTCACTAGATCATCTCTAAGATTACTTCAAATTCTAATATGCTGGATTATTTTTGAACATTGTTCTGCAAAGGTTCCCTTTATTTTTGTAACACCCTAATATATAAACTTAATAAGAATCAAAAAGGGCTTAGCTAGATGGCTTTCAGAAAACTTCTTAGAGTCAATGAGTTTCCAAGTTTCTCAAATATAAGGATTATACCTATAGTCCTGATTTTGAATTGATGTGTAGTAAAAAGAATTTTTCTAACTCTGTCCTCTGAAAAGGCCTAGAAATAAAGACCAAACCGGTATTGATGAGCATTGCTAGCATCCAGGCTGAGGTTTCTATGTACTAGTTTTTTTTTAAAAGTAATCAAGATGTGTAGCAAATGCCCTGGTATACCACCCAGATTCCCCTTTCAGAAGTGAGGCCTCATTCCCCCAGTGCTGGGAGCATTGGCTGCTGTTGGCTCTCAATTGAGTCACTCTTCGGGCATTGCCCTAAACCAAGGTTTCTCAGTCTCAGCACTATTGACATTTTGGACTGGATAATTCTTTGTTGCTAGGAGTAGTTCTGTGTATTAGAAGATGTTTAACAGAATCCCTGGTTTCTACCCACTAGATATCAGTAGCATCAAAAATGTCTCCAAATGTCCCTGGAAGGGCAAAATTGCCCTGGTTGAGAGTCACTGTCTTAAAATTAAGACAGCCACCTCACCAAAGTTCACACATACCTCCCCAGCAACAGCCTACATCTACTGACTGGTTAATGTGGATTATAAAGGTCAGACTCTCTTGCCTCAAGGCAGGACATTTTAGAGGGCTAGACCATCTCTAGCATTCTCTATGGGATTGGTGGTGACTATGTAGTGGTTCAGCTCTTTCCTCTGCTCAGTCTTATTTTTGTCTCTCCCCATAGGTGTTGATTCTGAGGGCAGTCCCCAATAAACTTCTTGCATGTAAATATTCAACTCAGAGTCTATTTCCTGTGGGAACCCAACTTGAGACAGGGCTTCTTAGAAAAATGGCTGATTCCAGGTCTGAAACAGGAAAGATGCAAGATAAGCCAGGAACATTCTTGTGATACCAGAAAGCAAGGAAGCTATCAGAGAATACTAGGGTTGTGTCAAGAGGACTCAGGAGTCAATTTAGATAAGTTCTCATGGGCCAAAGATGGTCAAAGATGAAGATTAATGATGATAATGCAATGGATTGATGCTTAAATTCATGACATAAAGATTTTTAAAAAGTCATTGGTCACTTTGGAGGATGCAAGAAACTATGTCTTAATTTTGAAAACTGGTAAATAAAAGAATTAAGCATATGTTTCTGTCTTTCCCATATTACCTATATACCAAACAATTGATGAAGGGGAATAATTGGTGGAGAAAGAAGACTAAAGTTAAGAAGAAGAAATGATAGAAATAGAATATCACCATTTTGCAGTCCCTGAAGAGTTAATGACCTTAAGCAATGATCATCAATGGCTGATAACAGCAGAAAAAGAAATAGCCATGAGCCCAGGAGTTTGAGGTTGCAGTAAGCTATGATGATGTCATTGCTCTCTATCCTGTACAACAGACCAAGACCCTGTCTCAAAAACAAACAAAAAAACCAAAAATAAGAAAAAAAGAAAAGAAAAAAGAATGAATGAAATAACCAGATATTGTGTACCTGATAGATACTACCACAATGTAGTGGTCTTGTGGGAAGTTTAGGGGGCAGTCACAAGACTGCCTTCACTTCTGGCATCAATTGCAAGTTGGGGATCCCCAAACCACCCTTGGTTTTGATAGTTTGCTAGAAGGACTCAGAACTTACTAAATTACTGTTATACTAAATGCTATGGTTTATTAACAGCTAAAGAATACAGATCAAATGTAGTCAAAGAAGAAAGCATATAGTGCAGAGTCCAGAAAAGTTCCCAATATGGATGTTCCAGTTGTGCTATCCTCATAGAGTTATGGACACTATTATTTTCCCATTATCTACGTGTGCCAATATGCACAGATTATTGCCAAGCAAGGAAACTTACCCGAGCCTTCCTGTCCATAGATTATATTTGGTTGACTGCCCACATGACTTCTCAGTCTCCAGCCCCTCCAGAAGTTGAGCTGATTATGTGGGACCCAAAGCTTCCACTCTAAATCACATTGTTACACTATCCAGTTTGACCCAAGGCCCCCATGCAAACAAAACCACTCCTATGAAGCATGAAATTCCAAGGGTTTAGAAATTACCTCCCAGAACTGAGGGCAAAGGCCAGACCTTTTTTTGGACAAGATTAAATTCTTTGCTACACATATTGCAAAACGACAAACAAAAAGGATTGAACCTGAATCTGATTAAGCCTTTAGAAATAACTAACAATTTGCAGGAAACATAAGAGATAAAGAACATGTGAAATGACACAATAGCAAATTGAGTTTACGGGAAACTCTACAGGGCAATCGACCTGGTATCTTTTTTATTCTTTTTTTTGTAAGAAAGGTCTCGCTTTTGTTGCCCAAGCATGAGGTAAGTGGCCTGATCATAACTCATTGCACTGCAACCTCAAACTCCTGGGCTCAAGTGATCCTTCTGCCTCAGCCTCCTGAGTAGGTGCATACCACCAGGTCTGACCTTGACGTGGTATCTTTAACAAAAAAATCACAAGAGAAACAAAGGGATGGAAGAGAAGCCTATAAATTAAATTAATGTAGACTTAAAAGAGATACTGCTCAGTTGTAATGTGCTGTACTTTATTTGGATCCTGATTCAAATAAAAAGGCTGAAAATATTTATAAGAGAATTGAGGAAATGTGAACTCTGATTCCATATTTGATCATGTTAAGGAATTGTTCATTTTTGTACTTGATAATTTTACTATGGTCATGTTTAAAGATCAAAAAGAGTCTTTATCTTTTAGAGATACATGTTGAAATATTTACAGATGAAATGAGGTAATGTCTGGGATTTGATTCAGAATAACCTGGGGGTGAGTTGGTGATGGGTGAAGTTTTAGGTGGAACAAGATTGGCCATGTGTTGTAAGAAAGCAAAAAAATTGGATTGTGTATTAGTTCACATGTTCACGTTTGCCATTTAAAAAAATGTAAATGGATATGTAAGACAGCTCGTGGGGGCACAAGGGGCCTTCACTGGGCCTTGCTTTTCTGCTGAGGTGCTTGTATACATCAGACCATTCTCAGTTGCTCACCTCCCAGTTTTCTCTAGGCCTTTGAAGGAGCAGACATTGATGACTTCAGCGGAAAGTTGGAAGTAATACGTGTAGTGATTGAGGCCATACAGGTGTTGTAAAGAGATACAGATGTGTATACAAGGTAATGGATGTGTTTTTTTCTATTTATTTTTCAAAAGAAAAATTACAGTTTTACTAAGATGGTAAATTTACTGTGGATAAACATTATCTTGTAATAATATTTTAGCGAGAGCAATATATTTTAAAGTTACAAGTAAAAGCCTCGTGTTTGCCATTTAAACATATGTTTAGTTTTAAGCAAAGGGAAGTTTAAGTGATGAAGAGGAGAAAGTTAAATATTTCAGAAGAATATTGAGCTTTGAGTACAAAACTCCTCATAACAAGACATATCAAAAAGTTATTCTGTGCCTAGATAGCAGAGATTCCAGGTGTCACTAAAATATATTTATTTGAAGCCTGATAACATTTTGTGTAATTTTTTTTGTCATGCACTTAAGCATATTTAAACAGGATGGGTAGGCCGGGCGCAGTGGCTCATGCCTGTAATCCTAGCACTCTGGGAGGCTGAGGTGGGAGGATTGCTGGAGATCAGTAGTTTGAGACCAGCCTGAGCAAGAGCGAGACTCTGTCTCTACCAAAAATAGAAAAAATTAGCCGGGCATGGTGACACATGCCTGTAGTCCCAGCTACTCAGGAAGCTGAGGCAGAAGGATTGCTTGAGCCCAGGAGTTTGAGGTTGCTGTGAGCTAGGCTGACGCCATGGCACTCTAGCCCAGGCAACAGAGTGAGACTCTGTCTCAAAAAAAAAAAAAAATAATAATAAACAGGATGGGTAAATTCACACCTGACGGGTACAATGAACACTATCTGGGGGATGGGCACACTTATAACTATGACTCAAACAGTACAAAAACAATTTATGTAACCAAAATGTTTGTACCCCCATAATATTCTGAAATTAAAAAAA
>VBSM01001265.1:67758220-67777142 GCA_008086735.1 Cheirogaleus medius | reverse complement strand
AAAAAATATATATATATATAAAATAAAAAAATAAAAAAATAATTTTTTAACAAAAGTATACTTCTGAAAAGGCTGCAGTTCCTAACACTTACTGCTATTCACTAGTATGTATTTTCACTATAACCAAGACTGTAACCATAAGTGTTTAGGCACTTAGGACTTATGCTCCATCTTGTCTCCTTTGACACTTTTTTATATTGGCTTTTCCAAATTCAGGCTCCAGATCCTGAATAATAAAACTGCTAAGATGTCCTCTACAACCAAACTATCTTTGAGGCTTCTCCAGCAGCTGTTAGACAACACCAAAGATTTGTTTCCTTCTATTGTAAAAGGAGGGATGCTGGAAATCATTAGGTACACGTGGTCTTCTCTGTACTGTGAAAGCATTTGTCAAGCCCCTAGTATGAGAAGAACTGGCAGACCAACCTCCTTAGGGCAACTGTATTCAAGGCACACAAGTCAGAAGTTATTAATATTAAAATAAACATGCTTCAGCAGTTCTAGTCTTTCAGGATGGATAGAATGTACTTATGGTCACGTGCATAGACTGGCATAGTAACTGTCAACGAGATTTATTCAAAGTTTTCTATCTGTTTTGAAATACCTGTTTCAGTTGGTTACAGTAAAATATGCACAGTGGGATAAATGAAAAAATCTGAGAGATCTGTCAATGGCCTCGTTGTCTACGTTGTGTTACTATGGTCACGGCAATTGTTGATTAAGTACTTACGCATTATGTCTCACTTTTCTTCTGGTAGACACTGTTAGTTATTATGGTAAATTAGCCCAAGCCATTCAGTCTTATAATAGGTGGTTTCTTCTTTTCCTTTACAATTGCCCAAACACCCCTGCTTTTAGGCAATAGATCAGTCATGGAGTCTTCTGGAAGAAACATCAAAAGAATCATAACCTCAGCTGGGCACAGTGGCGCTCATCTGTAGTCCCAGCTACTTGGGAGGCTGAGGCAGGAGGATCGCTTGATCCCAGGAGTTTGAGTCCAGCCTGGGCAACATAGTGATTCCTTGTCTCCAAATAAAAATAAATAAATAAAATTTAAAAAATGAATCATAACCACAATAATGGCCTGAACTAGGTTCTGTTAACTATTGACACTAAATGGGATAGATTTGTGGGTACAGGCTTTCCAGTATAAGCTGACACTGTTGCCAAGCGCATATGGTCAGACTGTATGACTGAGGATTTCCAGGACTTTTTATTTAGTCCCAAAGCAGATGACTTTGTGATAGTAGCTAATTAAACCAAGATTAGAGAACAAGAATTAAGGAGGTAGGACTGAAGGAAATCGAGATGAAAAATTTACTTGGGGTTAATCTCCTATATTCCATCGGGCAAATAAGAATGCTCCTTTTCTTTCATCCTGGTCTATCACTAATTCTCGATTTAACAAATTAATCCTGTACAAAATGGAACAAATATCCTTTAAGCGGTATCTTATTACAACTGATCTCTTGGAATTCAGAAAAACATCTTAGGATCTAGATTATAAACTAATAAGTCAAGAGGAAAATCTAAAAAAATGATTCTGAAGAAAAGAGTGACACATACTGATTAGCTTGTCTGTAAAACGACACGTAATGATGGTTGTTATTAAAGTGCCATTTATTGCTTCCTTTTGCCTCCCATGACCATGTCATTGTTTACATAGGTTCAATACACATCTGTCTTCTTTCCTATTGGGATATAATTGGATAAAGAAAATTTGTCACAGTGACCGTGCCGGAAACGTCACATTTAAAAACAAATCTCACATAATTAGGCATGCTAAGCTCACCATTAAGAAACAAGGACTGTACTTCACATGGAGAAATGATGCCCACAAAATCCTCCCAGGAAACTTGTCTTGCACCTGCTCTCTGACTAGTGAAATCTCAGCCTTACAGGTAGTAAAGAATGCCACTTCCTGACAGAGCAGGGACATTAACAGACTTGGGGATCTCAGGGAAGGAAGGACATCCCAGTTATGCAGTTCCTGAGGAAGATCGTGGTTGAGGCAAACTGGGTTCCTTTTCCCCCCAGTCTTAGAAAAAGGACAAGCTGATTGATAACAGCAATTCAACAGCATCTATAACACTGATGTGATCAAAGTATGACTAGGGGCTTTATGCACTGGCCAAAGAGAAAAAAACAAGTTAGTGACATGAATCAAAATATTTCTAACAAACCTATGTCGTCAAACCTACACTCCAGTGGCAGGAACTAGCCAGAAAGAGGTGATAAGAGAGCAGGAATGATGCCTTGCCTGCGGCCATCTCGACGTAGCACATCATGCACCACAGACACACACACACACACACACACACAACAAAACCAAAGGCAACAACAACAACCCCCAAAACACAAAACCAACCCCCCCAAAACTTGACATTCTTAAAAACCCTAAAAAGGGCAGCAACCCCCTAACATGAGTCTCTAGATGAAGACCCACACGCTTTTTGTAAGCTGCTAACCTAATGCAAACAACTTAATTCCTGATTTTTGCAATATTGTCTGCAGATAAGTGACAACCCTCCCAGATATTGTGAGGAACAAATTATACTCTTGGTAACTTGTGTTTCTTTCTAAATACCTGCTATGTTTTTGTTTGGAGAGCTCAGTTGTTCTGAAGTATGGTCTCCCTTACAAAATAGTGACAGTAAAAATTCTTTTCTTGGTCTGTGCAGAGGTTCATGCCTGTAATCCTAGCATTCTGGGAGGCTGAGGCAGGAGGATCACTCAAGGTCAGGAGTTCGAGACCAGCCTGAACAAGAGTGAGACCCTGTCTCTACTAAAAATAGAAATTATCTGGACAACTAAATTAAATTAAAGTGCCACTAATATATATATATATATATATATATATATATATAAATTAGCCAGGCATGGTGGCACATGCCTGTAGTCCAAGCTACTTCGGAGGCTGAGGCAGAAGGATCGCTTGAGCCCAGGAGTTTGAAGTTGCAGTGAGCTATGATGATGCCACTGCACTCTAGCCGGGGCAACAAAGCCAGACTCTGTCTCAAAAAACAAACAAAAACAAAACAAAACAAAACAAAACAAACAACTTTTCTTAATGCATTTGTGATTGAGTTTTCCTTTTACAATTGACAATTGTCAGAGCTGTGTGAAGGGTATGCTGGGTCCTTTCACTTTTCTTTCTAATTTTGTATATATTCTTAAATTTCCACAATAAAAATTTAAAATAACATATAAAGGCTACACAAAGTAACAAAGAGATATTGTCAGTGCTTTCCTACAAAGACACAGGTATTAGTCTAATTTTAACTAGTTTCCAAACTGAAAGGCTACGTTGAGGCTATATTCAATTTTGAAGCACATGCAGCCTGTAGAAATGACGAACCATCACAAAGATAGTACTGCAGTTGGCAGCCTGGGACCAAGGAAAGTTATTTTTTGTGGTTGTGAAGCTAATGTTTTCTGACCTCACTAGTGAGGTTAGACTCCTCAATGTCAAACAGCAATGAAGGGAGCCAAAGTTTCCATAGTATTTGCTACATTCAGTGTGCATGTCAAAAATAGATCCAAAAGCTATGGCAACTGAAAAATATTTGTTTTAATCAGTGTTTGGGAAACAAATGCTGCTATTTGCCTTCAGGGTTGGCTTCTTCAGCATTGATATTGGCAGATCCAATACACAATAAAGTCCTACAGCACTTGTGTTGTTTTTTAAAATCCCATATGGACTTACTCTGTAAAACCGCTCGGCACATTTGCACATTTTGGTTTCCTGGGAGGTTCCTTTGGATTCATTTGGCTCTGGTAAGATGATTATTTACCGGGTGTTCCCTTGAAGTATAGAAAGAAAGAATACACTTGTTATGGGGTTGTCATTTATATATTTAAAAAATATTTATTGATCTCCTATTGTGTGTAAGGCATTGTTCTGGCATTCTAGAAAGATAAAAAAAATGAATCAGATAAATATTAGGATCTCAATTTACTTTCAACCCAATAAAGGAAGGCAAGCTGGGGGCCAGGCACTGAACTAGGTGCTGCAGATGCAGAAGTGAACAAAGCTCCTGACTTCATGTTGTTCCGCGGAATTAAGGCAGACAGATACACGGGTTAGAGAAGGACTTATGGAAAAAATAACCTTGAAGCTTAGTTGCACAGGACAAATTAGAGTTAGCCGGACAAAGCAGAATGGAGCAGAAGGTATACTTTAAGGAGAGGGAATAGCAGATATATGTAGGGGTCCTAGGATGGAAAAGAGCCTGTGTCCAGTTTCTCTGCAGATCTAGAAACCTGATCTTTCAGGGATCTCAGAGTAGACTGAACTCTGGAGATAAATTCACAGGAACCAAACTTACGGTGGTGTTATCCATAAAGCAGATGAGCTACTTATTAATATATAATGAAATAAATGTCATGTAGGCCAGAGCACCTGTGTCTGGAGTATTTCCTTCCCCATCGTTAGATCTTATCTGAGCAGCTTATTCATGCTTATAAGATTGTATTGCAATCCTGGCATCAGAATTGGGGGTTATTTGCATGATTCAGAGGTTCCCAGCCTATGATTGCTGATGCATGCACCTCCACCCTATGGAGGGAGCTACCACTGGGAATAGATTGGCTAAAATCTGAGGGCCTTGTCCCTTAAGTAGTGTTGGAGGTACATGGTTGTAACTGAACCAAACGGGATTCGTTTGCCAGCATGCAATGGAAAGCCAAGGGAAAGCCAAACATCAAAGCACAGGGTTTTGGCCATGAGAAAGGTTTATTGTTAGGTGGCCAAAAGCAGGAGACGGGAGTCAGACTCAAATCTGTCTCTCCAAGCTGGGGGCTGCGGAAGATTTTATAGTCACAGGGTAATGAGGAGCGATTGGATCTTGTGATGGGGTGATGTCAGGAGACATGCTCTGACTGGATCCTGCTCCAGGGATTGATCTGATTGGATCCCGGATCCTGCCATGCAGTGTCCCCTTCTTCTGTTTCTTTTTTTTAGAGACAGGGTCTCACTCTGTCACCCAGGCTAGGGTGCAGTGGCTCAATCATAGTTCACTATAACCTTGAACTCCTGGGCTTAAGCAATCCTCCTACCTCAGCCTCCTAAGTAGCTGGGACTATGTGCACCACCATACCTGTCTAATTTTTCTTATTTTTAGTAGAGCCAGGGGTCACACTATGTTGCCCAGGCTGGTCTTGAGCTCCTGGCCTCAAGTCATCCTCTCGCCTTGGCCTCCCAAAGTGCTGGGATTATAAGTGAGAACCACTGTGCCCTGCTGCTTCTTAATTCAGTCCCTGCTCCTTGGTCTGAGCACTTGGGTTTCACCCTTGATTGGGAGCTTGGGGTCACCTGGGGGGCCATGGCAACTGAAAAACAACTCACAACGTTGTTACATAAAAGTTGAATCAGATTGGTCTGATGAAGTTACATGTTGATCACCATATTTTTTTCTGTGACTCCCTCTTTTCTGTTTTTTGTTGGCCATCTGGTTCTGATTGCTATTTTTTATTTTTGTATGTCCAATCAATTGCCAAGTCTTATTAATTCTGCTTCCTAATGTCTCTTGAATCTATCTACTTCTTTTAGTATCCACTGTCCCAAATCTCTTGCCTGTATTACTGAAAGAACGGTGATGTTCATATTCTTCCCCAGTTTTGCCCTCCTCCAATCTCTTCTTCACACTGTGGATGTGACCAGCTTTCTAAAGTACAAATCTGATCATGTGATCCCCCTCTTCAAACCCTTGAATGCCTCCCCACAGCCTTTGGGATTGTATCAGTTAGGGTCTTGACAGAAAACAGAATTTATCACCGATGGTTCAGAGGAAGAGACTTTAATGGAAGTACTGCTTGCAGATGCGTAGGTAGGGTTAAGGAAGCAAACTATGAATGGGAAGGCACCCAGAGGCTAGCAATAGTAGAAAGCTGGTAACACCTTAGAACTGATGGGACAAGGGGAGGAAACAGAGTTACTGGATTATAGTGAGAGCTGCAGGAGGGGCCAACTGGTGGAGCTCGAATTGCAGAGGATGCAACTACTGCTATTGATATGAAGGGAGTGGGGAAAAAATACCATGACCTTTCTTACCTCCTACCCACAGATGACCTGCTGGAGCGTCCCATTACCCAAATCTTATGGGAAACCAGCCGGCAAGGGAATTGGGTGATGCATTCTGCAGGGTTCATCCTGCTGGGGAACAGAGTAGGGTAGAGAATGGATCTAGGTGGGGATCTGGTGGGATATGGCAAATGATGAATGATCAGCACAGGGAGAAAGTCCTAATTCCTTAGCAAGGCTTACGAATCCATTCACCATCTAATTCCTTGTACCCACATCAGCGTTGTCACCCCTTGACCCCGTCACTCACCCACCCAACATCCCAAGCTCAGTCATGCCAAACCGTTGGAAATCCTGCATATAAGCCATGTTCTCACCTTAGGCATCACTTCCTCTAGGAAATATTCTCTTCGTCCCAGGTTCACCCACAGCCCTATCAAAGCCTTATCACAGTGTATTTCACTGACTGTTAATCTGGCTTTTTACTAGACTAGTATAACTGCCACAAGGGTAGAGACTGTATCTTACTCACCATTGCACATCCCCAGTGTCAAGCACAGTGACTGTCATATAGCAGATGCTCAATACATGTTTGTTGATTCACTGAGTAAACACATTAATACCATTCACTCTGCAGCAAATACAGACCTACAGCCAGACTTCAACTGAAGGTCACACTCCGATGCCCTGGACACACTTTTTCAGTCACAAGTCATTGTCTGTGTACAGGTTGATTTCTATGGTTAAATTCTCAAATGGCCCCTTTGTTTCTAGGTCCTAGAGGATTCTGTGCTGTTGTTCCATGCACTGCCTATAGGCAAAAAGTACTGAGAACCGTGGGAAAGGCAGAGACAGGTAAACAGCTAAAGGACTTTGGAAAAAGAGAGAGGCTTTAGGGGGGATGAGGCACTTAATAGAGTCTTGACAGCTGGGTAGGATTTTTCACATAAAGGTGTAGGGAAAGAACATTTCAGGCCAAGGAAAGAGGACAAGCAAGACAGCAATGGGAAAGTGTCAGCTGGGTTCGTGGGACAGCAGTGAGTCTTGACTAGTGTTAGGGCAGTGGTAGGAATAAGGTTAGGAGGTTGGGCCAGGTCATGGAGGCCCCTGGGTGCTGGGCTGAGGAGTTTGAACTGGATTCTGCAGACAATGAGTGATCCGTAATGCTTTCGGATTGGGAGGAAGATTCTGGAACGTCTTTCCATTTAGGAGACACATTGTAACCTTTCAAATGCCTACTTTGTACCTATTACTAAAGCGATTGGCCTAGATCCACAGGGCGGGCGGGGCTGGCTTCATGCTTCATGCTCTCCCCTCCCCCCAGGCTCCCTGCTCAGACCCTTGGCAGCACCTAACTGGTGACACATCTCTGTCTGGGAGCAGAGCCTCAGAGCTCAAAAGGTGGTCATATATCAACAAAGAAGAGGTTCACTATTATATTTAGTAAAAAAGCAGAAAAGTATGAAGTTAGCTTGGGGAAGACACAGAGAAAGGACAGGTAAGTAGAAAAAAAGAGCTGTTTTCAAGATGCTAAAAGCTTGTTGGTTGTTAAATGGCTCAATGACCCAGAAAAAGCCATTTTGAGCAAGGCTCTTTCTAGAAAATAGAGGGGGAGGAAAAAGTGATCTCTTCCAAAAGGAAGGAGGCCAGTTTCTTCCTTGAGAAAAACAGAACAAAACAAAATAATCTTTCAAAAACATAAGCTGACTAGTTGTTTCCTAGAGCAGAGCTACTTCCTAGAATGTAAATATTTACATTGGTTCCTCTGTATTGGACTTTATGAAATAAATATTATTTAATGGAAAGTGACTCCAACTTTTCTTTATGTCTGATTATTTCATAGATTAAAAAAAACACATTTACTTCTGTTAAGAGATTCTGCATTGAATATTTCTAGTAGTAAAATAAGGGGAAGACACAAAGTGAAAGGCAATTAGGAGGGTAGAAATTAATGCTGTTTGCACTCGCCAGGGAAGGTTTTCATTTCAATTTAATGCCTTTATTGATTGCCAAGTCAGTGCAAGCCATTTGTTCTAAGAGTTGGGGGTCACAAGGATGAATAGGAGGTGCTTCCTGCAATTGGACGGCCTGTAGGGATGACAGTGAATTCTAAGGTGAGCTAGACTGTGAAAGAGGCTATGATAAAGAGTACATTGAGAAAATGTTAGTTTTGTCTGGGGGCTGGGGAAAGCTTCCAAGGGCAGGTAGGACTTTTGAAAGACTCTTGGCCAGGCAAAGAGGAGGAGGTAGAACACATCAGCTTCCTCCCTGTGTGTGCTGCCACTGCCTCTTTGATGTACCTATGTGGTGGCATGCAACACGCAGTGACGGTTATTCATTTCCAGGTGTGCTTCCCCAGCTGGATTGTGCACAGCTTGAAGGCAGGGCCTTATTTATTTTTGGGTCCATAGTGTTGGAAACACAGAAGGCACTTAAGACACATATGTCAATGCAAAAGTGGTACGGGCATTATGTGAGAAAATGCAAATGATTTCCACATGTCCTTGTAGAAGTAGAAAATCAAAAATAATATAAATTTAAAGAAACAATTACATCCCAGTTTGCATCCACCATAGGACACACAGCTTGGCTATTTGTGGAATGATCTGTGGAACGTGCAACAAAACCAAAAGGCCTCTTTGCTCTGTCCCTTACTGCTCGGATGGTCTTGCTGTCTCATTCATAAAAATGGCATCTACCTTGCTGAGCAATATTATTACCAGCATTAAGAAAGAAAATGCTTATAAAAGTACTTGGCACACAATGGGTGCTCAGTGAATTAATATCTCTTCTCGTTTATCATAGCCCAGCCACTGGGAGAGAGTAGAAGTTGGGTAAATGTTTGATAAACTAGTTCTAGTGTTCTCTCCACGCTACCTTATTATTTTCCATAAAGAGAAACTCAGTGGAGTTTCTAAGCCTTTCTGCCTCATCCCCCAACAGAACTTTCTCTCTCAGTAGGAGGAAGGCCTGTGATTCTTTTCCCCTTTCCATTCTTTTTATTTTAAAACATTTGTAATGGAAACTTTCAAACATACATAAAAATGTATGTTGAGAGAGAATAATACAACAAGCCTCATGTGTCTCACTCATTTTATGAAATTATCAACAGTTTACTATTCTAGTTTCATTCATCCACCCTGTCTTTTCTCTTGTTAGCATATTTTAAAACAGACTGCAGAAACTGGGTCATTTTACTCTATACATCTTTAACCCATAAGACCTTTTATCTCTTATAAAACCACTAAGCCATTATTACTCCTACTAAAAACAAAGATAAAATTTTAATTTTATCTAATACTCAGTCCCTGTTCAAATTTTCCCATTTATCTCAAGATGTCTCTTTCTGATTGATTTGTTCAAATCAGGATCCAAAGAAGGCCCGACTTCTGTAATTCCTTTTAGTTAAAATTCCAATCCAATCTGAGGGTATTGTCTGCCCTGGAGGCAATTTTTGGCATCAACCAAAGGTGTGGGGTTTTTGAGGTCACCCTGGCAGCTAATACAGTCATCCTTTGGTATCCACAGGAGATTGGTTCCAGGACCCCTGTGAATACCAAAATTCATGAATGCTCAAGTCCCTGATGAAAAATGGTGTCGTATTTGAATGTAACCTGTACACATCCTCCCATATACTTTAAGTCATCTCTAGGTTACTTATGATACTTAATACAATGTAAATGCTGTGTAAATAGTTGTTATGCTGTATTGTTTAGAGAATAATGACAAGAAAATTTATGCGTTCAGTACAAAACAACCATCTAGGTCTAAGTACACAGTATACGTCAGCAACAATGTAACATTTTCTGTTTTTTTTTCCCTGATCCTCTGTTGAATCTGCAGATGCAGAACCTGCGAATATGGATGGTCAACTGTATTTCCTCCTGTTTTTTCTTTACCCTATATACAAAAGAGGCAGCTCCAAATCCCCCTATCTGCTGACAGCACCCCAGCCTTTAACAAGATCAAGTCTCTTTTCAAGGCTTGCAGAAGGGTAGATTTGGGATCAATTGTCTGCCAAGCGTGGTAATTTGCAGTGCTATTTCAATGCAATTTGTTCAGCTCTCTTAATCATTGCGTTGCGGGTTAGGGCTGGGGTGAAATAGTGAGGAGGTGTATGGCATAGGTCAGGGGGATTAGGGGCAGTTTCTCAGCCTTAATCTTACCTAGCTGATCTTAGTCTTTAATAAAACCAGCTATTAGAAATTCTAGATCCTTGCAGAGGAAAGAAACAAACTACCACCAACCTTCTCTGCCCCCTTTCTGTTCCCAGCTTCTATACATTCAAAGGAAAACAGCTGAAATGTATGCAGCAAGATGAGATGGAGGGATCTTATAGGTTATCACATCCAACCTTCCAACCAGCTAGTGGAATAAGAGCGCTCTGGTAATAAGAGCTAACACCTGTATAGCACGTGGTCAAGCCGCTCAAACTCACATCTAGGGGCTCTAAATTTTACCCCCACCCAAGGGATCATGTCATCTCTCTCTGAACCTCTCGAGTGGTGTAGCCTGTACAGGGCTTGTCAGCTGGCATCCTCCTGCACTTCATGGAAATCCTCCTCCCCGGACTTTCGTGTCTCTACCCTAGCTTTGCCCTCTGTTCCACAGAATGGCACCATTTGGGGAGGGCAAGAGATATAAATCCATGATAGCTGGAAAATGAACTTTAATTTACAGTAAAAACAACATGGCTGTCTCAGTACAATTAGATTAAAAGTGTACAGGATTAATACTAGCTAATATTTAACGAGCACTTATCATGTGCTATATAAGTTTGCTATAAAGTATAGCCAAAAAAACCTGGGTGGATTAAACAACAGAAAACTATTTTCTTGCAGTTCTGGAGGCCAGAAGTCCAAGAAAGGTGTCAGCAGGGTTGGTTCCTTTTGAGGGCTAGGAGAGAAAATCTGTCGTACCTCTTGCTTAGTTTCTGGTGGTTTGCTGGCAGTCGGCATTCTTTGGTTTGTAGAAGCGTCACCTTGATCTCTGCCTTTATCTTCACATGTTGTTCTCCCTGTGTGCATGGCTGTGTCCAAATTTCCGCTTTTTATGAGGACACCAGTCATGGGAATAGGGTTCCACCCCAATGACCTCATCTTAACCAATTTTATCTACAATGATCCTATTTCCAAAAAAGGTTACATTTTGAGATATTAGTAGTTAGGACTTAAATAATTTGGGGGCAGGGAGTGGTGGGCAAATTCAACCTATAAATATCAATACTTTAGACATATTTTGTGGTTTTTATTCTTATAGCAACACTTCCACGTAGGTAACGTTATCCTCATTTTAGCGATGAGGAAACAGGCTTCAATAATGAAGCAGTTTGTTCAAGATTGCACAGCTGGCAAGTGGCAGAAATAGGACTTAGAACCTTGACACCCTGATTCCAGAACCCAGGATTTTAATCACTTCATTGTATTGTCGTATTTTTCCTTATATCCTTACCTCCCTTTCTCTTTGTGGTTGCAGGAAGTTACTTGCCTGAAACTCAAGGACGTTATAATTAGGTAAGATTTCTATGACATTCTAATGCTGCCCCCTGGTGGTCAAAGCAATTAAAGCAGCCTCCAACTTCCTGGCAAAGTTGCATCACTTGCACTGCCTTTTCCCCTAGAACAGCAGTACTGTCAGGCAATTATGAATTCTGCTTGATCCTGCTTCAGATCAAACACAGGGCAGATGAGAACAGAGAAGAATAGAACAGCACAAACTTTTAGCCCCTTAAAAGATATAAATTTTACTTATTAAAATATGTAATCGAACATAGAAAACTCTCAGGTACCTATCTGATAATATTCAACAGATTTATATTTTTCAAACCTTAACCTGGTCATATTCTATTTTGAAAAATTGGTTTCTCCTGGTGCCCTTGCTCTGATGACTTATTATAGTCACCATTTCTTTCTGCCGTTTAAATTCAGGATTCAAAAATAATTTAAGATTACTTAGCAATTAGTAACCATTTGCTGTTCTTTGAAAGAAAGAGAGGAGGGGCTATACAGAATAGTTGGCTTTGTTGCTTCTCCATCTCTGGGCTTGCAATTTCTTAGGTCTTCATTTGACACCTCTGTTTTCAGTTTGCTCTTCACCATTAGGTATGTCTTACTACAAGTTCAGAAGTAATGTGGGCATAACATGCTCAACAATAACTTAGAAAAAGAATCATATTGAAATCAAATAATTTTAGAGCTAGAAGACACCTTAGAGTTTATCTATCTAGATCACACAAGCTATTTGCATTTTCACAGGGAAAAGATGGGAAATTATGGAGGAAACGGATCTCTGAATTCACTTTTTCAGGGTGGCACATCATGGCTCCTTGTAACCTGCCAGGGTATGGCAAAAGGTGGGGTTCAGGGGCTGGGCCTGAGCCTGGGGCTAGAGTGCTGATTGACAGCTATATTAGTGATTCATTTTTGTCTTGGAGCAGAGGCTCTCAGACTCTCTCAACCACATCATGGCAAACTAGTGTTGAGCTCAGATGCAAGGTGCACTGCAAGTGATTTGTTACCAATAATTGTAGTAGCAATGTTTGCAAGTGCTTTTCCTTAAAGAACTTCACACTAAAAGTTGCAAGGGTAGTTCAAAGAACTTTTCACCTCCCAGAATCACCTGAGAATAAGTTGCCAACCTAAGGTCCCATCATCCCTCAATACTCTGATGTGTATTTGCTACAAACAAGGACAATCTCTTAGATGACCTCAATACAACCATCAAAATCAGAAAGTTAGCACTGATACATCACTACCATTTAATCCTCAGACTCCACTCAAGTTTTTCCAAATATAACGATATTTTCCTTTATAAGATAATGACCTGGTTCAGACTCAGTAGTGCCGTTAGTTGTCATCACTTCTTACTGTCCTTTACGCTAGAGCAGTTGCTCTGTCTTTCTTTGACTTTCATTATCTTGAGACTTAAAATTTGCAGACCAGTTATTTTGTAGAATGTCCATGAATTTGTTTTTGCATAATTCTTCCTCATGACTAGATTCAGATTATGCACTTTGGCAGAAATATCACGATGTGATGCTGTGATCCTTTCATTGCATCCCGTTAGGCGGTATATAATTTCAATTTGCCCCATTATTGACATCTTCACATTGATCATCTGATTAAGGTGGTATCTGCCTGTAGTGTTGCCTTGGTGATTAGTGAGTATTTTGTGGAGGAGACACTTTGAAACTATGTAAATATCCCATTCCTCATCAAAATTTTAATTTATTCATTTATTACTTATATCAATGTGGATTCATGATTTCTTGGTTTATCCAATTGGTTATAATCCATCACCATAATTATTTATTTTGATGTTCAAATTATTCCACATTTGAACTCTTATACACTGTTGGTGGAAATGTAAATTAGTAAAACCTCTCTGGAAAACAGTATGGAGATGTCTGAAAGAACTAAGAATAGTTCTACTATACAATCCAGCAATCCCACTACTGGGTATCTACCCAAAGGAAAAGAAATCATTATATCAAAAAGATACCTGTACTTGTGTGTTTATTGAAGCACTATTCACAATAGCAAAGATATGGAATCAGGTAACCTAAGTGTCCATCAATGGATGATTAATAAAGAAAATGTAGTAAATATACACAGTGGAATGCTATTCAGCCATAAAAAATGAAATAATGACTTTTGCAGCAACATGGAGGGAACTGGAGGCCATTATCCTAAGCAAAACAAGTCAGATATAGAAAGACAAACATTGCCTGCTTTCACTCATAAGTGGGAGCTAAATAAAGTGTACATATGGATGTAGAGAGTGGGATGATAGACAATGGAGACTTGGAAGGGTGAAGAGGTGGGAGGGGGGTGGATAATGAGAAATTGCTTAATGAGTACAATGTGATGTACCCATGTGATGGATACTTTAAAAGCTCTGACTTCACCACTACACAATTTATGCATATAACAAAACTGTACTTGTACCCCATAAATTTATACAAAGAAAAAATTATCCCACATTTGGGCCAATATGGGCCACTATGAGCTGTCTCCTGTGATCCATTGACATATCTCCATCATTCTTGAATATTCCCTTGCTTGCTGACACCAAAAAATGTTCCAGGCTAATCTTGTATTTTCCCTGCTCCAGCCCTGGAATCAGCCACTTTTTCAAGGAGCCCTGACTTATTTGAGGGGAGAATGGCATTTAGAAACCAAGATCTGAGCACTAGAGGACACATTATGTGTGTATGTGTATGTATATGACCTCAATACAACCATCAAAATCAGAAACACATGCACACACACACACACATATGTATATATATTCAATACCCAAAACCATGAGGTGACACCAATGTTCCTAATTTCATTCTAACACTATAGGGCCCATTCCAATTTTCTCCCACTTCATATCTATCTGCCTTCTGTGATAATGAGAAACCTGGCTCTCCTTTTCCTTAGTGTGCTTACTTATTTCATTGACCCCCCTGTATGCAGCCAATCCCCCACTGTTGCTGCTGCCCCTCCTGTGTGTGGCTGGCCTCCTCACCTACCAAGGCCACACCTGCACCAGATCTCTCCTCCACATGGGGACCATCCTCACCCTGCTTGGGCCTGACACCCCACTCTGAGCTACCAAATCCTCCGACCTCCTTGAGCACAGATGCTTACCATCCTCTCAATTTGGCTTTAGGACCCAAGTGTTCAGGAACAGAAAGGAAGGGAAAGGAAGAGAAAAAGGAAGGTGAATAGAAAAAGCTGCAAATAATTTTAAAAACAAATTATAGCAAGTTCTCTTCCACTCACTTATGTTCCGATGTATCTTCTTTCCCCACTAGAATGTAAGCTCCGTGAGATGGAGCCTGGGTCTGTCATATTTATCATGATATGTCTAGTACCTAGCACATTTCCTGACACAAGGTAGGTGTGTCTAAAGCTTTCTGAATAAATGAATAAGGGAATAGCACAAGGAAAAAAAGAGCTTCACAGCTACCATGTTGGGAAATGCATATAACCTACAACCCAACTTATCTGAGCCTCAGCCTGAAATCTGGCTGTGTGTCACATCTAGCACAGTGTGTGGCACTTGGTGGATATTCAAGAAACTCTTGTCCAGTGGAGAGACCCAAGGGGTTATCTGATACATACATTTCCTCTGTCATGTGTGTCACAATGGAGAAAAAGTTGGGGAACTAGGTTTTAAATGATTGTCTTAGTCTGTTTTCTGTTGCTTATAATAGAATACCTGAAATGGGGTAATTTATAAAGAAAAAATTGATTTCTTATAGCTCTGGAGACCAGGAAGTCCAAGGTTGAGGGGCCACGTCTGGTGAGGGTGTTTTTGCTGATGGGGACTGTCTGCAGAGTCAGTGGTGAGGGGCTGAGTGTGCTCCCTCGGGTCCCTCTTCCTCTTCTCATAGTCCCAATCCCATGATAACCCATTAATCCATTAATTAATTAATTCATTAATCTGTGAATGGATTAACCCATTCACGAAGGCAGAGCCCTCAAGACCCAGTCACCTCTTAAAGCTCTCAATACTGTCACATTGCAGATTAAGTTTCAACATGAATTTTGGAGGGGACAAATATTTGGAGGGGACATTCAAACCACAGCAATCCCAGGGTAGTGCATCTTAGGAAGAAAAAAGAAATTGAATAACTAAAATATGGGGTAAGACAGGCTGTGTGCACAGAAGGAAGAGATCTATGGGCCCCAGCAGAGAACACCCACGAATGAAAAAGAGAAGATGCTGGCGGTCTACTCTGATTATAACCTTACCCTCTGTACAGATTAAGAACGGGTCCTCATTTCAAGAGATAGTGATAGCATTCAAGTAAGTTGTTAACACAGTTCACCAGCTTCTCTTTACTTGTTAGTATGCTTCCTCCTTCTAGGCGTTTAGGAGTGCTTTCCCAACAAAAATTACTCAATTACTTTCTCCACCAGGGGGACTGTGAAAAACAGTTCCCACAAAAATTTTAAGCTGAAACATTTAGGCTACTTTACATCACTCTGAAAGATACATTGTTCATTCATTCAATTGATATTGATTGCTACTCTGCAAGGCGCTGTCAGGGTTGCCAGGAGGTGTGATGCTGACGGGCAGATGGGATTCCTACCCTCATGGAACCGGCAACCTATAGCAGACAGAGCTGTGGGGCAAAAATGAAGGATAAAGGGAAATGTTATAGAGCCAGGATGCCTGAAGCAAAACGGGAACTTGGACATTTTAGAGCAATGAATCAGTCCTTCAGACCATGTGCTCCCTGTTTTCGCTTGAAATGTTGTAACTACAAAACACATTTCCCAGAGAAGGCAGAAATGATGTTTTTGTTTCCCAACGTGTTCACTGCCCCAGTAGGGCAGATAATCGGGCAGTGATTACAATCTACTACATTCGATACCGCTCTGACCCAGACTAGTTAACTCTGCCTAGGTTGTGGCTCCATAGGTTGCTAAACTTTTCAAAAATAAGGTATGTGAGGAAAGGTTAAAATAATATTATTAAGCTGATGGAGGGAGGTTGCTGGTAATTTAAATAATGGCTTTCAGACCTTCAAACCGTACATGACTGATGCTGGGCTGAGAAACTTTTCCCTTGATTTGAGACCAAAAGTCCCTTAAAAAAGGCAGAATTAGTATCATTATGAGTAATATGATGTCGATGGTGCAGTAAAACAAGCATACAAACAGAACAACGTGGGCTGAGAGCACAAATACGCCTAGAAGCTGAGACTCAAATTTCATTTTTAGTTTCTAAAGTTGGATATTTCCAACTTTGGATGTCAGGAGAAAGAAAAAAAGGTCCCCCGAGGCCACATGCAGAGGAAGGGGCTGTAGACACAGACTAACATTCTGCTTCCTGCTTTTTATTTGATTTTATTCTTTGAATAAAACAGATAAGAGAATTGCCCATATGCAGGCTAGCCTGGCGCCTTTGAAAAGAGTCTGTAGTTTCTGTCTCTTTTTGATCCTATGTGCCTCTGCACACAGCAAGGAAAACAGGACATAGAGGTGGCTTTTCCAAGCTCCACGGCTGACCTTAACCCTGCCAGGTAAAGCACTGTCCCTTGAAAGTCAGATGTAACCAACTAACTGACATTTATTGAGACTCTACTATGTGCCAGACCCTGGGCAACATACTTTCTCTCCCGTAAGGTAGAGCTGGGTGAGAGGCTGGGATAAAGGGTACAGCCAAAACTTGGGGGATCCAACAGGGGCTAATAGGGGCCACATGCTCACCCACAGGACCTGATCTGAGCATGTTCATAGACCTTCTGGGTATTTTCCTTATAGAAAATAGAATTTTGCTTCTCATTTCTTCCTCATTCTTGTCACTTCAAGTATTTTTTTGTTTTTCATGCGTCTTAATAACCATATATCTCATTTTCCACCCATCCAGACTCCTTGCTCCTCCCCATTCGGTCTGGGGAGGACTCATAAATGTCGTTGGTCACAAATCCACTCTCCACGCTCACCAGAGTCACGAACCCACTTTCCGATGGGTTCACAGCCATGTTGTCATAGTCACAAGACGTGTCATCGGGAGTGGCTTCTCCGGAACACACCCGGAATGAAATATTCTTCAGGTCTGGCCGGGTCTCAGCTAAGTCAGCTTCACTTTGTTTTCTTATGACATTGTAAACCTCTAGGTCCGGGCTGTTCCCCACTTGGTGCTGAGAGGGCCAGATGGTGTGTTGCACCTTTGTGCTAGGGTCGGTCTGCTCCTGTTTCCTAGGAAGAAAGAAAACCAGGGCTGAGTATTCTAGGCCAGGTGATTGAGAACCTCTCTGTGCTTCCTGCTCAGGCTGGAGGGAGAAGTCTTGGGCAGTCTCTACGCTGCACTTCTCACCTGCTAACTCACAGGCTTTGTAGGGCGCTGGGCTGGGGTGAGGGAGTGAGCCAGAGAAGTGTGGTTAAAGTGATTGTGTATCTGTCATTCACTGCTGCCAGAGTGCAGGACAGGGTTATTATCCTGGAGTCCCCAGAGGGTCCAGGGATAGAACTGAATGGGGAATGAGATCACATTTTAAAAAACCCATCTCTAAGTGAAAATTACCATGTCCTTGCATTATGAATGTAAGCACCAAACCAGAGTAGAATTCAGTAATATCTTTGACTTGATCACCAACAGAAATCATAGATGTTTTCACGTCACATCACAGTTAGTATAAATGCCCTGCAATATTTTACCTTTATCTCTACTTCAAAATTATGGTAATTATACCCACCACTAAATAAAGATGCATCAATAAAGAAGCACATATATTACTGAAATACACATTCATTTTTTGGAAATACTTTGCTAAACAATATATAATAACAGTATAATCACTTCCTTTACAACCCAATGTACTTTATGCATTTAAAGATATTGTTCTAGAAGGGGTCTCTAGGCTTCACCAGACTGCTACAGGGGTCTGTGGCACACACACAAAAAAGGGTTAAAAACCCTTGGGATAGATAGAACCCCACTCTAGAGTTGCAATTCCCAAATCCTGGGGAGGTGCTAAATAGATAGAGTCAGGAAGGGAAATCAACAACCAACTGCAGAGTAAGCAGTTGGAAAATATATCTGTAATTGTTGGAACTGAATTCTACTTTTGGATTCAAAGGAAATAAGTAATAAAAATGATCATAGTAATAGGTAACATTTTTTGAGTGCTTATGATATGCCCACTCTGCATGTATTAACTGCTTTAATCCTTGTAATAATCCTATAAAGAAGTTATTATTAACTGAAATAAGTTCTACATTGGAATCTTACTAATTCATTTCAAATTAGTCATCAAATCTTAAATTGGACCTTAGTTTTCCCGTTGTAAAATGGGAATTCTAGGCCTCTATGTATACCATGGTGACAGAGAATAAAAAGATAACTGAGAAGAGCTCTGGGCACCTAAAAAATGGTGGCATATGATGCTGACCATAA